>JAODTK010000224.1:0-14800 GCA_026419785.1 Sclerodactyla briareus | reverse complement strand
ATGTCTTGAAAAGTGATTGGCTGATCTAAGTCAGTAGCCCTGGATATCACTGAGCTTACATGAATGGACTTTAAAAAACATATCTGAAGGTTACTGTTCAAACATTCAAATCTGATGAATATAAATCAGTGTAAAAATCCTGAAAACAGGAAACTACCACATCTTCAGTAACCACCCTCCCCTCTTAGTTCCTAATCTTTATAACCTTAAACTCTGCCCTTGAGCGAATCCGTCGGAAAGAAGATTGACGGCTCTCAACATCCTCAAGTATTTTTGTCTTGAACGAATATACGCCCCCCCCCGCCCCTCTTCCTGTAGAGTTGCAACATCGGCTTCGTTTCCGAAGCTGCAAACAGATGGAAGCTCGCGGAGTCGTTCAGCCGCCTGCGAGCGCCACCCGTGCTTTAGAAAGACTCAGCCTGAAGGCGCACCTTGAACCTCCCCCACCGAGTCTGTGACTACAGAAACAAGGGATCAAGGTACGCCCAGCGGGGAAAAAAATAAGAAAGTCCGACAAACAAATATCCGTACACAAAGAGAATGAATTTCCCAATAGGATTCTTACCTGTATCTTAGGCAGGGCAAATGCAATAATAAAACGACACAATCTGGTCTGATATAAATGAAAAGATGGTAAGAAACCTTAATTGGACTGAAATAAGTAGGAACATATAATCTGACTAATCTGGAACTCAAACATCTACCATGCCATGTGTGGCACGTCCTACTGTGTAAATTGAGCCAACAACAACAAATTGTGAAATCTAAAATGCAGCGGAGTTTTCCGCCGCCCGTTGAAGCATTAGTGTGGAGGGATCGCCCGAGCGATCACCCCTCAAATAAAATACAATTTAAGTCACCTCCAATAATACAGGGAACGTTCAGTAAGTAGGTGGAACTGATAAAAAAAGAATTACTAACGTTGCTAACACCTGGTGCATAAATATTCCAAAAACCGGACGTAGATTCGAAAGTAACAGAACAGAAATGCAAGTCCTCCCACATCCTTACGAATTTGTGACACGTGGCCAACGCAATCTTTGGAGAAGGCAATGCGACCCCACATGAGTGATGTGAAATCCCTCTGAAAGAAAACCAGACCCATCCCACAATGACTGAAAAAGGGTTATCTGTGAACCTAAGAATGTCTCATGTAACATAACAATGTCGAATGTTGAAAATACGTAACAAAGAGAGTGTATCTCTACACTTAACAGAATCCCTTAAACCCCGACAATTTAGTGTGCAAATGTATATACTGAAAACGATGGAAAAAAGAAATTGGCGCCGAACGTGGGTTCCCAATCATAAAACAACAGCCCCCCTCAGGCGTCATAACACAAACAGGTTCCATTAAAAAACTCAACTGATCGATCAATACAAACTTGGTGGTCCCACTGACATGTTTTCAACCAGTCGGCCTGGGTCCTTGTAGTGGAATGACAAGGGGGCAGGGCCACTTAAACGGGACACCAACTGCCTTGTGACAAACCTCCATGTGCGTCGGAAGCTCGTGTGAACGGGGGAAGGGGGCCTGGCCACCCTCTCACTCGGCAAGACAGCCCAACGAATTCACTTTCCAGTACAGATTGTGGCTTTTCTCGCTTCGTTGGACCTTTCCACCTCGCGGCTCTGTCTTCTTCCTGCGTGTGGTTGATTGGGGAAGGGGTCTGGACCCTCCTGCCCGCCTCTGATAGCGTCCAGGGCCATATCATCGGGGTGCAGTAGGAGCCAACTCTGACGCCCAATCGGACACACCCGGTCGCTCCCCGGAGGGGAAAGGCGTTGGAAGTTCCCCCTCCGTCTTCAGAGTCTCGCAGCCGCTCCCAAAAAGGGCCTGCGATGTCGTCGCCTACAACCTCCATCGTTGAGGCTCAGGCGCGGAGTCAGAGTCCTGTGTAGGCCCCACCACAGTAACTTCGGCGAGGGCCCTGCAGGGGCGGATGACTCGCATGCCTGGCCAAGCATCTGTTTTTTTTTTCCCTCAGTGAAGCCATCGGGGCAGCAGTCCGGTCGGAGTGTCGCCACATCAGTGTACGCCGTACAGTCGGCCCAATCTGTTGTTGGCGGTCGGAGCAGGGCGAACGCCTCGCCTGCCCGACCAGCCGGTCCCTCCTTCGTTCCAGTCGGGGGTAGTGGTTGAACAGCAGAAGCCCAGCACGTGACGGCTGGCAGTCTGCGCCGATCTCTTCTCCCGCTCTGCCTCTCCAAACTGCCAGGCTGAGTTGTTGGCCGGGCTCTGGTTGGCAAAGGAAATGGGCACTGATTGATTAGTGCCCCTCTTCTCACAGATCGTGCCAGACTGGCTCGTTGCGGCATTCTGGCAAAATGTCCGATCTCCCAACATCGGTAGCAGCGACGGACCTGACAGTCGACGCCAGGTGGCTCCTGCTTCCACACTTCAAAACATGTGGGGGCGACCTTGATACCGTATCCAGCACGGACGGCCACCTATCATCACGGGTAGATGGAATGTCCCTTCTTGATAAGTACCTTGTATTGCCGGTTGCCGTTGAAAAGGGTCGGAAAGTCCCGGTACTTCATTGAAACTGCCAGGATGACTTTTCCATAACTTTCCAGAATGAAGCGAAACGTGATGTTCCTCCACTTTCAATGGGAATATTGAAGGGCAGAATAATCTTTCATTTCCTCGTCATGATGGCACTCAGTGAATCGGTAGTCGGCTTCCTCCAACATAGGAACAACTTCTGCTTAGCTTTCTGCCGATCGGAAAAGTCCATCAAACTCCCGCCTGTATGTGGTTTGAACTAAGCGTGAGTAGGCCTGGGCACGTTGACACCTTTTTCTTTACAAAACGTCCGAAAATTGACGCGTTTGACGACACATCTATCGTAACTAGCACCGACTTTATCGCGGAGATACGGGACCATAGGCATCCTCCTACACGAAAATCCTTAGTAAAAGGCGAAGAGTTATACGCAAAAATGTGGAGGAGTGATGAGAGGTCATTGAAGTGTTTTAACGCCGAAACCGGGAAACATCAGCTGAGTACAGTGGGTAACCCACTTTTCCCCAGAGCTTTAAATGCAATTTGGTGCACACCTAAAACAACCAACTCCTATATGTAAGCCATTACCTTTTTTTACCTGGTCTTGATGTACTTCTGGCCCCAAATTATTATTTTCTCAACCAAAAGGTGTCGTGAAGCAAAGGGCAGGAAGAAGGAACAGATGGGGGTCGCATGGACCTGCTTTCCAACTGTCCGGACTCCAGACGACGGCCGCCAGCAGTGCTGCCTAGGGGGACAGCAGTCTCCCCCCAGTATGAATGAGTAGTATCATACGCTGAGGTTGGCCGGAACGCCACCAGTAACCAAAATTGATTGCTCATCAGTATTAGTTACGGTATAGTTATAGTTATATAGAGTTATATATATTATATGGTTCACGCCCAACGAAATTTACTGATAAATACAGATTGATTCTTCTGTCAGGGAGAGAAGGAACCGACATGCCTCCTCTGGGATTCGTACCCACAACCTTCAGTGCCGAGCATATCCATTAGACATTTGACCAAAGGACCACGCGGCCCCTTCTGAGGGATTGGTCGAATCCCGCCTCTGCCAAGTGGTGTGTGTCCCCACGTGAAATGCGACTATGAATAGGGCATACAACAGTCACCCATTCACAACTCGGGCCTTACCTGGAGAGGCCCTTTCAATGATTAACCACTTTTGGCACTGCCTGATGGTGATAATATACGATGGGAAATGCTATCGATCCCGTCGGTGTGGGATACCACAGAGCCATGCTCCAATGACTTAGACTTAGAACATCGAGTTTTCGTTGTAGAGTTATATCGTGGCCAACGTACGTAGGTAGCGGGCTGGCTCTGGCGAACGTCAGGAATACGGAGAAGAGGCCTTAGGGAGCGCCGCACACTTGTACAATATATGAGTTGGGGAAATTAAAAAAAAAACCGTAGGGAATGCGTGGGGGCGCCATCAACAGCGCGGGCGAAGACAAATTTTAGCGGAAAATATTGTGCCTGAAACATTGCCCATATGTATATTTACCTGACTGGCTTCATCATTCCATATTGCAAAATTGCAAGAGTGGATTCGGAGGGAGTCCCAGCGTTAACTGAGTTTCTGTATAGGCCACATGAGTCTGAAATCCAGAAGGGTAACAGCCGCGGCGTGAAGCTGAAATCCGCAAGATGCCATTCATACTCAGAGTGAACATATAAATAAATAAATAAAATAAATGTATTATTATAATGCGTAATATCCAGTTACAAAAACTGCTCAAAGCGCTTGAAGGGAGCAAAAAACAATTACCACAACATGCAAACAACAGACTAACGTGCAAACAATGATGCATTAGTGAAACAGCATATGTCTTCTGGGAAGGTAAGTACATCTTCGCTAGTCTTAAGGTCAGCGGGGAGATGTTCCAAAGTGTTGGTGCCATATCGGGCGAAGCATCGATCCCCATAGGTGGTGGTACGGACTGCAGGTAACAGCCAGCCGGTGTTGCATTCAGACGAAGGGGTTCTGCTGGGTGTGTGCTCCTGGTAAGGTCTTGAAGATAGGGCGGTGCTAGGCCGTTTCTAGGTTTGAACACAAGGACAATAATTGTATACTTAATTCTGTATTTTATCCTCAATTCTAAGCCAGTGTAGTTCTTTACGGACCGCGTTATGTGATGTGTTCTTTCTCTTGATACCAGCCTGGAGCACAGTTTTGAACAGTTGAAGTTATTTGCTTGGTGGGAGGAAAGACCAGATAGTAGCGGGCATTTGCAAGTTAATCCAAGGTGGGTTAAGACACCACGTTGCCCAGTGTTGCAGTGTGTGAATGTGGGATGTGGGATATCAGGACTGAGAGATGAAGGGAACCCCAAGAGTACAAGCATTACCTCGTGTTCCACTAAAACAACCCCCCACTTTAAACGTTGGGACCGTAAACGTGGCATGTGATGATTTGGAACAGAAACCAGAAGTTCAGTTTCATCACTATCAGTTTGAGAAAATGTGCGCCCATCCATGATTGATATCGCTAACGGCCACCTTTCCATCAAATCAAGGGATGTTGTGTCGGTGGACACCGAGGCTTGAAGGCCCAGGATAGAGCTGGGTATCATCCGCGTAGAGATGGAATGAGATTCCCCATATGAGCGGGACAAGTCCCCAGGGGGGGGGGGGAGACGTATAAATTGTAAATAAAACGGCCCCAAGGCCGGAACATTGTGGAATTCCCCATACTCAAGTCAGCACTATGCGACATGACGTCGTTTACTCGAAACAGACTGGAAAACGATCAGTAAGGCAAGAACGGAACCACGCCAGAGCACTTCCAGCGATGCCAAACCGGTATTGCCTGGTGGTTAAAAGGGTACATTGTCGATTGTATTCAATCCGAGGTTAAGTCCAAGCAAACGAGAATTGATCCACTTGTGACATCAAACCTGACTGCAAAAAGTCCATTCTGTACGCGGACAAGAGCCGTTTCAGTGCTTATGTCCAGCGGTAAGCAGATTGCATAACTTCGTATTTCAATCGCTGTGATGATGGGGACGCAGCCTCCTCACAACAAACTCTTTCCCAAAACTTTCGAGAGGAAGTTAGATTTGAAATGGGCCTGTAGCTCTGCAACAGGGTGGTGTCCAAACTGTGGGTTTTGATCAGAGGAGTAAGTACTGCCAAAATTTCATTGACGTTGGGAAAAAACATTCACTGTTGCACGATAATGATGATCCGCCGTATAGCGGGACCAGGTCTCATTCATAACAAACCTGCTTAAAAGGCACGTTGGTTCGGATCGATGGGGCAAGATTAGTTGGTACTACGCGTGATGACCCATCGAACTTCCTCACATGTAGCAGGTGGAAATGATGATAGCAGGAGCGTGGGGACGGCGTTGGTGTCGAATGATTGAGGCTCCGTCCACAGCTTGAGGAAACCAACGTGAGAACGGATCAGGATAACCACTGATCTTTTAGATGAAGAAAACCTGAGAATATGTCCAGTGATTTCTGATCAGATTCCCCAGTGTGGTAATGAGGCGAGTATCGTTTATACATAAGGTTGGTTGGGAAACATATTAAATCTTTGGTTCGTGTTTGCGGTGTGGTAGGCCATAGTTGATTTCCCGTGGAAATTGAAACGAGATTCCATTTGAAAATCATCGAAATATGAAAACATATGACTGATGCTCATTCAGGAGAATGTCTACTGATATGCTATATACAGGCCTATAGCGTTTCACAAGTATTAATTTGGGGGGAACGCACATGCTGCAAAAATGCAGAATTCTGATGTCAAAAATGATACTAATTTGAATATTTTTTTACCTTTTTGAAGTTGGAGTTAGTGCATACAAAAGTACTGTGTTGTCCCGAATATTAAACTGAAAACCCTCGAGGAACTCGAAATCAGGGCGTTCTGCCCTTATGGCCCGAGGGGGGGGGGGGGGCAACGAACCGAACAAAACCTTACATAAGCTCAAGACTTCATCGGACGAGAAAATTGCGAGCTGATGGCATCGGTGGGGTCCAAATGGCGGTCCGCGGGCCAAGATCGACAAAATGCGTGCAGCTGCTATTTCAATTATGAATATAAAGAATGCCCATCTGGCCCTCAAATATTTGGCGTCTACCACCCAAGTTTGGAAAATTTGGCATAACACGGCTACGGTGAAAATTCACTTCAATGGTGAAGTTTGTTCGATGAAAAATGGGCTGGCACTCACATCTTGCATCTGTAATACCTTACTTCATAGATTTGCTGCGCTGCGCGGAAAACCAATCATTGTTGCCTTCACAATTATAGGGCCCAATTCGCATGAACGGTCAGAAATGGTAAGACTGGATCATTCTAGTTGTGAAGTTAAATGTCAAATTTCTTATTGAATTTGGGCCATATGGATATAACCATTTGGCATTTATAATGCCTAATTTCAAAGGAAATGCTACGCTGCGCGGCACGGCCAACCCAATGGTAACTTCGCTGGATAGCAATGAAGTACAGTGGGCGAGGTTGAAATTCATACTGATGCTTCAGTTTAATTTTGAATCATCACTGAAAATAGTTCCAATTGGAGATCACACATGGTGGCATTTGAGAAAACTATTCCGTACTGATTTTTTCGCTGCGCTGGCGCAACAATAATGGATGGCCGCTTCGATTGGGATAGTAGAAGCCGCTGAACATACGGTGGCTAGATAGTTTATTTCAAATTACTACAAATTTACTAATTGAAAATGGCCATCTGGGCTCACCGTGCGTTTGAGAAGGACCAGATTCGAAGTTCTCTAAGCTTAGTGGACAACCTTTAAGCCTCTCTGCTTTCTTAAGATATATTCGTATCAACTACTGTTGGCTAAAGTGAAATTCCCTTTTTTTTTTTCATTTAAAATTCAAGTGTAATTTGGATATTTTTTGTTGAATGAAAAAGACTATCTGGAGCTCCAATTTAGCCAACGGAGAACACGTTTCTTCAACCAAATCGACGCGCATCATAGTGCCGCGCCAGCTTAAATAGATCACAACATGAAGTCGTGGCACACTAATTCATTTGAGCCGGGGGAGTGGGAAGTGTTTTTCCCTACTATCTACGAACATTTGTATGCATGTTGCGCGCCGCAACCGTGTGGCGATCGGCCGTGATTCATCACCTGTGTGATGCCCCCCCCCCCCCCTCTCCCCAAAAAAAAAATATTTGCACGACGCCCTGATTAAAATTGCCATAAATAGGGAAATAGAGTACTGCTTATATTAAAGATGGATTGTCGTCTGCAGAGCGTTCCAGCGAACAGCACTGCGAATCTGCATACGTCACGACAAAATAATCGAAATATGCAGCACAACTCGGTCTTATCGGAATCACATACTTTCATTATTATTATATCAATTTCCTTTGGACGGAATATGCGTGAAATATACCATTGGTTTCATCAATTATCTGAATTGCTGGGTGGGCAGTGTAATTGTTTACAATATTTTTTTAATTGACGACAATCCATCTTTAAGAGAAGTGGTAGGTTTTCAAATTGCTAGTAGAGTCATTCACGTAGTGAACTTGTTTTTTGCCTCTAGTACTTCCTGTTTCCAACTTTCCGTGTCATCATCAAATCACGCGTTTCACACTTTCCAACACCGACTGACTAGAACAACTATTAATAATTGTGCCCACTCACGTTTACATTTGTTCATACATTGGACTCGATTGGATTCAATTACTATCTATCGAATACCATAAACTGTTCCTCATTTGATGCTGTTTTCGTGGCTGTTACCCGTGGCTGTTACATTAGCCGACCACAAATGATGTTGTTTTTCGTATAAAACATTGCCTTACGTTTGTTTATAGTCTGCTCTTTAACAAATGCTACATTATACCAGTTAATAATAATTCTTGTCAAAGACTTCTGTTTCCAAATCGATGTTTCAGGAGTATTTTGTGGGTTTGTAAAAATTAATGGCAAATTTGTGTGTATTTTTTGTCGAGTTTCCACCGTTATAATTTTCCAGGTAATTTTCCGATAAGCGCTAACATGTCTCTGGAGATCATCTGTGAAATTAACAAACGAAGCGATATCGTGCATATGTCGGACACAACAGGGAAACGGCCAGCGAGTCCCCGCTTATCGTCATCTCCGTAAACAGGTATGTAAATTATCAGATTAAAGTTTTACGCATACGTGTGTAAGTGAGTAAATGTCATCCCACACCTATGGAGCTGCAGTCAACTCGTTCAGAACTACAACACAAAGATTTTAACAGAATATTAGGAGACAATAACATAATGTTGCTTTCGGCGGGCAGCGGGTCGGCCTCCAAATAATTTACCGTATAGTACTTGGGACGGACTATGCCACTGGCGTAGCAGGAATTTGTTGGGCGTGGCCATGGGGAAGTGATGTTAAGTTTGGAAGTTTTGCATTTTTAGGAACCATCAGATGAAATCGTTTTCAACATTTGGCAAGTATTTGAAGTATTTTTCCTATACACAAAACTCGTTTTCTTGAGAAAGTGGTCCCAAATTTTCTATTTCCACGTGCTTCAGATTAAGGCGTACAGGACTCTTCCATTTCTTTGGAGGGGGGGGCAGAAAAAAATTCCACAAACCTGGAAGCCGCATGATGGAAAAGGACTACCTCCGCGGGCGAAACGCGCGAAAAAATTGTGTGTTCTTATTGAAATCCTCCTGAATTTCGCCATTCCTTTGTCTGAGTGTGATCCATTTTCTGCCTGTATATCGGTCTTCAAGTTTATCCTTTTCGGCACCCTCATTTTGGACGAATGGATCAAGTGTCTTGGTATGAATTTGAGGGGCTGTCTACTCTTCCAGCCTCCTCTTATGGCCATGCCTTCCGCTGGCCAGGGATGTACCCAAGATGCTAATAACCACAGGATCAACAATTGCAATCATCAAAAAAAACCTATTTGCCCGATCTCAAAATAGTCTATCGGTGTGTATTAAAAGCAGACAACAAAACCACGGAGCTTACTTACTGCCACAAAAAGCAAACGCAATTTTTTTCCCCATGCTAGATAGCATCTATATATTCCCCCTATAGCGTACGGGGGGGCAATATTTCGGGAGGGGTTTTCATCATTGCACGTTTTGCTCCCGAACTGGGAGGGCTAGTACTGCACTCCCCCCTTCACACCGCCTGGTTGGATATGACACCAAACAATTGTTGAAACTATCAAGCCATTTTGACTGGGAAAGAGGACAGCGGGAACAACATAAGTGGCAAAATGCTGTTGGAGGGTATATCTCGATCCCCTCGTATGCCAATGTTTCCTATGATCTAAAGAAAACTTTGCAGCACTCCAAATGGGGGTAAAAAATAGTTGTATATATAACGGGCCTACTGCGCGCGAAGCGCCCCGAAAAAAAATTGCCACATGATTGAATATTCCCAAAAAATTGGGGGAGAATTCGAGGAATCTGACTAGCAATGAGGAAAGAGAGAGCCGCATACGGGCCAAATGATGTTGGTCAAAGTGAAAAATTGATTTTTTGGGGGGGGGGATATCGATGGTGGGGGGGGGGAGGACCCGTGCCCCCCCCCCCCCTCTGGCTATCCAATGGACTCGCCATTCTGAGCTGCCACTCTTAAAATGTTGTGAATGCTTACCAAACTGAGCTTTGGAGGTATCCCAGGAACCGAGGACACAGTTATTCTCCTTCACTTCTTTTTTCATTCTTCTTTGTGTTGTTATCCGTGCAAACGAAGTCCCCCCCCCACCGCAGTCGTTCAACATTTAGATAATAAGATAAGTTGATAGTGAAACGTGTGTATAGCGGCACCTTACGCCAAATCCATGGAATTCCATGAGTCGGGGCTGGATGGACGACCCTATGTTGATAAGCTACATGTAGGTCACTAACAATGAAAACCATATATATATACTTTGGGAATTTAATAACTGGTTATACTTGATTAAACTCGCCAGGCCCGTAAGAGCGTTTGACCTGACCGACTAGAAACGCAGGCTGTCTGTCTTTACGATTGTGTTACTGTAACATTCACTTTCGCAAGCCATAACATATAAAGGAGCAGAATTGAAGGGACGCGAATATTTTAATTAACAACGGAGTGTGCCTCAGACCTGCCGTATTAATTTAGGAGCGGGGCCTTCTCTATTTGTACATCGAGAGGAATGAGGGGAAGTCTTCTTGAGTCTACAAATTACAATGAATTTATAAATGTTTTTCTCATGTCCAGGGTTTTTTTTTTTCACTATCGTTTCTAATATGTTCTATTCACCCATAACTTGTGGTATTATAAGGTTAGATTAGAGACAATGTTAAGACTACAAATAGTTGGAATCAAGCACAGTCAACTACAGATTAAAACCTGCACGAACACCTTGGCAACGAGGAATCGAATTTTGCTTAACGATAGCCAAAGGTGATTCTTTTTACATGACCGAAATAGGGTCACTTGATGCACGGCGCTATAGAACCTGGAAAGCACTGATAAGGTCAGATGCCCACTGGAATCACAGTGGTCCACTTTGCTACAAACTTTATTCTATTATAATGTTGTCATATTACGTATTATTGGTGAAAGTATCATGGTAGGTAGATTACCTAACACGTACATGATTGTAATGGTGTATCAATATGCATAACCCTCTTCACGAATTAGGAAGGTAGCAGGAACCTAATTTGGTGGTATGAAAGAGAAATTCACTAACAACTCTGTGCACCATTGCGACGAGGTATATGTATATGGTAGCACATCAGCCTGCGGAGCTGAAAAACTAGCAACAATGATTAATAGAAAAAGAAAAGAAAGAATAAAAACACCAGTGTGTTAGGGAAGCATCCAAAAACACTATCTTGGGTTCCACTGGCGCCCGTGCTAGCATTCTTTCCTCGATGATGGCGATCGTTGTACATGCTATTAATGAAATGTTACCAGAAACCAATAGGTATTATCATGGTCTTAATGAATGGAAAGTGCAGTGTGATACACGTTTGTTATTAGTTTTATCTTTCAGTGCCACCGATATTACTTATCCAACGATAAACAAGAAGGATTCAATGGGAACAGATCAAATCAGTAGATCGAAAAGGGGGAGAGTGTGAATCTGAATGTCTATGCTAATAGAACTAAACCGGAAGTGTAATATTCATGGATGATTGACGGAAAATCTGAAGAGCGAACAAAAACCCGACAAGAAGTGTACATTAGGGGAGCCAAATTTCAGTTGTAGCTCTTCGTACCTCTTACAGTCAAAAGACACAGGTTACCTCGAGGTCACCTGTGAAAGAGAATTAAAATCAAACAAATCAAAGTTGGGTTGAAAGCTGATGAAAGCATATCCGTTGTATTCATATGGTAAGAAAATACTTCCTTATATAACCATGATCTATGGTTCTCCTTACTCTACAAAGAATCGGTGATTGAAATTGAAATGAAAATACTCATGTACAGTCAGAAGGTTGAGAGAGTCTAATTATCATGGTAACAGTTTGTATTTGAGATGGATTACAATTCAACAGTGATCTTTCAGAGACAAGTCACTTTTTTACAATAGAGAGTAGCAAGTTGCTTGGTTATGACGAGGGGCCAGAAAGGTCGGAGAGTACTACATGTTCCCCACTAATTACCCTTCTACGTCTCAGGCAGAGTGGGCGATGAAGATGCGGTCATTATCACAACAGTATTCTTTAATTGTTTGTATACTAATTATAGGTTACAGAGAGCTATTGTCAGGTTTTCCATGCCAATTGTCTCTAAGTTGATGAAATTCATGCAGTGTAAATCTAGTCTTGAACAAGCTTTATGCTCAATATTCGTACGGTACTGTATCTTCTATACTTGGGAATATAATGCAGCTCCAGAGAAATATTCTGCCATTCTAGTAATAAGTTACGGTGCAACCAGTGGTGAGGGTTCCATATGGCACATTCCCCCTCTCCCCCCTCCCTTGAAAAACCCTATTGGGAAACATTAGAACCCTCGTCGGGGATCAAATTGGAAGGATCGTCGATGAGCACAAACACGAAGAAAGAAGGGGGAGAAATCAAAGGAAAAAAGTAAAAAGCGAAGAAAAATGTATATTTAATGTGGAGGGTAGAGCGAGACAGATCTTAGCCAGCTTCGCCAGTCATGGGGCGAGTGTTTCCCCACTGGCTACGCCCACTGGGGCGAGGTGGCACTTGCTCTTGCGCGGTCACCCGTCTGGAAAACTTGTCACTTCCTCCCCCCTCCCGTTTGGAGAATCTCATGGCGCCGTCCCCATCCGCAGGGCTAGCGCAGTCCGCAGAAATCGCTCAACCGAAATTTTTCGATTCCCTGAGCAGCATATCTGCGGATGCGCTGCGCCTGCGGACCCCTGGATGGCACCGTTGTTAATCCTATGCTTGTCGTTTCATGCGGACTGCGGATATGGTAATAGTAATATTCTCATCTGCTTTTTCTCGTTTTTCTTTGCTATGGATAAACTGACACATTGTAGCCAGGACCACGGATTTTCCTCGGAGGTACTGGTGCCCATGCCCTGAAAAACCAAACCTAACTGATCAGCATATGAATGAGAAGTAGTACTTGGAACAATAAACGCTATTGTGCTGACCAAAATGTCTTAATGGGCCTTAACGTGTCTATTTTTGCCAAACTTTAGCAGTATGGTTTTATGACAGTAAAAGCCTCATTAAATAGCTTTGTTCTGCTTTCAGCACTACCGGCATGTTCTTATCAAGAGTAACCAATAATAATTATTGCGACACAGCCCAACAGTTCCACGCCTCTCTATGTTGATGAGGGAGATGATTTTGAAGTAAAAAAAGTGACGCGTTATGGAGGCCATGCCAAATGTGACTATATCATGGATAGTTGGAGAGGAACTTTCGAGACCACTACAGAAACGATGTGTACTGGGGGAAATGAAACCCTGTACAATTGTAACGTCTAAATACAAGTTGCCATCAGAGAGGATAGGTGAAATGTTACCAACCTGCGTTGCTAAATTAAACCACCCAGACTCGAGTTCAACCGATTTTCAACGAAACCAGTGTCGGTGAAATAAATTGGTATATTCATATCTTGAATACGGTGTAGATGCCTCCATCAAACATTCAGGTTCAATATTACTTCCAAAGCCCTTAGCAGTGTAACTATGGTTGGGATACGAATGGAGACATAACTAACGGCATTACCTACCTAACATCTAACATCTTAATAGGACTAATTTCAATTCCTTGAACACACCTAATATACCCCAATCTCTGCCTCTGTTTATTCTTCTGCTATGCTCTCTACAGCCGAGCCAGAAACCCATCATTAACACCGACTGTAGGAATCACCACTCTAGGTAAGTTCTCACATTCTCTCAATTCGATATTGTTCATTGCTATTCAATATCTAGTACACGCTATGACCGACCCATCCTGCCCGCCCGCTACACTCGTAACACGTACGATAGTCAGAAATTGTTCCGTTGAGTTGTTCCACGTGGTTTCTTCTTTTTCAGGGTCCTAGCAAAATCTGTTGTGATTTGAAGCAAAGGAATATAGCGCAAAGACCGGTTCTCGGGTGTATAGAACCCCTTCAACGCGAAACAACTACAGGACCACCGCCCCCATTACAGCTGTTGCTGTTGGGGTTGCTGTTGTATTGGTCTTCTCTTTTCTGATCCTATGGAGATGGTTAACAGGTGAGTGAGTGTATATTCTACGGCACCTGTGCAGATACCCCTACAAGTTGCAACAGTTCGCGGGAATTTCAAGCATAAAACGGGACGTGGTGTGGGGCAATGTGATGTACATCATAGTTGACGCGAGAGAGTTGATATTTTAGAACGTTTAATTGCTTTACAGGAAGATATCCATAGAATCGATTTGTCCTGATACGGCAATAATTGCCGCAATGGAACGAACCCGGTAGGCAAAATTAACCATGTGGTCACAGCTAATTTGGCCTACTCAGTGTTCGTTCATTTTATTGGATGACATTCATACGATGAGGATATTGCCTCCTCTGTCTCTGCAGCCCTGCTTGCAGACGATTTACAATACTTTTAATTTAATTAATTTCGCTGTTCATTCGCGTGGGTCTTCTATCTGTGAGTCTTGCCGTATCATACATGGGCACTATGGATTTCCTACCTTGGCGCGAACCGTTATCCGAGACGGGTGGACCAAAATCGATCCCACGTATGTGCAAGTCCTGGGTTTTTGTGCATTCTCAACCACCAACAGCTTCATTAGGATGACTATTCCTTCTGAGGCGCTCGCCTTTTTCGTCCATTTTAAACTATAACCACTTTTTAAACAGATATTCAATCCCATGGTTTAATGGGATTATTGATGATT
>JAODTK010000223.1:0-530852 GCA_026419785.1 Sclerodactyla briareus | reverse complement strand
CGGAGTCATCAAGGCGGATGTGACGCGAAAGATCTGTGGGTTGAAGCTTATGTAATTTTGAACTCATCTGCATAAATATGGAATGACAAACCATAACCCCGGATAAAGGACCAATTGGAAGAGAGTAGAAGTTGAAGAGAGCTGGGCAGACGATAGATCCAGTATTTTCGTTTTCAATGTGGCCAATTGTGAACCAACGATGCCCACAGACATGACCTAGTCGTTGAGGTATGAGTCAACCCATTTCAGTTAACGGTTCCTGTGACGCCCTGACTCTCACGCTCCAGCATGATGGGGTAGCTAACAGTATCGAAAGCGCTACTCAAGGCCAGTAGAATGAGTAGAACACATTCTGCCTGCTTAAAGTGTTTAGGATATATCTTTCAACTTTTCCGCAGGGCGGTCTCGTTGAGTGGCATCGGTCCGAAGGAGGATTGGAATAGCTGCCCAAGGTATGTTGGTGACAGAATTTATGGTGCTTGATAGCTTGCTTCTCAATAGCTTTCATAGGGAGGGATGGTGGAGAGGGGTCGAGGGTTCTTGAACTCAT
Organism: Sclerodactyla briareus; assembly: GCA_026419785.1. Lineage (NCBI taxonomy): Eukaryota > Metazoa > Echinodermata > Holothuroidea > Dendrochirotida > Sclerodactylidae > Sclerodactyla > Sclerodactyla briareus. Next base: position 530,302 of record JAODTK010000223.1, on the reverse strand, counting down.
GTCAGGGTCCGTGACCAGTTCGTGTGACGGTGAGAGGACAGCACTTTTTAAAAAACTTCCAGGAATGTGAAAGAACTTGGAGACATTTTGAAAGGCAGGTGATTATGGTACAAATGCCGATTATGGCCTTTGGGAACCAGGACGATAACTGGTTCAGGAGACACGACTTAGATGGCAAAGTCCATCATATAGGTCAGATGTATTTCTTCGAAGAGTGTAAAGTTGGATAGGGAAGTTCAGAGTTGAGTTGTCGTGGCTGGAGCAAGTCATATCCATATCAGTCATATCCATATCAAGTCTTTCCCGCTCAAGAGATGGATCCACTGCTTTGATCCTGGTCGTATTAGAACCAGCAAATCCAGCGCCACAGTTGTCGGCTGGTTCTATGAGCAGGAAGCAACTTAAGGTTATGATTGTCATAATGAACTTGGTGGCAATACACCCACGATATGAGTGGGATATCGTGATTCTCTGGGCTGCGCATGACCCTTCACAGATAAGCCTCACTTGACCACACAATATTCCCTAATTGTTTTTATTGGATGAAATTCTGGCCATCAACCATCAACAAATGCCTGAAGACGGATGCATAAAGTTCAGATACCCCCCCTTACTTTGAAAGATATGCAAATATATAATCCTTGCCTGGTCTTTCTGGAAGGTAGCTTTTTCTCTCATTTTTGCTCCCCTTGGCTCTCCCTCTGAGATATGCATCATCATCCTGATCAACTCCTCTGACCGCGTCGTCGTCTGGTCTCTGGCTGGCTCGATTCTTCATACTCTCTCATTGCGCTTCGAGAACGATCCTGAAAAAACGTTGTGCAAGACGTTAATAGCAAGACTGATGGGTTTGGTCCAAACAAGCACAATCATATATGTCAAGGCAGCTGGGGACGAATACATGGCGTTCAACCAAGTTAGTAATAACCTGTTCCTTAACTCGGCCAGAGGATTCTTCTTTTTAATCGTTCGTGATTTACCCAAACCCCTGGAAAGCTCCCTAATAGTTTTGCAACATTTAGTTCCTCTAAATGTACAAAGTTTCCCTGTGAATGAAAAAAATTCTTTCCAATTACCTCTAATAATGACTTCAGGAATAGGCTTCACAACAAGTTGGTGCACTTATCAGTTATTGTTTTTATACAACAGTTTTTTTAATTTTATTTGACCTTCCTGGCCTCTTATAAACGTTTGTTCCACTACAAGTACTATTTTATGTGCTTTTTCAATTCTTGCAAATATAAAATAAAATCTATCATGGCCGTTTTTGACCTTGGAATTACTTTTTGTTCCTGCTCCAAATTTTGAGATAGGTGATTATGGCTAAGAAGGCCAATGGTTTGTAATATTCACTGGACTTTTGGTACCTTCTTATTGATACTTATGGCAGCCCAAACCTCCACCGAATTCCACCTGCATTTGAGTGGGTCCGATAGGCACAATCATCTATTGCAAAAATGCTGTGTTGACATGCACTTTTGAAAAACCCGGTTACAAACAAACTATAGAAGGAATCCACATAAAGGTAACAAAATTGTTCACAAATGTTGAGAATGATCATTCATTTTTTGTAATTTCCGTTATCATGTTACAAAACCAGTATTTACTGTGTAGAGCTATGTCATCCTTTTGATCGTTCCCCCCGTGAAGTAGTCAATGCCTCATATTGCTTGAATCTAAAAACCTCCAAATTTTGGGGTGTTGGTTTTTTGACATGAACCCTCTTTTCAACCTGTGATAGTTTGAAGCCAATCTGTAACATGACCATTATTTAGCCTTTAATGGCACCCGCAAATCGGTGAAATTTGAACTGAAGGTTTGGCTGACTTACTGTAATGATAGAAAGGTACCAAGTCATATCAATATTTCATGTTGCCATTGCATTGAAGCATTCACTATTCCGTATAATCTGTAATAAAAGGCTTGTTGTTGGGGGGGGGGGGGCCATTACATTTTCAAAGAGTGGGGGCGATATTTTGCGGGTTTTTTCTAGAGCGAAAATATAATTCTGCAGTATCGAACTTCCAAAATTTCCCATACTACACTGTGTTTGGGCACTTCCCAAATATACATAAATTAGGGTACGCCAAGCCTTTTCAGGACTATTTCAATTGTTTACGTTAGGTGAATATCCTGCTTCCTAACTTTCATTGGAACTGTCCCCCAAAAATTGGGGGGGGGGCAGGCTTCTATTACAGAGGGAGGGGGCTTCTATTACCTATTAATACGTTATGTTACCGATTTTAAATAAAGTAATGAATCATTACTGGCTGATCTGGGATTTTAATTATTTTTAACCCAGAAATGCCAAAAGGCTTAGGTGAATTCCTTGACTCTTTCTGACAACCTATATCCTACACAAGGACATGGTAATTGTATCAGCTCGTTATGGGAAACATCACATCTGTCAATTTTACATTTGTTTCCCAACCACCAATAGGGTTCCTAATATTCTTGATTAGATTGCTAAACAACACACTATGTCAAGGATTTTCAGACTTTGACCTCTGGTGACCTCAAACAGAAAGGGGGGTTCTATGAACTCTCATCGGGAACACACATACCAAGGTAAGCTCAATCCATGCAGGTGGGGTAGAGTTTATCTGTTCACAGCCATATTGGCCAAAATAATGTCGACTTTTCACAAATTTTCTATTTTCGAGGCCAAATCATTGCCCTGACCCACACCAAACACTGTAGGGTTCCTGTACTCTCCAAAAAGTTTATCACACACACCAAATTTCAACCGATCAAGATCAACATTCTGGACTATATCGTGTTTTCACAGAGGTTTTCATACTTTGACCCGAACCATCAGTTGACCTCTGAAACCTGACCCAAATGATAGGGTTTCTGTAACTCATCATGGGGAACACAACACCAAGTATGAACTCCATCCCGCCAAATCATGTTGGTGAGTTATCCGTGTTCACAAGCCGAAATGGGCCAAATTTATTGGACTTTTCACAAATTTTTTCCTTTTTTTGACCGACTTCACACATCATCACTCCCGACCTATCCCTAAAAACAATAGGGTTCATGTACTCTCCCCATAGAAAGCTACACAACCAATTTGAACTCCGCTCAGGACCAACCATTCTGGACTTAATCGTGTTCCAAGGTTTTCAGCCTTTGACCTATGGTGACCCTTTCAGATGACTCTCTCTGACCTGACCCCCAAACCAATAGGGTTCACTGTACTCATCATGGGGAAACACTAAAAAAGTATGAGCTTCATCCATCCACGTGTGGGTCAAGTTATCGTGTTCACAAGCCAGCGTTACATTACACACTACACACAACACCCACAACCTGTTTAGGTTATGACTTAGCAAGACTTTGACCTCTGTGACCTCTGACCTGACCCCAAAAAAATAGGGTTTGTCATGTCCTCTCATGGGGACCACCAACATACCACGTATGAGCTTCAAATCCATCCAAGTGGGGCTTCCAAGTCTTCTCACCCTCGTGTTCCACAACCACAATCCATTGGACAAATTATTACTTTCTCACGTCTCTTCTGGCACAAATTTCATTTTCGAACAAAATTCGCACGCACCGCCTATCCAAAAACAATAGTTGTTTCTTTCTTCTGTATCCCCATAAAAAAGCTACACACCAATTGAAACCGATCAACCAAAACCATTCTGGACTATATCGTGTTCACAAGGTTTTCAAAGAACTTTTGACCCTCTTGTGACCTCAGCTGACCTCTGACCTGACCCCAAAACAATAGGTTTCCTGTACTCATCTTGGGGAACACACATAACCAATTATGAGCTTCACACATCATCTAGGTGGGGTCAAGTTTTATCGTGTTCACAACAAAATTGGCCCAACTTTGACTTTACCAAAAAATTTTTTTTGACCAAATTTATGACCAAAATTCAACCCCGACCTACTAAAAACAATAGGGGCATGTACTCTCCCCATAAAGGAAGCTACACACCAAAATTTAAACTCTTTCCCTTCACAAAGCTCTTCCGATCTGATTCATCGTGTTCACAAGGTTTTTCTTTCACAGACTTTGACCTCTGGTGCCTCCAGTATCACCTCTGACCTAACCCCAAAACACTATATGGTTTCATGTAATCATCATGGGGAACACAATCCAAGTAAGAGCTTTCATCCATCCCAATGGGGGTCGAGTTCTCGTGTTCACCAGCCAGCGTTACACATACCCACATACACAGCAGCAGCACACACAACTGTCATGGCTGCAGAGATTCCTCTGACCTCGTCAAGGAATCACAAGCTACACACCAATTTGAACCCGATCAGACAAAACCATTCTGGACTTATCGTGTTCACAAAATGTTTCAGACTTTGACCTCTGTGCCTCTGCGCTGAGACCCCAAAACAATAGGGGGGTTTTCAATGTACGCACCACAGGGAACACACATACCAAGTATGAGCTTCATCCATCCATGGGTCAGTTTCGTAATTCACAATGCCAACTGGACCAATTATTAACTTTTCCTCACAAATTTTCTATTTCGATGTCGACCAAAATTCGCCACCGCCAACCCAAACACAATAGGGTTTTCTGTACTCCCCTAAAAAGCTACTAAACCCAAATTTTGAAACCGATCAGAACCAACCAATTCTTGACTTATCGTGTTCACTAAAGTTTTCAGGACATTTGACCTCTGTTGACCTCAGATGACCTCTGACCTGACCCCAAAACAATGGGTTCATGTACTCATCTGGGAACACACCATACCAATAGAGCTTCATCCATCTATGTGGGGTCGAGTTATCGTTTTCCCCGAAGCTCCGAATTGGCCAATTCATTTACTTTTCACAATTTTTTTCTATTTTTGACAACATTCTCCCCTGACCTAACCAAAAACTAGGGTTCATTGTACTCTTGGGGCCCCCATAAGTAAGCTACCCAACCAAATTTGACCACCCGCTCAGACCAACCAATTCTGGACTTATGTGTTACCAAGTTTTCAGACATTGACCCTGGTGACCTCTGAACCTGACCCCAAAACAATAGGGTTCATGTACTCATCTTGGGGAACACACACCAAGTAGGAGCTTCATCCATCCAGGTGGGGTCGAGTTATCGTGTTCACAAGCCAGCGTCACTCCCCAACATACACACACCCACGGTCATGACTGCATAGATTCCCTCTTACTCCGTCAAGGAATCCAAAAACTCATCGATAGTGATGGAAACTCTTCTAATAAAAACAACTGCAGGATTGAATATGAAGAAGAAGCTAACGAATAACTTCTGTCAGTTCAAGCCCCAATTCAATGCCTTCATTGGTTAATCTGTGCATTTTCTTGCGCAAGACAAAAACGTCACACGATAATAGAATTATGTCGACATGGATGTCATACTTTCACAACCATGCAAACAATCTTTGCTTTCTATCACAAACCAAACATACAATTCCACTCTGAAAAATAGTCCCTCCCATCGTGGACGCTAAGTAGTTGGTAGGCGCGATTCGTTGTCCAACTGTGATGAATGCATTTATATTGGGCAATTGGAATTCCCCTAATTGTCTCTGTATAGTGGACCAAACCTTGAAGGTCAACCATATTGAAATGGGATGGAAACCTGTATGTATAGTTTTCCATTTGTTAAATACAACCTCCAATTGTATCCAGCAAGCCTTGCAGTTGCCTTTAAAGAGGGTGGGAAAAAATCGACTATGGACCATTCTCCCCCGACCCCATATTAACAAAAATCACCTGATTGAACACCAGGGCATTTTGAAACCATTCAGAAAAATAAAGCTGGGTCTAGGCCTATAGGAGCGGGCCGCTACCTTCCGTGTGTTGCTTCAGAGATGACCGAAACACATTTCTTGGTCGTTGCTTCCCTCTGCAGGTGGGACAGATGTGGGGAAAGGATCCGAGCGTGCGCTGTGAGAAAACAATGGAGGAAAACGTGTCAGCGAATCGTGAAAAGTTGACAGTGTTGTATATATATATATATAGTTATAATGTATTATAATATCTATGTAGCCCAATAGTGCTGTAGCTCAAAATGCACAAACGTACCAAGCCAAATGTACAATTATGTGGTGAATGTCAAGATCATTCAGCCGGAGGAGGAAAGGTTTGAGCAATGGCTATTGAGCCCCTATGATGACCTTCGACTACATGCTGGTGTAAACTGGGAGATAAGATCTACGAGCACCAGGCTTGCTGCGAGTCGTCAAACCCCACAAACTTTAGGGCCGAGGCGGGAGGCCAGAGTTGTGACAGGTATTTTGCGTGTGCGCGATGCAATGATTGATAAAATTCAAGAGGACCGGCTCATTGTTATGACCCTTTACTGCAGGAAGCCTCATGTAGAAGGCATGGTTCCAATTTCAATTGGCCCACACCAACAAAGTATAAGCGATTCAAATCACATTCTCATGCTCTTCAAAATGTAACCTAAACAGGTCATATCTGGTAAAAATTCAGGAAAATGTGGGGGAACAACGGAATCAGTCATTTTATTTGAACCCCACCTCAACTTGCACAACTCTGGCATTGGGTCGGAACTGACAGTAAGAGTTGGAACAATTTCTCAGAAGGAGTAACATAACAGGTAAAGAAGATACTTCATTTTCATAACAACTACAAGAAGTGTGTGATTTGACCAATAAGAAACGGTGGAAACAGTCACAAAGACTGGAGACAATTTGTCGATTCCCAGGTTGGGCTACAGTACCAGCTTAGGCTACAAACTTAGGTTGCTAGATATAGCCTGGACAGGTGTGCAAATCAAGAGTGGTTGAGGAGGATACACATGGATACTAAGTTCGAGGCTCAACCCATTCAGGACAAACAGACAGACGGGAACAAACGGATGCGGGTGGACTCTTCACATTACCTGGTGACATGTTACAGCGTGTTGCCTCATGTAGTACAATGACACGAATTGGCTTCGACAGAAGGTGCAAGTCATCCGGCAATGGGCACGCTTCTCTTCATGCCAGGACTCTTCGTGAGACGGCTTGGCGTAGTATGCCTCTGGGGAAGGTAAAGTGCCTATGGGAGGAGAAAAACATACAAGGCAGAAAACCAGAGAGATTTGATGTGAGCAGGCCTATCAGTCATCAGTTGTACTATTGGGTAATCAACAGTCGAGAGTATGAGTTTATCCAAGGGTATTTCATGTGGTTGCACCGCTTGTACAAAGATGCCGCATGGATGCGCAATATGGGCATAAAAAACAAAAATAGTTTACGATGGTCAACTATGCTGAAGCATCCGCCAATCACTTTAGGATTCGTTAAGTGCTGATCAGATCAAACGACCATGTAAATCTAGCTTTAGATATTTGAATGCAGCTGTTGACCTGCACTGGGGACAGACCTACTGGGCTGAACACCATTGCTACTTTGTTGAGGCACATCCAAAAACCTCAACAGGACCAGATGGATGGACGGCCCAACCAGGAAAGATAGATTTATTCAGCAAATTGTATTTAAAAATATGATGGCAAGGGGGTGATGGCAAGAACGGGATACGAAACATGAAACATCAAAGACATATATAGAGAAATAGATAGGAACAATAAGCCGAGCAGGAGGATATGGAGCAGGGCCTTCATCTTCATCCCAAGTAGCAGGGGGGTACATGTCGAAGAGAGAAGGGTAGCATGTAGATGAATTAGTGATCGACGTAATGGGGGAGGGGAGTAAGGGGTGGGGGGTGGTCCCCCGCCCCGCCCCTGTGGAAAATTTTGTGCTCAATGGCGGGTTGTCTAGACACACAAAATGGTGCTGCCGATCTTTGATTTTAGGAATTTGGACCAACTGCCATGACTAAAAGTGGGGGTAATTAGTGGATTTTTTTTTCTATGTGTTGTTTTTTGTTCTTGTCCACTATAGCTAATAAAGACAGAAACACGTATCATTTGAAGTAACTTTCTTTATTTCTATTTCTCTTCATCATCAACATTTGATTCTTGATGAACCCTTTCAATCCCTTCCCCCTTTCATCCTTTGTTAGGGTTGCGCGGTACCTATATTTTTGGAACCGCGTAGTACCGGTGCCCTGGCCCGGTATGGTTGCCAGTACCGGTATTCGCGCTTGCCTAAATAATGCTAGCGATCGGTAAGTACAATGCTACTTGCAGCTCACTGTATGGAACTTCTATTTTCACAATGCAGACATCTTTATACATCCTCTGTTCAAGTCAAAGATTTGGCCCCGCCAAAATATAGTTTTGGTATACTATAAATAAATGGCGTTCTTCTATTTCTGATTATTGTCTCGTTTTGTATCGATAGTTGAAAGGAATTATGACGCGTACTGATGGCGAACAGCACATGTGTTTGTTATGCAGCCAGAATTACAGTCGTACGATTCTTCCACACGTAATATGTACGCACAGCCGGCCGCCGCACAAACAGCGTCATTAGTGCGAATGTCAGTATTCCCTAACGTAACTGTGATTAATTTTAGCTGGAAAACTGAAGCAAGGCACAGTCTAAAATCAGCACTAAAAGCCTCCAGATCTGCGCTAAACCCTTATGTATAACTATTTTTTCCACCAATTGACCAATTAATCACATTATTCATTCATGGGCCCATTCCACAGAAAGTGGTCGCTGAAAAACAAGAAAATTAAACTAATGAAAACGAGATCTTTTTCTCAACTCTAATATTGGAAAACAGTCAAAATGCAGAAATAACAAATTTTCTCAATGCTTAGAGTTCAAAGCCTATTTCAGATATTGAATGGAATTTATGACAGCGTACTATGGCGAACAGCACATGCTTTCGCAGGCAGCAGAAGTTACATGTACTACATTTCTTCCCATACGTAAATATGGCACGCGCCCAGCCGGCGCGCCACAAACAGAGTCAGCGAGTGCAATTGGCAGTAGGCGCCTAACGTGATGTGAATATTTAGCTGGAAAACAATGAAGCAGGCACGTCCTAAATATCAGCCCTAAAGGCCACCAGATCTGCGCTAAACCTTTATGTATAATGATTTTTCAACCAATTGCCCAATTAATCACAATAATTATCACATAGATGTAGCCCATGCGAAAATTACATTGCCAGTATCGTGGGATCGAGGGGATTGACGATCGACTAATAATTCCATCCTTAATCACCGAGTCGGTTAGAAACTCCCATAGATTTTAGTGCATTCACAATCAAATTTCAGGCCGTGCTTGCTTCGGTTCCATGCCCAATCGAGGTCAATGGTTACGTGGTAGCATATGCCATTAGTAGTTTGAGTGTGTCTCATTGTCATATGTGAAGTGTTATAGTTTTTTAACACGAGCACAGCATATGACCCTAGTTATGTTACGGCACTGAATGAACGATAGTTTGTTGATTTTTTATGTGGGGCAGGGAGGGGGGTTTCAGGAGGGGGGGGGTGATATTTGGAATGGGTGTTTACGTAACATAGTTGTTTCCTATCGAGCGGGGAAAAATGTTGAAATTCTGCTGCCATGTGTTTATGGGTATCGATGTCCGTGATCGGAAACTAGAGGAGCCATTACCGATTACGATACCGATTTCCGAGTTATGCATAATAGGGCCGATTCGATAACGATAATCGTTTGTTGAAACACATTCAACAGGTTGCGGATTGAGCTGCGATGTACGCGGCAACGGCTTGGATCGGCGAGAAATGGACATTAATTTATGGTAGTTTACCGGTGTTGGTAGCCAATAACGGTAAGCTAAGATCTGACAGCTGTGGTTTCTCTACAATAGCGGACATCGGCGACTATTTCTGTGAAGATTTACGTTCAGAACCAAAGCCTAGTCTTTGATGACACAGTTTTTGGACCTTCAATGGCCAATTTGTATTTCACATAAACGGGGAGGAAAGGAAAGATTAGTAAATTATTTTTCTGCCATTCAGTAAAAAGTAGGCGGCGGCATATGCTTATCTAGGCGGCGATTTAAGTCGGCGACCGGCTACTTGAAGCCCCTGCCTGATGGGAGTTGGCGACCTAAAAACTATGAACACAACTGAAACAGGATTGCATTGACCAAGGTTTTTTTTGGATAGGAAAAAAATCCACTAATACTGACACTTGTTTTGTAAATGGATGAAGACAATTGACAAAGATCCTAAAATGTTAAGACCAATACAAAACAGTCTAGAATACCATTAAGGGGGTTATAGCACCCAAATTAACCTGGTGGTCTGCTAATGGTGAAAGGAGATGATTTAAAGTGGGGGGGTTGGAAAAGGTGTAGAAAAAACTAGGACGGAACAGGGATGCAAAACTCATCGAGGGGGGAAATTAACGACAAACTGGCAAAAAAATGGGACGAGAAACCAATGAAACAAGTCCACAGTTTTGGTCATATCCAACCACCCCGTGAGGGTGCGGTGGGTGACCATAAATAATTACTCTCATTATTTCAACTATCTCGATTGTCCAGGTAAATGGGAAAATCCCTAGTATATAGTCCGTTCTCGGTTTAGCAATGTTAACATGTGATGCTGATCGGAATAAGAATCCAAATTTGAAAAACATGCTGATGCACAAACTAGTGGGTGAACCACAGAGAAAACTGCATGGTGTGGATTGTAGGGAGCGCAGAGGGCAATCAAGATCCTAAACTGTTAAGAACATCCAAAAAGGTTCTGGAATACCATTAAAGGAGGGTATAGTACCAATTAATCATGTTATGTCTGTAATTGGGGAGATTCAGTTGGGGATGGGTGGGAAAATGTTTGTAGGACCTAGCACTGAACGGGGCTCTGCAAACACATCGAGAGGTAAATCAAACTACGAACTGGCCAAAAAAAATGGGACGAGAAACGATTTCCTCCCCGACACAAGTCCGCAGTTTTGGTCATACGTCCACCACCTAAGTGCTGACGGGGCCGTAGGGTGACCATCCAAAAGATTCCTCATATTCTCAACTATCCTGGATTGTTCATGTCAATCGGACAAATACCCTAGTTATGTTCCAGTCTCGGTTTTAGCAAGTTAAACCTTGGTGATGCTCGGAATTAGGAATTAAATTGGAAAAAAACATGGGGAACCACAAAAAAAACCTGCATGGTGTGGTTGTAGGGAGCGAAGAGGCCGGAAGACTGAAGCCTACCCACAACAGGAAACCGCAAATGCTAGGGATTCTGGGAGTGATTACCCAAAACGTCCCCGTTTGGCTCCCACTGGAGGTGCCTTTAGTAGCTGAACAATTGATTTTCCTTGGAAATTGCAAGGCTCCTATATGAGTCTAATCCACTTTTACACTAATAATTCAGTCCTTTCAAATGATGACAATGGACTGTTGGAACATAACAAATCGGGGGAACGAATTCTGGGTTATCACTATAATATTCAAGACAAACAATAACATAACTTGTGCACTAATAGGCAACCCCAAACCTTCCATCTTTTACTGTTGTCATGTCCTTGATGGTATAACGTCTATGGAGCGGGTTGGAATTCCTCTCCATATTAGTCTGCAATTTGTTAATTTCTGGGATAGCCCTGTACGGTGAAAGGAGATCACAGATCAGGAAAATGACAACGGGAAGGATGGACGTTCAAGAAAGTCTTACAACAGTACGAGAATGCTCACAATGAAATAGAAATGTTCAATATTTAAAATTATTCATATTGCAGCCAAATCTCAATCGCATGAACAACGAAGTTAAGAGACAACTAACTGCAGGGATGAAAATCTATAAAGAGGCTAGATATTAGTTGGGGAAGAATGCGTCACCGTTCAAACTCGAAGTACATATGACTTTCTGTAAGGAGTTACAGTCCTTTAAAGCTGGTGCTGTGTATTGAGCAAGATCGAAAAGCATTTTGAATGGATCACTATTTTCCAGGAGAGCCTTTTCATTGGCCCCTCTTGTCTTGGCATTTTTGCAATTCTACCAAAGGTTTAACGTAATAAGTAAAACAAATAAGGTGGACAAGAGACGTAATCAACCCACACAGCCAATTCTGAAGGTCGAGCAGGTGTGCATTGTGAGGTATCTCAATTACTTTGAGGACTCAGGACATCATGGGGGCACTCTGCTGTCCACTCACGATTACACCATCCAAGTTTCATATGATGGTGTAATATAATATCTTTTCTAACTATTAGCGCTTGACAGGTCAAAGACTTGCTCAAAGCAAGAGATTAACCCGATCATCAGTGACTGGTCATACCCGTACTATAAAGCATGCACCCACTTGATTGTAATCACCGATGCACTAACAGTTTAAAAAAAAAAAAAGTGAGTCAGAGTGTCCCCTGGGGAAATTCCCGATGGAAGCACATACGGTGCTCGAAAACTCCTCACAAGTCACCTCACAAGGTACCCACTTTAACAAAGTGGGTGGGAGCGAATTTTTTCCGGATTATGGCCTTGTCCACAGCACTGCGGAAAAGTCATGGGCTTCAATGGGCTACAATTTAGCAATCATGAGTTTTGCAGTCTGGAGCTCTACAACCGAGCTAACCTGTACCCAAGAAGATGAGGCAATGGGGCTGCAACTCTGGAGTCACTACCAGGGCTCAATTTTTACAGTCCTCAGTATCTCCCAGATGACACAAGGACAACCATAAGTTTCCACAATGGGTGCCTGACGACGTTTAAAGGAATGAATAACGTAGTTAAGCATGGAGCTACACATGTAGGCCCTGAGCCCTTGTAGATGACAACAGGATAAGCCAACAAGGATAGTGATTCATTGAATCTTCTAACAACCGGTAGCAGCACTAGGAACAAATGGGAGATTTGCACCAAAATTTTTCTCTATCAAGGGAACCTGATCAAGTTATCGTGTTTACAAGCTGGGATGCACACAACAAAAACACACAAACAAACACACACACACGGCACGATGTTGACTGATTATGATTCTCTGACTTCATTCAAGGAGAGAAAAAATGAAAGCCATCCCACAATCAATTCACCAACTATTCATCTAAATACCATGGTGCCCATGTATGTTGGGGAGAACGTGAATTTGAAAGTTTTCACAGTGTGCAAGTGTGCAGTACAATGCAAGTGGAGGGCCTATATATCGATTCAGTAAGCCTCCCTTAATTGATTCGTATTCCCAAATTACTAAGCCTAGCTCGATATTTCATGAAAATATTCACAGGAACGTTTGTGACACAACACACACACAGATGCCAAAAGTGCTCGCCAAGTCTTTTCGAACTTCAAATGACACCACCAGCCGAGCACTCACTTTGTGGCGGCACTTCTCCCTCCCGAGTGGAACTTCCTTCTCTTTCTCCGGCTCTGGGGATGGGATACAGGCTGGTGGTGTTCCCTCAGATGATGAGCCAGGGCCCGGCTGAGAAGCGTTACGTTTTCCCACAGGCTCGCAAGCATACTCAAATGTAGGTCCTTGCCACACCGGACCTGGTGGTAACGGTATCCTTGGAGGGTCGTGAAGTACTGTTGCAGTCTGGTGGGGGGCCACTTGGCCCGCCCATTCCGGACTTCTTGGTTGACTCGGTTCCACCCCAGCCTCTTCAGCTCGTCCTTGCGTTCGGCTCAGGTGGACTTGGTCTGTCAACGAAGCGAGATTTGACTCAATCCATCAGATGGGAGTTTATGCTGATTAAGTTCGTGTTAAAAAAGCCGCTCCACCCCAGTATAGTCAGAGAGTGCCCACGTCTCCGACTTTTTGAACTGTCTGCTCAGAATGGTTAATAAAGTGTGTTCATGTGATGCTATAGTGAGTCTGTGATAGTGAAATCAACCATGAGTAGGCTCTGTCCCACTTGTGCATTTTTTTAAAACTGGGGGTCAACTTGGCCGTACAGGGAGATTTGTTTTGGGGGGAGTTGGAGGTTGGAAACCCAAGGAAGTGCGCCTCCTAATGCTACCCTCACATTTATGGGACCTAAACAAATGCTGCTGCATATTGCTAATGATAGCTGCAAAACTTAGCTGAACTGCCAAAAAATTCTTTTTGCAGTAAAAAAAATATAAAAATTAAAAAACCTAAAAAATTAGGGGGGGGGGGTTCTGATGCCTGGAACCCACCCCCCCCCATGAGTAGCCAGTGGTGATCCGGACTAGATACTGCCATTTAACTTGCGGAATGGCTAAGAAACCTTTCAAGCTGTTGCAGGATGGAAACTTGAAAACTGCATTCAGGAAAATTTACAGAGTAACAGCAAGGCTCTTACGAGTGGGATTTCGCTATATCGCGGGCTATGCTGGTTGAGTTATACACTTCTGGTAACAAAGTGTAACAATCCAGAGTTTCTTTGGACTGATGATCTGTTGAAATACAGGAAGCCAGGTGGGACAATTTAAACATTGTTGGAAAGAAGTCATGACGGGGTTTGATGAAGCTTTCATTGAGGATTAACGCAAATAGGAATATATCTTATTTCCCAAACATATTTGCAATACCAGGTGATTGTTTTCCCAAATCAAACTCCCAAATCTGTGATAAAATTAATGTTAATAAACTTGAATAGGAAAATGGCATAAATAATAAATCGATCAGACTGAGAAAGGAATACTACCCACTTTGAAGGACCAGAGGGTTGTTTAAAGGTATTGTGCTTATATGGTTCAGGGGCACAGGGAAGCTCTGTTGCCAAATATTTGGTGCACTCCAAAGCAGCCAGTTTATTGCTACTTCTCATGGGCCATTTTTCTCGGCCACAAAATTTGTAATAACAAAACTAGGCATCTTATTTAGATACACAAACTTGGCATAGGGAAGTGGTCGAACAATATGCAATCAGTACACAGATTCACATGAAAAGAAGAGTACGGGACCATGGACTTCATCAGCTTGGCAGGGGGACTATAGGTAGGTATTGGGCCTTCAGTCAAGTTATTTTGGTTGCATTCCTTCTGAGACTCAGACGACAAAAAGTGTACACACTTGAATTAGAAAAACTATTGTTGGTGCAATTACAGGACCTTTAGATGTTGCAATTGGTTACGCAATCTCAAAATTACGGGAGGTGAACCTCTCTCTCCAGATTTGCCAACCATGCAATAAAAATACAATGCCTCCACCATACCCCTAGACAGATAAATCAGCTCCAATCTATGATAGTAGTATTTCCACATTTCAAGCAACATGCTTCATTCTTTATTTTCAACCACTCTTAAGAAATCCAAGTGGAAAAATTACTAACCGGAAATAGCTGAGGTTAGCAATTTATACTTCAAGTGAGTGACCAGTCCTGGTAGAGACATCACCCGTCTGACTTTGCATGATGGACATGTAAAGTCTTGTAATCAGTCTTCAGCCCTTCTCGGCTGCTTCGAGATCTTTGAACAATTCCCTCTCTAGTGTAACTGGAGGGATGCCAACACCCCTAGCAGTCATGAGTTTCCGCATGATGCAAAGGGATCCTGCTCTCATCATCACGACACTCATCCTCTGTAAGTCACTCTCTCCCCCTTTCTCAGTTGACAATATCTTTTGGATGGCCGTCCTCTCCTCCTCTGACCTGCCTACACCTGAAGTCGAAAACAGTCCCCCTCCACAGGAAGTTACTGCTTGTTACTTCACATGAGTCGATATCCCCATCTTATCATCTTGCAAATGGAACTTCGGTAGTTCTCTCTGCCTCCTGGCTTTACGAGACTTGTCTTGTTGTGTCCGTCGGTGCAACTCTCATTGGTGGATGTGATGTTCCTCTTCCTCTTGCTAGTATGGGCTGTAACCCTTTGATCAGAATGTCATAGTTCTTCTGGTCACTAGCTCCTGGTTCAACTGGTTCGGTTACTAGCCGGTAATCTTCCGCCTCCTCCTGGTTCTTGGCGGTAACATTACATCACCACTGTCCTGCTTCGTAGCGGGTGATGGCGATGTCCCTTCCCGCCTGGAAGTATCACGTGACCAGTTGTTCCTTCAATCAGGATGGCTGCCTCCTCGACCAGACTCAACTTCCACCCTCATCACCTTCTGGTTTCTGGGGGACATTGCCCGTGTTCCTTGGACGTTCAGTCAATTGTGGTAAAATTCTCTCTTGACTAGACCTCCTTTCAATTTTCTCCTCAGTTCTGTCCTTGTTCTTGAGATTCCTGTGCAGTCTTCCTACGAGTTCTGGTTCTTGGGGACAGGATCAGGATGTCTCCTCCCTCATTGTCTGAGCTGCTGGGTGGTTGGTGTCATCTTATCCAGCATGAGTATAGGTCTGCTTGTTATTTTCCTACAAAACCGTCTTTCTGCGAATCAGAATTTCTTGCTGATTTTTGTAAGAGGTCCGGGGACACCATATCTTTCCTGGTTCATGCTGGCTGATGTCAAATTCCTCCTTTCAGACTTTCTAAATTATTCGGTTTCCTTCCTTCTGCGCTTTCAATCCTCCAGAATTCCTGAGAATCTTCCTCCTGTTTCTGCTCGGAGACACAATTTTGATTTCTGGTTCATTATCTTGTATACTAACTACTGCTAAATCCCTCTCTCCGCACTTCAATATCTTTGCCCCTATCACCACTACTCTCTTCTTGGACTTCGGACTTTCTTGCAGATTCCCATTTTTTTCAGTTTTTGGGGACATCACTAATTGTTCCTGTCATCCTCCTCATCTGTCAATATGTTTTCCTCTTGCACTATTGCACCTCTGCCTCTTCTTCTTGTCCTGGGGGACCTTTATATGATGCATCGATTGTGGTTGCTGTTTTGGCGTTGAGTTCTCCCCTGTAAATTCCTGACACTATTTTGCCATTTCATGGCCTTCACTGTTGCTATCTGCTAGTGCTCTGTTGTTTCTGGTAATTCTTCCTGATCGTCTCGTTGATGGAGACATCATTCCATTTCCTTCTTTTGGTTCTGTGGCTACAGAACTTTCCTTCCTTGCGTGAGAGCACCAGTTTTTATCACGCTTCGCTCAACATTGTCATCTTTTTTAATGCTAGTAGCAGCATGTTCCTTTTTGCCACTAGTACTTGGAGATATCAGTCCAGCTGCTTGTTTATCCTCTTGCTCACTTGCTGCTGCCACATTTCTCTCTTGCTCGCAAGTATGAGTTTTCATGTTCTCTCTCCCTCCACCATCATGTTCTTCTTGTACATCTGGTATTCTGGCAGCCTCCCTAATGCTTCTAGTTCTTGGTGACATTATTTTCTCTTTCTGTCCAACCAAATGCTTCTTTCTTCAGAAACATTCTTGTTACAACCTCTACTCTTTCCTTCATCACTGCAATCTCCACTGTTTCTGATATCTTCTTCACTGCTCCCAATTCCACCAGCTGTTGCCTTTCATTGTTTTCTTGCACAGAAGTATCAATATTAGTCTCCTCTTGCATGTGTGAAATTCTGGCTGTTCCTCTAAGACTTCTAGCTCTAGGAGACGTGATCCTTTTTTCTTGTTTATCTGAGCTCATGTCTTGCGAAGAGATGCAATTCGTTTTTTTCTTCATGTCACCATCATCATCATCTCCTTCAGTATTTGCACATACTTCCCTTCTTACTCCTACCTCTTGGAGAAAGTAATCCATCTCCTTGCCCACTACCAGGTACAATTGCCAATGTCAAGCTGTTCACTATGTTTTTCCCTCCAACTTCATCACCTTCTGGCATCCTTCCAGTTTTTCTAAGGTTTTTGTTTTGGTCAAACCAAACTTTCCCCTTGCCCATCATCCTGATCAATCCTGGAGGCCATGCTCTTCTCATGCACAGAGGTACTATTCATCACTTCTTTACTCTCACTATAATCTTGTGCTGACATTTCAGCAAAGCTTACATCTGTGATTTTTGGCAATGTAGTTTCTTCTACCTGTCCCTTGCTATCCATACTGTTGGTCACCTTTTCCTGTACTTCAGTTTCTTCAGTGTACTTCAATTTATCAGACGCCCAAGCATTTCAGTTTCTAAAGATGACCCTTCATCCAGGTGCTGCGCAAAAACATGTGTCCGCTCTATCGTCATAGTTTCAACTTTTCCTTCACCAGCAGCAACTCCATATGCCAGTTTGCTATCAATACGTTCTTGTGTTCCTGAGCTACTCGCTTTTGGGGAGATTTTACTTCTCTCATGAGTTGCGTTACCCAGCTCTTCCTCTTCGTAGACAATGAGGAAGATGCTGTGACAGCCTCCTCTGACCTGTGACTAATTTTATTCAGATTGGAGCCATTTTTGCTTTTCCTCTGCCTTTTGGACCGTTTGGGACCACTCGCATCAACCTCACTCTCCACATCGCCTTCATTGCCCTGGTCATAACCGTGTCCTTTTTCTGCCAAAAACTCTACTGGGATTGACTGGTGACCTCCAAGCAGGCCTGTGCTCTGGTCTAGTTTGTACTTTTTCCTTGGTTTTCGCCGAGCCCTCCACCCCTTGCCGTCTCCTGGGTATCGCTCTCAGTCGTACTGCCAGCTTTGTCACCCGCACCCAAATCTGTTTTGCACCCCTGGTTGAACGACGAGGAGAACGCTTTCCATCGCTGTTCTGCCTCATTCTACCAGGATCGGCATTTTTCTCGAGTGACCTTCACAATTTGAACCCATTTCCATTCTCTGATCAACCTTTTTGCCTTTACTAGAATTGGGACTTTTACAGCTCTCTTCCAAATTACTTCCCTGTGTATTCATCCCACTACCCTAACTTGGACGGCCTTCTTCATCAACATTTTTTTGCTTCCCCTCAATAGTATTTGCATCAACAGGTGATCTGGGAATATACTTTTTATCCAGATCATTAGTTTCCATTACGCTTTCAGGTTTAACCACTGTTCCGGAGCAGTCTTCAGACTTAGACCCACTTTTTCTTATGCTCCATGATGGAGTCCTGTTCCTATACTCCACATACCCATCTGACCTTGATCCTGTCCTCTCCCCCTTGGCGAGATCCATGTCACCAGCACTTCCTGGAGCCTGTTAGAAAATCGACGTCTTGCTTGTGTCCTGAGGCCTCTGTTCTTTGATTGCTGTATCATCTATACTTGTCCTTCTTCCTTCAGTGTTATCCTGTCCACCTTCAGTCGAGGACACCTTCCTTCTTGCGACATCTGGCACTTTGTCTCTCTTCCTTCCTCCGGTTGTCGACAGTTTCTTCTGATGCATCTTGATCAATTAGGCTGCTGACATGCTCTTCACTCTGGTTCTCAATTCCTTGAATATTAGAATTAATTCACAGATGCGATGCCTGTGAGGAGGCTGGAACCTGCATCCTCTTTGTGCTCTTCTGCCTCTGCTAAAGAATGCTCGCATGTGGGACCTAGCCGGACATTTTCCGGCAGATTACCAGTTTCTTCTTTTCTGACAGTGGACCTGCTATTTCTTCGACAGACCTCACTCGTGTAACCTCTTGATTTCTTGCTTTTCCTCTTTGCCCATCTGAGATGACTGAACTCTGAGATGACTCTATTGGCATTTTGTCAGAATCCGTTCCACTACTCCTACACGGTGTCCCGAGTTTTCCTTGCTGATTCTCGCCTGACAGGGGTGAACCGATTTGGAGGAACTTTCTTATCGACTGAGCTTTCTGTTTGAACTATCTGAAGTGATCTCAACAACCACAATATTCTGACTAGCTTCTTTCTCCATATTCTGACATTGTGTTGATGAACTTTGCAACAGTCCTGTCTATGGGACCTCCTAAAACTCTGTTGATTCGAGCATTCTGTGGAAATCTCTTCCGGTTTGATCAGTTCTAAGGTTTGGGTCCACTTCGACTACACTGGGGTTGCGTCTTTTGAGATGCTTTCTTTCCCGTGAATTGACTTGCTCCAGGAGATTTCACTTTAAAATCCCCTTGCCTTCTGGAATTTCTGAACAATCCTCTGAGGAAATCACCAAAATCTCTGGCTCAGGTATGGACTGTGATGCTCTTCACTTCTTCATCTTTCAGAGACTCTTCTTTGGCTGCCGATTGTTCTCCACAAGACCTACTACTGGGTTTCTGAGAGATTCTTGCTGCTTCAGTACAAAGATGATCATCGAGGCTCAACAATTTTTTTTTCACCTCAGTTATCTCTGCCCCTCCTGAACGGTTGCCAGATTTACTCCCCTTGCTTGCCTGACTGCATGTACGGAGGGTTTCCATTTTCAGCACATCTTCACTCTGTTCTTGATTTCCTCCAGAGTGACTCCTTTAGCCCTTGTAGTCCTTCCATGCATCATGCCTGATTCATGATCCACATCCCCCTTACTAGCATGCTCCACCTCAGAATTGCTTCCTCTTTGAGGTTGTGTGCCTCTCCCAGAGCGACGAATGGGAACCTTCCTTCTCTAGAATCCTCGAAGTGTCATGGCCTGTGCTGTCAGTAACCAAAACTGATATCATCTGTAGCCATTTTCCTAGTCTTTTCCTCCTTAGTTGCAGACATCTCAGCCTGCCTGCCATTCCTGGCATCACTTGATATCTCAACGACTGAATCACTGCTCTCGACTTCCATCACTTCGACCACACTCCCTTCACTGCTATCTATGTTAGCCTCACAGGTCATGTCTCGTAAAGCCTGTAGTTCCCTATCTCTTCAATCTGCCGGTCCAACCCTCGTAAGCGAGCTTTTCATGTGCTGGGACCTTGCCAGTAGCTTCCTCTTGATCCTCAGGATTTCCTCATCCGTATCCGTCGAAGTGACATCACCTTCGCCTCCTAAGCCCTGGGATGATCGCAGGGACCGACCTCTGAGCACCCTACTGCTCTCCCCATTGGCAGAAGAGAGGCGAGTCGCCCTCTGACTCCCCCCTGGGGGCCCCTCATTTTTTATATTGATCCTGCCCTTGTGACTACCTTTCCTCCCTCCTTTGTTGGCCATCGCGCAGTCTACCGACACCTGTGAAAAAGAAGAAATATATAGGGGTAATATATATATCCTCAAGTTCAGAAGGCAAGTAACTCTCAATCATGGTTGAATGAAAGAACCCCAGAAAACTTCCTCACAAATGATTCCAACTGGATAGGCCCTGAACATTCAAAACGAATTAAACTCTACCAGTACAACAAACCGATTGGGCTCAGATGGCCTTTCTCAACACAGACCATGGGAAAATGCTTGGGTGGGGAAACAACAATACGAAATTCATGTAAGAACCAACTTTAATAACATGAACTCACAATTATTGTCATACTTATTGGTGCATGTTCCCTCACAACCTCCCACACCTCTGGCAGCCAAAGCAATGACGCCAGCTTCTGTTACAGTACTCTGCAGGTAACCACTTGACAGCCACATCTAAAAATAGGGATATGGGGATACATACATACCATGTATAACCTGGTCATGTTATCAAAAACTGGCCAAATTATCCATTTTTCACCAAAAATGATTCTCCTCTCTGCTGAACAGTCCAGGTTATACAGTCTAGGCCCTGCAGTCTAGGTTCTCTATACAGTCTAGGTTCTACAGTCCAGGTCCTTGTGAAAGCTTTGTCAAACCGAGTTCCAACTACATCAGACCAAGCATTTCGAACTATGTTTTGACCACTGGTAACCTGGAATGACCTTTTAACAGAAAACTCAAAACAATGGGGATCATATACTCATCATGGGGAACGTACAGTACAAAGTATAAATTAGCTTCTTCACCTGGGCTTGGCCGATTCAGCATGTTTCATCACACACATAAACACAGTAATGGCGGCCTATTGCATGTTTATCGACTTGAATTTGTGATATTAGTTTTGAACTTTGTAAAAGAGATGATATTACTGAAGTGGCCGGAGAAAATTAAATGCGTCATGTCCAGTTCATATGGACAGCCAACCCCCTACGCCATCCTCTGGGGTCTCTCATAGACTATTATTTTTCAAAGTGAAAAAATGTGTAAATTTTGATAGAAAACAAAGAATATTATTGCCAGGGTGCATCGGATTTGGACTGACACATTTAATTTTCCCTCCAGGCCATTTTAGAATTCATCCTTTCACATCGTTACTCTGACGCAACTAGTTTCAAACTCAATGCAACTTGATGGAGCCTGTTTGCCGATTTGCCAAACATTCAACATTTTGCGCCCCCAGTAATATTGTCATAACCGCCCACTTTTGCTCCATCCCTGCTTGATCTTATCCTCATAGTTATGATAGGATCTTGTAACTTGCATTTTCATGCAGCTGTTGATCCAATATAGTATACCTGAACATGTAAGTACATGTATGCTTCGGAAATTATTTGGTGTGTCACCTTTCCCATTGGTCCTCAGTAACTTCGGAAGTTTTTGAGCATTTTCAGGGGTCGTTGAGGCAATCTGGTGCAATGTAGCGCCCCAAAACCAGGGACCGCCAAAGGGAATAACCATGCGGGGGTGGAGGTTATGGGGCTCCTACACTGCAATAACAAAACATCCACTTCCTGGTCCCAAATTTGGCGGTACAAATCCTTGTTTTAACGTACCTGGGAGATTTGCTACGGTCGATAGTACCGGTAAGGGCTTTGACCTTCCAGGCCTTTCTAGTTTTCCTCTTTCCTCTTCCTCAAATTTGTGACAATCAACCTTCTCCTGAGCTTGTTTCAAATAAATACCCAAAACGTCTTTTTCAGTCGGCATCGCCAGGATTTTGGCTGTGTGGAGGGCGATACGGGGGAATGATTTTGTGGGGGGGGACCCCTTCTAAGGGGATCATCAATCGGTGCTAGCACAGATCGTATCAAATTTTGAGCCTTATAGACCCCGATTACAGTAAATGGCACTTTGGGAGCCATTGAGGCTGTCACAGTGGAACAATTTTCCATATTGGGTATGCCTATCAGGTTCCTGAGATTTCATTTTGTGGAATGTTTATCACTGATTTTCCTACCCTCTATCGCTCCCCCGAAACGACACGTTTACTGGGCCGCCCCTCCCATATATGTAATTGTAGCAGGGAAGAACATTGCTCTCTTGCCCTCTATCTGTTGAAGTTAGATGTGCTGGAGCAATGTTCCATTCATATACCTATAGGCCTATAGACCATCCCATTGCCTCTCCCTTAATATGGAGCTTTGCACACAGTTGATGTGAGAAGGAGCAACTGCGAGCGGGAAGCACTGGCACTGATTTCAGTTCAGGTTTTCCGTTTCCCTCCCTTCGTTAGTCACTATTTCACTCAAATTTTTTTAGTCCTCTCATTCCATGTACCCTAACAGATAATTCTGCCTACCTACTATAACAGAATTCCTTGATGTTCGTGACGGTAGTCTATACATGTAAGGGACAGACTGATGGTTACGTCACCCATACAGTCATTGGACACTCCCCCGACCAACCCAATGCCAACTGCACTGTAGTGTATTCCACAAACTTATACAGCTTCCGCCTCAAGTTGGAATCTGTGCCACCTTATTATATTGGTGAACCAAAATTTTCTTGAACAAGATGACTCTGACTTGGATCTTGAGGACTCATCCGCAATGTGAGGACTCTCCGTCATTGGGACTCGGCTGGCTGGACTTGATCCAACACTTGCATTTGCTTCATTTCATATTCATGGTCCAGGCCAGCCTCTAGAACTGCATCCAGTATCTACCTTACCCTCTAGGCCTAAATCAATGGACAGTGGCAAATGGTACATGGTGGTAGGCCTTTCAGAGTGGCCTACTTTGGAACTGGTGTCGCAGGATCAAACCGAACGCAGCCAAACTAAATTTTGGCACTTTTGGTCTTGGTTGTGATTTGATAGTGGCTGCTTGGCAAATTGAAAGTCCCATGATTGAACACGGTTCCAGCCATTTTTGGCTTTTTTGTGGCAGTTTGGGTAATATTGGTTGGGACTTGGGAATCCATCCCTTTGCAATCGAACAACCCCACTCTATGTGGAACGACAATTTACAAAAAGGACCAGAAGATCAAAGAAGGTACTACTTTCTGGTGCCTGTCAATATTGAAGTCCCCTGCAGGATCTATATTATAAGCTACAGTAACACTAAAGCTAGCCAATATCATTAGTCCCGCGGCACGGCACAGCGCATAGAGGGCGCAACACAGGCACTGCACAGTTCCCTCTGAAATCGAGAAGGTAGAATTACGGAAGTGCCTCCACTGGTCCACATGCGCAGGCGCATCGAACCTGCGCAGCGAATCAATCAGGAGTGATTTCTGCGGATGCGCAAACCCTGTGGATGGTTCCAAGGAGCTCCGAATGGGCAATTCGTACCATCTCCATGGGCCGTAAGCCATTTACTGGCAGGGTTGGTGCCATGATTCTCCGCCAATGACGGGGCGCAACATCAAGTGGCCTTGCCCCAGTTGCTTAGCCAGTGGGTTAGCCAGTGGGTTAGCCAGTGGGAAAAGTTCACTTGTTCCCTGACTGGGAAAGCGGCTACGGAATCTGCCTCGCATACTTCTACATCACAATTGATGAACGGGAATGAGTTGCAATATGCTAAGTAAATGATCACTATGGCCTACCAATATCCCAACAGGATTGCATAATTGGTAGAGCATCGACCCCATCCCCCCAGGAGGACCGGGGGGAATCCTGGTTGTGTCATGCTCATACAAAAGACTTTTGAAAAGGGTGTACTGTTGCCTCCTCCGCTAGTCGCAGCCAAAGGGATTGAAGCAAAAAAAACAATCATCCATTGCATTACAGTAAACTAATGTTCAGATTGCATGCCTTACATTGGTATCGCTGTGCGTGAACATTCCCATCTAAATGTGAGTGAAACTTGAATATGTCACAGGAAATTGGCCACCCACTATCGAACTTTGACCAACAAATATCGGGATCAACATATTGAGCTGCCCTGGCGAAGCGAGCACAGGTATTGGGGGGGAGGGGAAAATGGGTCATTATTCCAAGCCTCATGGACTCGCTGCACAGGGTGCTGGGGAATGATGGATGGCGACATTTGTGGACAGTCATGCGCTGGGACTAGTGAATGGGGCTTTTTTTTTTATCTCTACATTGTTTAAAGAATTTCATAGTGGGTGTAAAGGTTATACAACTGTACTCTCAGAGGCCGGAAACTAGGCTAAGCTAACGTAGAACTATGCCAGGGTAGGTCATGCTAAATTAGGAAGTAAACGTAATATAATAGCCTAGACCTAGCTATGTTGAAACGGTACCATTTAAATTGTAAATTGAATCATGGAATGTTCAAATGTAACATCTGTATGTTGTATGGAACCAAAAGGTGCTGATACGAACTTCTGATTTCGAACCCACATGCAATCAACGTTACCGTTAGATTACACTGCGAACATTCAGGCAAAACCAGTGCTAAAATACTCTAGACGCCACTCACGCAATGCAAGCTCGAAGCTTATCAGAACATTCGATGCCGGGTGAATTGAAACTTGAAACATTCTTCTCCAATTTTCGTTAACAAGACAGTTACATCCATTCCAGCATGCATGCGTCAATGGTATGCAACACAGGGCTAGGGTTGCCACTTGCCGCTGCAGCCAGCTGGCGACGAATGACATTGACCTCCGCTCCGCGCCTTTCAGTTGTAGTGTGGATATCATAGACATAGTGTATTGAAGAGTTACAGCTGAAACATGGGCCGAAGCAATTCAGTTTTGAGTGAAATATTGAAGGGAATATTGTTGGTCTCTGGGAAACGTACGGTTGACCATGGAGCTATTATATTTAAATGGAGGGAACATCAGAGCGCGTATTGTGTTGCCTGTCACAAGTTCCGTCAGGGAACACAAACCGAAGTGAGGCGCACCCTATTATGTGTAACACGTAAAACAGTCGGTTTGTTTACTCTCTTCTGCGAAGTACTTCGACCAGAGAACCCGAAAATACCGTCGTTGCTTCATAGTAAAGATGATATCTATAGGCAAGATTCTGCCACTTCTTCAGGGAGTGTTACCCTGTTTCAGAAAACGCGGGATAATCAGGACGATCTATTAGAAAACAAACATGATTTTAAATCGGGAATACGAATCGAATGCGTCTGGCGAATTCACCATCTAGGAGTGAAATATGACATCACGGAGTGAACTGGAG
The DNA here is from genome assembly GCA_026419785.1 of Sclerodactyla briareus. NCBI lineage: Eukaryota > Metazoa > Echinodermata > Holothuroidea > Dendrochirotida > Sclerodactylidae > Sclerodactyla > Sclerodactyla briareus. The sequence goes on along the minus strand of JAODTK010000223.1, from coordinate 504,535 downwards.
CTAATTATTGTGAAGCTTTAACTAGAGGGGGCTGTCAAAGGAACATATTCCAATCTTCTGACGAAATAAGACCATATCCCCCGAATCACATGTCACTATTATACACTACTATATTGATGGGCCGCTGTCCAGGTCGAGCACAGGGTTCCACACTGACTTCGGATTTGTAAGGAGCTTCAGTACCGCAGTCCGGGGGATTGGGTTAGACTGGTTAGTATTCGAAACTGGGTTAAATGTTATCCTCCAGGATTGTTTATTGGAACCATATCCGGGCGTGCTCAGTAAAATACAAGAATACCCGGAGTTGCAGGATCTCATCGGCAAATATAGAACTCGTCAGTCGTGTCATATGCCTGCTGCTATTTCGCGAGTTGCAAATAGACAAAAATTCCTCAGATAGTCGACTCTGAAAACAGCGGTTTTCCCCATGGAAAATTCATAGAAATCTGGAGAATATTCAAGCATTAAATGCTCTGAGGAAACCTTTGTTTGATATGTCACTGTACTTGTAAGATTTGGAAACCATCTGCTCCTTCCCATTTCTAAATAGACAGACAAAAAGAAACGGATATTTGGCTAAAATCCAAAATTTGGCCAAAAATCATTCCCCCGCCTCCGAAAAAAAAAAGAGAAAATCCACATTTTGGGTAGGCGAATTTTCGGCTGTTGATGAAGGAATGGGAAAATTGTTGTGATTCGTGCCTTCAACATAATGCGCATGTGAACTGCAGATGATACAACGAACCCTCACATCGGTAGAATCATGGCTAATCCAGTAGAACAGTAGAGCAGTAGAACACCCTTGTCGTCAACGGCACCCCCCCCCCCCCCCCCCCCCCCCCCCCGCATCCTAGGCAACTTCAGGGAAATTAGTAAAAAAATGTATGTCACAACTGCATGCATGTCTTGTCACAGGTAGACGTAGGAGTTGCGCTATATTAGTTCATCAGTGTCATTTATTATATAATATGTAATTCAGCCATGAAATACGTATATTTAGGTTACTACTTGCAATAAGCCAGGTCGGAGATAGCTCTTGCGCATGCGTAGTGTCTCCGGTGCTTGGCATTTGTGACAAATTCTGTGCTGCTCGGACAATCTGCAACAGTATTTCGATGGAGTAACTTGGAGATCTTTGAGAAACTTCACATTATTACTCCTTGGTTGTTCAACAAATATAATTTCAAATCGCGCTCTACATAAGAAAACAAGTTGTAGATTAGTTCTAGCATTCAATGTATGCTAATTAAATAAGAAAACAAGAAGATTCCGCGAAATGTGATACCTGATCCACTTGTCAAGTGTCATACGCACACGTTCGAGATACCACGAATATGGAACCTGGCGCGTAGAATTGGAATAATCCCTCTTCCAAACTGATAACGTTACGGCGCGCAAGAGCGGTGTTGATGGGCTGGCATCTCCGAATTTGGCAGTTGGGGTGGTGTGGGATATTTGAATATATTCACTGGTTATTCCGGGGGGTTCTCATAGTTTTTTGGTGACCTAATAGTTTCCTGGGAATAATTTGATAGATAACCTGTATTTATTGTTGGAATCGGCTGGTTCTAACAAAGTTATTGCATTTTTGTACTGAAAATTCGGCGAGCTCAGGAACCACACAGTAAAAACCGATGGGACGGGGACGGAGAAAGAAAGTTGTCACAAATGGACAAATTGCGCATTGCCCGTGCTGTAACTTCCCGAAACTGGATATGGTCCACTACTATTACTACGTCAAAGGTGGGGGCAATAACAGAAGCTAGTCTTAATGGACAATCGGGGGTTCTTCTCATATCCCTTCGGGGAAGAGAAGAGCCCCCCCCCCCCCATCCCCTCCACACCCCCCATCCCGACAGCTAAATCTACTGCAAAACTGAGGAAGGCTGAAAATAATGGATGGAGTTGACGGCGGTGGCGAATGGGAATGGAACAGAAGTGGAGCAAGCGTGATGACATCTCCGCCATCGGTAACATGCAACCAACCCTCCTCGCCGTCACAAACCCCGCCCGTACCGACTCACCTAACGGCACACGGTCTCCGATACTATAGGACGCAAGCAGAATTTTACGACGGCCGGGAAAAAAGGTCATCGCGCTGCGAGCAGAGGATCGAACCTATGAAGGGTGCAGAGCTAGGTGTTCACCGCTAATCCGATTCGGTATTGATAAAGGATAGTGCACCTTATTGTCTGCTGTGAATCCCTCACAAGGTACGCGGAATAAGGCAATGCCTCTTTGGCGACCACATTAATGTGCAGATGTTAGTGGAGGTGCCAACCACACGCAGACGGCAGGCTTGCAAATTGCTTTCCCCTTGATTTCGGCTCCGATCCTTGTGCTGAGCGGCTCATGGAGCGAGGGAGACGGCAACAGGTTACAATTTTTGTAGTTTTGGTATGACCCGACCGTGATTCGAACCCTAATCTGGCGATCTCCCGGATGGAAGGCCGACGGTTCCAGATGCTGCTAATATCCGGTACGGGAGCATGCAGTGTACCGAATGCTGAGTATGTAAAATAATCTATAAGTGGTATAATGCCATAGTGGCGTAGCCAATGGGGAGGGGCGGGGAAGGGCACATAACTAGGTTCATACAACGGAAAACAGGGGCCATGGACGGGGGGAGGGAACATCCACAGGCAAATTACGGAAGAAAGAGTATGCATGGCCTTGTCCAAGACGCTTCTTTTACACTCACTGCCACTTCCACCCATAGAGGGCTTAGAGGTACCTCTTGTGATCTGTCGAAACCTATTTGAGACGATTCGTCAGTCCCACTGACAAATGAGGTGGAAGATGAAGCAGGGGTGGCGCCCCAGCGGGAGGGGGGGGGGGTGGCAGGGGGGTCATGCCCCCCACCCCGTCGGGGAAGCCTGCCCCCTCCCCCCGTCGGGGAATTTTTCCATCTCGTCGGGGAGCCCGAGTGGTACGCTGAACTGTACACACCCCGAGAGGGCTTTTTGCCCCGACACCGACAGTATATATTTCCAAACTTCTTTAAAGTGAAATTCCTATATGAAGCCTGAAAATTTCGGCGCGCTTCGCGCGCCTCATATCTTTCGGTAGTATTGCCAATTTTCTCGCTCGAGTTTAAGATCAGCGTAATCATCTTCCTACAGACTATACAAACTTGGAATATATAGATAGGATACACAATGGCAAGCCAAATGCCCAATAATCGAAAAAACCAGTTTATCGACCGTAAACCAAGTTAGTCGACCTAGATCCCATTTTATCAATTGATAAATCAAGATTCTCGATTGATAAATCAAGATTCCCGCCGATAAACCAAGATTCTCGAATTATTGGGCATTTGGCTTGCCATATACGACCACCGTGTGGATATCTCCCGAAATGTCCCTGTCGAAGAGATTAGGTTACAATGCTTTTGGGGAGGATGCTTGTTCTGCCGTCAACCACTTTTTTGCCTCTGATGTAGAGTGGTGTGGCTTTCACGGACGCAGTGCCCAGGTTATATTCCTGTGCGGTTATCGGGAATACGACCTATTCTACTCATAAGGGCGCCTAATTGAGTGGGAAGCTATTGAAAGTAAAACATTGCCCTCCACAATGTGTATTTCATTTTTTCGTTTTTTTTTTCCAAGAAAAATGTTCAAAAATTGAAAACATAATAAATGCAGGTTTGACCTAGGGGGTAGGGTGAGCCTCGTCGGGGAACTGCAACAGGACCCCCCGTCGGGGAAACTCGAGACCCCCCTTCGGGGAAATCCTGGCCCACCACTGCCGAGAAGGTTTTGTCTACGACGCATCGTGTTGAGGTAGACTGTATGCATGGGGAATTAGCAGCATTTCAGTCTAATTAAAATTACTGCGGATTGCATATATCATAAAAATCCTATTGCAAATATCCTATCTCCCCCAATATGCCTATCCAGGCGCACGCCGCGACGAAAAAACGAAATACCAACATTGATTGTTTCAGGAAATAACGGGCGGACCGTACCGATTCAGCAGAAGTCGCGACCTGTCATAGTCATCCCAGGTGGTCAGGTACCCAGGTTGTGCAGTTACCCTCTAATTATATTGTGTACTATGTTATATGGTTGTATATGGGGAGCCGCCGTCCCATGGCTTCTCCACCGCCGCGCGGCCGGAAACTTCAGGCGTTAGCGCAATAACTCTTTGACGCTTTATCCGATGATTTGAAACTTGGTATACACATGTGCGCCCTAGTGAAATCTCGAATGAGTTCGAAATTGAGCATCACTACAATGCTGGAGCCGCTAATTTGCATAATTTACGCGAAATTTTCCAAGTTGGTCAAAGGGAAAAACACCCATTTTCGCTCCCTGAACTTCAAACACTTCACATTTCATTTCATGACTTCCACCACTTTCAAGTCATCTGGAAAATTTAGCAGATGTATGGAAAATATATCTAATAATCATGATGGCTCCACCGAGATTCGAAACACGAAACTCCTATTTTACGTGCAAGCGCTGCTGAGCCTACCAATTGAGCCAAGACGCCAATTGTCTTCGCAGTTCGCAACCCACAAGGAACATGATCCTCGCACCGTTGGAATCAGCATCTATAACTTAACAAAGTCAATCAATTTGTTGTTCTTTATCCCCCCCCCCCAAATAAAAAAAAAAAAAAAAAAAAAAAAGAATAAATTAATTTTGATGGCACTCCTGTCCATGCATGGAGCTGCTCGCAGTGCTCGGAAGAGAGCACACTATAGGAGCAGATTTGAGCTTAGATGTAAGATCATTCCACTATTATTCGATGTTGGTTTCAGTTCAGAATATTCACCGAGTGCCAGCTATTATCATTACAAACTCAGCTGTGTTGTCATGCAAGGAGGCAGTGGCGTCACCAAGATGGGCCAGAGGGCACCCCTCCCCCCCCCCCACCCTCGAAAACCTTGTGCCCCCCCCCTCCGTGTGCCCCAATGAGATTTGTGATTTTTGAAAAAATATTTGTAGTCAGTATTCGACTACAGTTTGATATAGATCTGGCAATACCACAACAAAAATTCACAAGAAAGGCGGTAATTGTGCCAAATTCGCCTGAAAAAAATTCGATGAAAATTGTAAAAATTTTTCGCGCTCCGCGCGACGTGTACTAGTAGTGGATTTTGTCCGTCGCTCACCCGTCATCTCCGCACAATCTATGGGAATCATGATTTCTACCTCATTGGCCCCCTAACTCATACATATCTGTGAGGTGAATACTGAAATTATACAACAACATCTCATTGACCTCAACCTCTTTTTGATTACTTAACCCGTTAGCCTCCTGTCCGTTTCCTCCTCCTTCCTCCTTCATTTTCCTCCTCCCTCGACCCACCAACGCGTGATATTGGAACGCAGTACCTAGGCTAGTCCGACTGCTTCATTAATCCAACGCATGTTTCCTCCAGGTAATTGGCTACTCTGAAGGTCATATCATGTTTGGACAGTGCAGCTAAAGATAGGTAAATGTCCCAAATTTTCTGGTGAGATCCTGTTTTTTCCAAATGTGCCGGGAAAAATCAGGAAAAATACACGCTGTGGGCGCCCTATGAACTGCAGTGTGGAACCACAAATTATGAACATTCTGGCCCAAAAGGTTGAAGTCGGCCCAGCGATAAGACCGAGGTCTAACAAAATGTTTAAAATTTACCACCGACTGCAGAATTTGTGATCACCAAAATGCCCAGATTGGGCTTGGTACATGAGCCTAAAACGCTCGGGAGAGGTCATTTCTGGCCATCTGAGGGGAGTGCGCACACCGGAAATTTCTGCGCGCTACGCGCCAAACCATGGTGGCGCTCCGCTCAGTAGGAGTGTTCTTGTGCCCCCCACAAATGTCTGTGCGTAATTTTGTATTCAAAATCAGTGTGCTAGCAGTGGGCTGAGCTAACTAACAGGAGTATCAGTCTCATGGGACGGTTTACAGTATAGTATCAGTCTCTTAGGACTGTTCGCTCTGTTAGATGATGTAATGGTGTCACATGACCTGTCAGCCAATCAAATCGCCTTCATTGGAGGTGAATTGCCCCGTTTCTATCTATCACGAACAGTCGACAAAAACGCGCCCACAGATAAGTTAAATGGATAGTGTTCGCCGTTGTGAAAACAGTATGCTGAATTTATTTATCATTCAGTTAACTCGATATTTTCAAGTGTGAACTGGAACACGACACTCTTCAGTTAGCGGATTGAAAGATTCATTCGAAGAAAATTCCCGTTCACAGGACCAAATTAAAGGGAGACTAGGAGGAAAGCCTTATTGCAAAGGGAATTCATGACTGGAATTATTTGTTTCTAAATAACGCTGTTTCTATAACAGTAAAAATTGTTGAAAGTAACAGAAGATAGGGTTCCACATCCGCTAATGTTACATTATATTGCATCGAGAGTCAACAAACTGGAGCAAAAAGAAAGAACAAAGAGACCCGTATTCCTCTGGGCGATCGTGCGTGGATGTATAGACATCATGTGATGAAACTAATTCTTCGCGTAACGCTGTGTGCGCCCTAGCTTTTACTCCCATGAGTATCTATAGTCCATTATACTATAAGGCTATACATATAGGAGTGGGACTCGAACCTAGGCTGAAACATCCTACTTGGGCCCTGCAGACCATGCATTCTGACAATCCTGAGCAGTACTGTATGTTGCAGCAAGATGATTCCATCATTCCTGATTCCTCCACAGGTCTGTATTGTCATTCCGGCGTATAAAGTGGAGGTGATTGAGAATTGTGTTACAATGAAAAATGGGTCGGTTCTCATCAGGAATCGAACTCAGGATCTGCATATTTATGAATCAGGGCTTCTACTCGTTCTTTGATTCCCTAATGTACCGTGCCTGACCATGAGGCGTATGGAAAGCCGTTTCAACAACAATTAATTCCAGAATTTTGATATCTCTAATTTCATTTCCGGATATCTCTTTATTGAATTAGGGGTATTACATTACTACAGGATACTGTAGAGTGATCATAAGTGTGCTGAAAAAATGTTACCATGGAAACAGGAATCAGATAAGGATTTGGGACATCAACATGATGAGTGTAATTTAGTGTCACCAAAGATGAAATAACAAACTATATCGTTTGTTTATAGTGATTTGTCATTGTGTGACTTTTATTGGGAGTGGCCCCGCTCCAGTCCACTCCATATTCAGATATTGCACATATTTACAGTAGCTGATTCTAGTGCCGTACCTGATGCGACACTCAATTAAACAGATGAGAAAATGTTTACCATAAAGTACAGTTCTTCTGTAGCGCTTTTATACCCTATACGTCTCAAAGCTCTAGAATTAGGCATTACCCCTGGTCAATGGTAACTTGTTCCATCACATGGCTGCCTAATCAGCGCACTTGTGATCTCACGCACCGGAGAGGCTAACCGGACGGGATACGAACTCAGAACATTGCGATCACTAGTCCTAAGCGCTACTGACTGAACTAATCGAATCTCGCTATTGAAAGAGTTATTGAGGGGATGCGTGGACGTATAGCTTGCGTCCCTCTTAATATATAGGACTATCATCACCAATTTATTTGCGTTGACTCGACACAGTAAAAAAAAAAGGTTGGCATGTTCCTCCACGCTCTTAGGCGACATCCAGATCAGACCCGATAAATAATAATTAGCATTAAATAGCGCTTGATACAAGCGTTTCTAAGCGCTTCACAAAAAGAAAATCATAGATGGAACAGTGGGCTTTCAATGCGCGCTTGAATATCTGCAGAGTAGGAGACTATAGTATGGCTTGTGAACCATCATTTGCAGGTGGATCCAGGCGATTACGAGGTAACTGTTATTTTGGGCGTGAATATTATACGCCCTTGGCAGCGGCTAGTACCGGTTACGTATTGATTTGAATAGATCCAGCTTGAGGAAATTTGTCCCAATATGTATACCTGATTACCTGTATGACTGATTGAAAAGTGATTACGTCTGGCGACTGATCATACACTCCCGGTTAGTCACCTCTCAAATGACCTGGATCCCCTAGAACAAGCTGAGGCATTTACAATTAGTTTATTCTATGTAGAACCCAGTCAGACCGGGAAATATGAAATGTAACCCATGTGTCGTTCTCTCCTGATAAGTACGGATTATTTTTAAACTGTAACCACTATTTGAAAACGCAACAATTCATATCATGTTTTTGGATGTAATTGTTGAAAAGTAGGCCCTATGGGGGAAAATCTGTGACCTTATGACCTCTTACACAATATTCATTATCATCTCATTGACTGGAACTCGATCCGAACTGGCTTATTATGAATTCCTTATTTCTCGAGAACACGTAGACACAGGTGTCTGTGCAGTATCAAATGCCTCAGACTAGTGACGGACTACATTTCCCATCTAATTTTAGCTCCTAAGACACACGTGGACAAGCTGTGTCTTTCGTATATCGTTGAGCACATGACATAATGTTATCCATTGCAAAATATTCAGGACAACAGCGAAGCTCGCCTACTCTTCTCGAAGAATGCCCCTAGTAACGAGGCAGGACTGGAGAAGTCCTGTTCCGGGATCCATCCGACAGTGTAAGCTTTCACTCGTGCAGCCAGTACCCGGGCCTACACGAAAGTTGGTGTCTGTGACGACACGGTTCAAACGCCGGTGTCGACGACACCGGCGTTGGAACCGAGAACTTCGGCAAGCTGCAGGCAGACACTTTACCGGCAGGAAGTGAGTGCATGGACCGTTTAAAGATGGATTGTCGTCAATTAAAAAAAATTTTGTGAACAATATACTGCACCCAGCAATTTAGATAAATTGAAATCCAATGGCATATTCACGCCTTTTTCCGTCCAAATTAAAATTGATTATAACAATATTGAAAGTATGTGATTCCGATATACCGAGTTGTGCTGCACATTACGATATTTTGTCGTGACGTCATGCAAAATTCGCCGTCGCTCGTTCAGCGGGCTGGACGCTAGCAGACGACAATCCATCTTTAAGGTCTCCTGTGTGCATAGAGTCCAAAGCAAATATTGTAAAATCCATGCCTATAGTTGCAAAACTAGTGAGAGAAGAATGACCGACAACGCCTACCAACACACTACAGCACCTCTCATGAGCGTCTCCACCCTGTCAAAAGTGGGGGGATATGGCCACATTTTCAAAATTTCACTGTGTGGAAATAATGTTAAAGTCAATAGGAGCATTGTCAAAAAGTGGGGGGATATGTCCCCACATCCCCCACCTGTTGACGCCCATGGCACCTCTCCCATAGACTAAATGCTTGAAAGAAGTGAGAACAATGTGTGAATTTCAATAGAAAACAGAGATTTTTGCAAGGTTGTGCAAGTATGACACCAATTATTATTGCATGATGTGATGCTTTCTGATCTTACGCAATACACATCATACATGACCGAACTTCCAAGGACTGTAACTCGATCCGTAATGGAAAGTCATATGAACTTCAGGTTTGGGCTGACACATTAAGTTTTCCTCCAGCTAATATACATGTATCCGCTCTTGGAATTGGATCCCGCAGTGCCTCTATAAGGACGCTTTGATGAAAAAAATTGCACTTTTGTCACTCGTGTCCATTTTCAGACAAAATAGTATTCTCGTTCATTTTCATTCCGACCCAGGCGCGTACCGAGAGATTTGTCTGGGGGTGTGGGGGGGGGGGGTTGAAGTCGGAACCCAAGGGAAGTGCGCCCTCATAAAGGCCTCAATGCACCCTCCCTATTGGCGATTAAGTACAGTTTATGGGCCACTGGACACATGCTGCTGCCAAAAAAAAAAAAGTTACAAAAAAAAAAACTGTTTGTGTTACTTTTTATTTATCAATTGGTCACGGGGGTTCTGACCCCTCCATGACCCCCCTTCCCCTCCCCCCTGGTTACGCCACGGCTCCGACCAAACTGCAGCCGGCAAACTAATTGTGACGTCATGCGAACGAACGCGATGGTGATCGCATGAGACGATGATAGATGGTACACATTCAATGTCTCAATGAAAATAATCATCATCTCATTGTAGGCACCACTTCCGTTCGCACCTCTTTCTCTTTCTCTATCTCGTCCCACTGCAGGCCCATCACTCGCCTTTACGAGCGCCAGTTGTCCTGGTCGATCGCAGTGTTCTAGAACAGTCGGTCTGCCGTCCGTTGAGTATGTTAGGGCAACGTACGGGAAGTGACACGAGAACTATGAATCGAGAGTTTGGAGCTTACCGACCTTATATTTTATCACGGGTTACTCGGTTGTCCATTCACTCCGTTATCAATGGATCGGCCAAATAACTGCAGCAAATGTTCAGTTATTGCAAGGTTCAGTCCATGTGTTCCAATACATTCAGTTCGATAAAGAGGTTAGCGTGCGTTATATAAACTAGAACATCAAACAATAGATCAGTCTCATTGAAGAAACAACTTAATAATTACGAAATATTAGTCCCCTATTTCGAAGTTCACAGCTGGCAAACCTACAGGAGAACATGTGTGAGCCGTGCGAGTTATTTTTTTTTCATGAAAGTATGGGCAAACTAGGTTGCACATGTATTTCCTAAACATAATTGGAACCAAGCTCTGGTTCACAGAAATATAAGATAACGCTATTTTCTACAACAAATAACCAGATATACTTTTTACATTACGTCTGTAACGTAATTCCTTTTTAGGGGTATTTTGGTACAGTACAATTAGCACTTTGCTCACGACCACTCGAAGGAAAAATAATTCAACCCACAGTGTACTGTAGTTAAGGATATGTGAAAAACTGGAAGTTGACTTGGTACATACTTGATTGAGCGGTGAGAATTGTATCGTTTTACATGTCTTCTGACGATCGATCAACTTTCATTAGAACAATTTCCACAAATATAAAGGTGAACTTTAGATAAACAATATGGCAACGACTGCCCTCACAATCGGGGGTGAAAGAACAACTGGCGATAGTGTCAGAACCCAGAATGGTAAGTCTATATTCTAACGAACGCCCATACAACATTTATTGATAACATTCCTTGAGCTATGCCCTCGCCTAACGTTAGGGGCGGTTAAATACAGTGTGGCTTGACAGTAACACAAAAATGGGACTCGTAACAAGTTACAGCATAGTACTATAGCATTTAGGTAGGTTGCCATAATGTATACCCATGTGATTATTGTTAGGGGGTACTGTAGGTTTAGGGCGGCGTTGGTAATGATAAGATTTGGGGTTAGCCTATTGCGTTTACGCACAGTGGCCTAAATTCCGTAATGCTATTTTTTACACGGCGGAGGGCTTATCCTAAGCTTTTAAAGTCAAATTACTCCCGATTTCCGCTTAGCGTGTGGCAATTTTTTTACACAGGTACAAAATATTGATGGAATTATTTCACCTCTTGTGCTGACTGTAAGAAAATGGTACATAAACCTATCTGAAAAGTTTGATACGCGATGTCAAGAAGCACTGACCCATTGTCTTTGTACAGGGTTCAGCTCTTGTTTACACCTAGTGACGTCAGTAGGTGGTATTTCGCCATTGTCATGTTGACGTTCCAATCGGCAACTAGGCCTATGTTATATACCTTTAACACCCGGAATACCAGGGGGCATAATCAAAACTTGTCCAACCTGCCAGAACAAAGCGGCGTACCAACATTCGTCTTCCCGTCAACAATTGCTGATGGAATCTTCTTCCTGCAAATGTAGTTAACGCACAATCCATCCAAAGTTTTCAAAACTGAGATTAAGAAGTTCTACAGTTCCAGACCCGAATAGTGTTTCTAGTGATGTTTCCAATGTTGGCGTGATGTGTTCCTCGGGATATTTTGCCGACTACCAGATCCAGACGTAGACATTTTGTGCTTATCTCGGATCAGTGAATATACATCTGTAATGGGAATCTGACCCTAGCCTCCTGAAAATTTTGTTCTCGGTATTCTATTCCACATAAAAATTGTGGAAATTCTGATTGGTGCATCACATGGAGGCAAGCATTTTCAAGAACACTGTCATGTCAACAAAGGTCGTTCAAGGTATAAACACTGCCAAATAATAACATTTTCTCCAACAACCAGATAGACAACGTGCGAATCCCAATTCATAAGGGGCACTTTGTGTTAGCAGTCAATGGAGCAATATCACAATATTTTACTAATTTATGGGTGTATTGTTCTTGTTATTCTACTTCACATAACAATTGCAGCAATTCTTATCCAAATCTGGTTTTTGATTCCTTGACGAAGTCAGAGGAATCTATGCAGTCATGACAGTGTGTGTGTGTGGTGTGTATGTAACGCTGACTTTTGAACACGATAACTCGACCCACCAGGATGGATGAAGCTCATACTTGGTATGTGTGTTCCCCCATGATGATACATGAACCCTATTGTTTTGAGGTTCGAAATCCTTGAAATTAGTGTGTAGCTATCTTATCAAGAGTATAGGAACCCTATTGGTTGGTTGGGAAAAATGAGAATTAGTTAGACGTTATGTTTCCATATGAGCTGGTACAATCTCCAATTTTTCCTTGTGTCTGGCTATAGGTTGTCGGAAAGAGTCGAGGAATCACTAAGCCTTTTGGCTTTCTGGTTCTTACTCAAATCGAGCATTTATTTGGTTTTTGGCCCGATATGCGTTCCATGGAGGCCTAGCCTTCACTGTTTATCATGGTAGGCTGCGTTACGGAGATCGTAAAAACGGCCCCATTTGGGATGGGAAAATTGAATTTCGATCAGAATTTTTGCAATTTTTATGTGGAGTAGAATAACAAGAATGAACCATTAGGATTCGGTTGGGATACACTCACAAATGAGAGATCTATAACAATTTTTCTGGCTTGCTCCATTGACTAGTTACACAAAGTGCCCCTATGAAATGTTTCGCACGTTTGCCTATAGACTATGTGATTCGCTGAAATTTTGAGATTTTAAATGATGCAGCATATGAGTCGAAGTGTCAAAGGTAATCTTCACGTTACCACAAACTCTATTTGCAATCATTTTTTTTCCCCACAGTAATGGCTGCTGCATCTATAGCAAACATCGTTAAGAGTTCGCTGGGGCCTGTTGGACTAGATAAAATGCTGGTTGATGATGTTGGGGTGAGTAGATTCTTGTTTGATTGTTTCCAGAGTAGCTGGATCAATAGATGCAGTTCAGTTGCCTATGTCAGGGTTTTCAAACCCTGCTGGACATACAAAATTCTGGACTGTGTGTTGTACCAAGAACTGTATCTGTACAGCCTTTCCAGAATCATTTTTGTCTCGCCTGAATTGGTTCAAGGAGAGGACATAGTGGTCACTTTGTTGTGTGTGGGTCTGTCGTCGCATGTCCGTCTGTCCGTATGTGCGGGTCGTTATTCCTGACCATGGGAAGCCACAGGCTGGGACCTATTTTGTGGGAGGTGGCGCAGTGAAGAGTTGGCAATGTGCATCCACTTTTCGTCCCGAGAGACCATACTCATTTGCATAAATTTGCATATTTAGTGAAATTGCCCGATGCTTTGTAAATCAATCATCTGATCGTAGAGCCATTGGTTATAGCCGTCGAAAAAGTATATAACACGAACGCAAACCTCGTGGAGAATAGGTCATTTATCTATAGTCCCAATAATTTTACAGGAGGGACGGGTCTCCAAATGTCCTTTAATGTTCCTAAATAAAAATCGCATTTACACCACCTAGTCTAAAATCTGCATAATGATAGCTATTTTCAAATTTGGTTGAATCCCTCAGCAACTTGTGAATTACAAACCTTTTGATCTGATAATTTTGACAACAGGTGCCAAGATCATTTAAATGGGTGAATAAATATGGCATAGAATTATGCAATTTTCTGAGTTAAATGGCCAGTAACAATTGGATGAGTGCAGTCTAGGGTGCGCGTAGAGATTGTCATGGTAATATTTTGTGGTTCCCAGAATGGCACAATCACATCTAAGAGAACAAGGTGAAGCAAAGGTCAAGTAAAAAAAAATAAAAAAAAAATTAGGGAATGTTGCTCATTTTAGGAGCTCCACGGGTAACTAAAGGCCAAAGAAATAAAAACCGTCAATTTTGGGATATGTGATAGAGCTTTGTGTGCTACTAGACTAAACCACTCCTCCCGGCCTAGAATCTGCCACCTGTCTTCAGTTACAAGGGGCCAAAGGTCGATTTGGATACCTTTTGGTACCTTTTGGGCGATAGCATAGAAAGTGTGTATTGATTACATAATGCTTTTGGGGCTTGGGCATCAAAGGGAGCAAGCATTCTCATAAAAACAACATGTTCAAAGGTCATTCAAGGTTCATCAAGGACCAAGAAACTGACCAAATAATAAACCTTTCATGCAACAGCTCTAGGACTGGGTGTGAATGGCTGGAATGTGGGGGGGACATGCAGCATATTATCAAGGGTAAACATTTGTGATAAAAAAACGTTAAGGTCATAAAGGTCATTCAAGGTCACTTATGGACAAATAATGCCAAAAATAACATTTCCTGCAACAGCCTTAAAGACTGGTAGTGATATGGTGCTGTCGAGAACAAGGTGCCATTAGTGATGGGAGATTCCATAAAACTTATGTTATCAAAGGCCATTCAATTATCTGAATCCTAATTGTGACAAGTATTGAAATGAAGTAAAATAGCCACTACAAAACTCCATACATTTCTTTGATTAATAGTATTACCCTCTCGGCTAACCAGTTAGGAATGGTATAACTTACTTCAGGGCACTTACCTTCTGGACTTACTACAAAAGTGCATTTTCGGCCAAACGGCCACTTCAACACACCCTATACCACTAAAAAAAGAGGTAAGGCACGCCCCGGTACCGAACGCAGCCGTACTAGCTGGGAGCGGTACCAGGCTGTACTATCGCTTTTCGGTGGTGTTACACTGGTAACACACGGCTACTGGACCTCATCTCATTCAGCTCATTTCGACTCTTCTCACGCCACTTCCTACCACAATTCCAACCACTATCAGGTGATATAATCCTTGTTGGGGATTTGGGTGTTATTGTCTGTAACTATTTCACTCTTTCCTGCCCATTCTTGGGTTCGTAAATTGCGTTTAGTGGGGCAAGTGCGGTCGGTGGTGCCCTGAGGTCTTTGTATTGGGCTTTGTTCGGGCCGACCGTTCTTCCGTGGGGGTGGGTTTTCCCTCCCTCCCCGACTCGGGCTAGGTGTGTTTTTCCTTCCCGCTACCTTGGTACGGTTCGTTTGAGCCCTTTCTGGCCTCTGTCTGTTCCCCCGGGCTCGGGCGGGGGTATTTTCCCTCACTAGTTCGTAGCGGGATTTCTCCCTCCGTCGCCTATCGCTCGTTTTGCTCTAGGACTTTTACACACTGTAGCTACGGGGTTTTTCCGTCTGTTGACTTTTTGTGTGTTCTCCCGCATTCGGTGTGGATAGGCCCACAGGCGCTCAGAGCGCTTGGCACTTTAGGCCGTTTGCGCATTTGCATATCAATAGGGAAGCGTCACGTTTCTTTCCAGCATGCGCTACGGATTTGCCTTGGGGTGCAATAGTTTGTTGTGCGATAGTCATTTATATTCATTATGTCGCTGCTCATGGGAGCGATAGCAGGAAGTAGGGCAAAAAATTGTCTTTCATGCCATGACCTGTAGTTTTTTTGTTCCTTCAGATGAGGCCTCTTTCGAGACGGGTGACAGTCACCAGCCATGGATTGGCGGAATCTTTATTGCGCCCGTCGGAGCTTTTGTTCCCCCCATGGAAGCCGTGGGGCTGTTGACCCTGGGATTTGGGTGTCTTTGGGTTCCCCGTTAGGGGCCTCTGAGCGGACAGTTTTCCGCCGAGCATCGGGGACGCCGGTCCCACGGGTCCTGCTCCCAGGCGTGGGAGAGGGAGTTCGAAACCCCCTTGTCAAGGGGGCTTTTCTCCCCTCCTCCCGCAGGGAGTCCCACGGTTTGTGGCGGCCTTTTTCTCTGGACGGCCTAGAGGGACGGAGCGTGGCGGCCGATTTGAACCGTTGCGCCGTCTCGACCGTTTCGTTCGCCCACCACACTTCCGGCATGGAACACTAGCGGTTGATTTTTTTTTCAAGCTCCTGACCGGAGGGGTCTCTGGGCGAAGTCGGTGGACCTTACCTAGCGGATGCGTACTTGCTTTAGTTCCCCGTCAGACGGGAGGATTCATTCTTCCTATGCTTCCGCTGTCACGCTCCCCCTACCGATTTACCAGTCACCCGTTTGGGTTGTCGACGGCGCCCCGTGGGTACACGGGTTACGAGGCCCTTAGTGGCCCACCTGCGTCGTCAGGGGGTCCAGATTTTCACTTTAGTGGAAGACCTGGCTCATCGTGAAGGGACTCAGCGGCGGAGGTTCATGGAGCACCCGCACGGTGTCCCCTGAACTTGGCGGGAGGCCTGGGAGGCTCGTCAAACTTTGCCAAGTATAACCTGAGACCGTCTCCGCAGATCGTTTATCTGAGTACGGCAGATTGATTTAGCGGACAGGGTGGCCACCCCTACCCGGGGAGACGGAAAGGCCCTACAAGCCGGGTGCTGGCTGCTTCAGGGCGAAACTCTCCATGCGCGGGCGTGGTAGTGTTCCTCGGCGGCATGGCGAGTCGGGTGGACCGGTCCCCTATTCCGGCTGTACACGCGCCCCATCAGTTTCCACCCCTTGCGTTTTTCGCCCGTTGTATCGTGATCTGTCGAAGCCAGAGTGGCCGTGAGCAGTCCACACATGGAGCCGATAACCCGGCGTGGCTGGACGGGGACAACGTTATACAGGGGTACGGTTCCCGCCTTCCCGTCCAACTTTTTACCTCACGTCGGACGCCTCGTGGAGTCGCGTGGGCTCACGTGTGGGAATCTGAGTTACGGGGCCCCACATAAATGTGCTTGAGTTGGTGGCGTTGTTGCACCTGAAAATACTGCAACTGAGAGTGGCGGCCGTCTCGTACTGTCGGTGCGACAGTACCGGCGGGCGTACATAACCCGGCAGGGCGAGACGCGTTCGCGGAGTCTGTGGTAAGTGACCTGGAATCGGTTTCTGTGGTGCCGCATGCACGGAGTGGGTGGTGCGATTTCAGAGCGTGTTTTCACCTTCCGGGTTCACCCCCCCCCGAGAAACAAACTCCATCGCGGACGTGTCCCGGCATCACTCAGGCTCGACGGGAGTGGTCTCTTCATGTAAGAGTTGTGCACAAGCGTTGTTTGAGGCGTTTAATCGTCCGGAGGTGGACTTATTCGCATCGCCTCTCAACGCAAAGCGCACAGAGGTTAGTCTCGTCGACGCTCTGGCTCTGTTGGCTCTTTTCGATGCGTAACGCCGTCCCGACGTTCGGCCTAGTCGAAGGGGTGCAGGGAGCCCGTGTTGGGTCCCCCTGATAGCACCTTTTTGGCCGAACCGAGCGTGGTTCGGCCACTCTGGGGGGGCAGCCCGGGGTTCGGAGAGAGTCCACCTGCCGCCGGTGTGATTCGCGACTGGATTTACCAAGGTGGTGTGCGGAAGCAGGTTTCTCCGGCCACGTCCCCTGTCGGGGAGGTGGCCGACTTCCTCCTCTACTTGTTCCCTTTAGGGCGGCAAATGAACACGATCGGGGTTACCGCTGATGTTGCGGTAGACATGGCGGTTTCGGGGATGGGTTCAACTATGCGGAAGCCACTTGACATTCTCCTTTGTAGCATGTTCTTGGAGCGTCCTAGGGTCGGCACTATAGTTCTGCCTTGGGACATGGGGGTCGTCGGGCGGATACTCGCGGAGCCTCCCATTGAACCGCCCCAGCGGACTCTCTGCCGCAGCTGTTGGTTGAGATAGCGTTCCTTCTTGCGGCGGGATCGGCTCGGCGCCGTAGGGCCTTGCTTGCCCCGTCTATCATCCGGGCCATATGCGTTTTGAGCACTCACGGGGTCCCCTGGTTCGGACCCTCGTTTTCACTAAGACGCAAGTCGGTCAATTTATCCCGGCTCCAATTTTCATCGCTGCTATGAGGAGTTCTCGGGAGTGGAGGGAGAGGTTTGGTGCCGGTTCGGGCCTTGGTTAACCTCGATCGGACCGTCCCCTCGTGGTCCGTGTAAGTTCCTGTTTGTTTTCACGCAGCGACCTCATTCACGCGCCTCTGTGATACCATCCTCGCGGATCGTCGCGCGATCCGCCGGGCGGTGGTGCCGTCTAGAACGCGAGCTCTTGATGTGCCGGGGGCAGTTGCCTCTCCCCCGCCTGTAAAGGTGTGCCGTTGGGGGAGATTCTACAGGCTGTGAGATGGAAAATATCAGAATACCTTATCGCTTCATACCTTCGGGACACCCTGCGGAGTGAATCCGCATGGACACCGCTTTCCTCCCGCGCGGAGGTCGCAGTTCGGGTTCCGCGTCGCTGTGGGTGGCCCCTCGCGCCAGGGGTCACTGGCCTCTAATTAAGCGTCGGCTTGGTGCTCTCCCCCTCTTCCCACCCGCGGCCATCGCTCGTAGAGCGTGTTGTGTTGGCCTGTGGCTGGCTCGGGGAAACCTGCCTGTGACGGGATGGTGCCCCTCAGATGTCTGTAGTCCCCTGGGTTGAGACTTCGGAGGCGGTACCTCAGACACTTTCTTACATGAGTGTCTGATTCTAGTTGGATATTAATTCGCTCCCCGGCTTCCCACCGCTTGCGGTGGGAGTGCTGCAATTTGTAGTAGTCCAGAAGTAAGTGCCCTGAAGTAACTTAACCCCCCTTCGTTAAGGGGGGCTACTTACGAGGGGAAACTACCTTATGGACACCCGCCCGTCCTCCCCATAAGCCGGGGACATCGGGTGATAGTGGGAATGATAGTACAGCCCGGTACCGCTCCAGCTAGTTACGCTGCGTTCGGTACGGGGCTGTTGCTTAACTCTTTTTTCGGGTATAGGGTGTGTTGAACGGCCGTTTGGCCAAAATGCAGTTGTAGTAAGTCAGGAAGGTAAGTTGCCCCTCTAAGTAGCCCCCTTAACGAAGGGGGGTAGTCTAGCTCACCATCACATTAATAAAGCAGAACTATATCTATTGAATTTTACTCATTTCAACTTTCAACCCCTCGTATGGTATTTTCATTCAATCCCATTAACTAGTATTCCTATCTGAAACAGCAGAGGTTTCTTTATTGTTCTTATCCATATCAACTTCAGGGCATACCTGTGACAAATGATATGAGCAGCTGAGTTACAGTGGAATTCCCCTTACATTATATCACTTATATAGTAATACAGCATCAGCCAATAGGGCCTACAGCCAGCAGCCTGAGGTTGTCAGGTTTCCACAGCCGCCGGGGAAGTTCTAATTAGATGGCTATCCATTCTAGACAGGGGATGCTGCCAGAGCTTGAGAGGGGGTGGGTGTGAAGTCCCTAGGGAAGTTAATGGAAGTAGTAGATGTATAAAAGCATGCTCTTGATGATAATATGGCTAAATTTATTAGATTGAGGATCCATTTACATTGTTGGACAATACAGTAATCGAAGGGAACTATTAACTCAGAATTATTGGTTTAATGGGAGGGTACAGTAGGTAGGATCAAGACCCACAGTCTGTTGTTAGGGTTGCTATGTTCCAAGGGGTTGTTGGTAGATGAATGTAAAATATTTACCTTTTATTAGCTTCTGAGGTTTGGCTGTTGCCCAATTAAGGTTTCAAATTTTTTAACTCGCCTGAATGAAATTCAGGCAGGACGTAGTGCGTCACTATGGCCCGTATGATTGTTTGTTTGTATGTGGGGTGTGTGTGTCACACTTTCTCGTTCTAGACAGGATTTATCACAAAACCGCGCGTCGCCAATTATGATGAAATTTTGTGTGATAGCCCACTGACGGGTTGGGTGTTTCATGTAATTCATTTTTTAAGCTTGTTAGCAGGTTTATGCAAGAACCGTATTTGATACAGTGAGGTAGGTTTAGAATGTAGGACCCGGATGCACAGGTAGATGAATGATTAGATTTTAGCTAAAAATATGCTAAATTAAGTTGGTCTAGTGCATACTTTATGCAAATTTTTCAAGTTTCAAGTTGTCAGATTTTCACAAAACACTTGGTGGATGTGATCTATCATGATTCCCAAGAAATTTAAAAGTGAAGGTCGGGGTCACGGAGGTCATTAATGTGTCTGATCGCATAATTTATGCATTGTGAAAGTCGTTAGATCCCACAAAACTTGGGAGATGTATCCACCTTTTGATATGATCATTTTAAAGGTCCAGCTGGGGTCAGTAGAGGTCATTGTATGTGCCTAATTTGCATAATTTATTCCAATTTCCAACTTCGTAAGATTTCCCCAAAACTCAGGGGTAAGTAGGTATGGTCTGTTAAACATTTCTGGATCTGATGTGTTGATGTCATGAATTTGATTGATTTCCATGATATAATAGTCTTGTGGGAATAAAATACAATAAAACCTGAGAACGAGTAAACAGAGCCCTGTGACAATTTACTGTTCTGTTATAAGCTGCCCACAAGCAAAACCCTCTCTTACCAACCAGTTTGATTAGGTTGATTAGCCTACAAAATACTTTAAGATTTTTCTTTCCTCTATTCTTACTGGGACGTGTGTTGTGTTATGGTTATATGGAAATATGTGATGTCGTTTTGACATGACGATGGTTGCATGAAACTAGTTGGTGGTCTGTGTAGTGAATGATACAAACCACGATCGCGCAACCAGGCGAGAACTTTTGCGATAGCCTGGTTTTTTCTTTCAGGCAGATGAGGATTGTGCGAAATGGAGGCATTGTTCCAATAGGCATTTTCCGTAGACTCTTCCTTTGTGTGCTTTATTGTTACTCATAAAAACTACCACCAAACTAATTCATTACTTTTGTATGTTTTACTATGCTATTGTCCATGTGTATGTTGGGTCATTTGTTCTGTCTGGGGGGTTTGGAGGGGAGAACCATCTGCAATCTGACACACTGGTATAAGCCCCTTTCACACGTGCACCACGCTTACGGTTTCAGCATAGTTTGTGCATTCGTTCGTGCCAGTTGGTTGCCAATGCGGGAACGGTCGTGACAAGCCATGCAGGGAAGGCGTGAGTTTGTGACCAAAATTTCAAAATGGTTCAACGTTTTGCACATATAAAAATTGAGAATTTGTCATGAACACTTGTGTACTATGCGCAAATATTCTCAAACTAGTGAAAGCGTGCCAAGCATTGCTCATGGCCCCAGTGGTACTCACTTCAAGGACTGGTCACAACTACGTACGACAAGTCACGCAATCTTCCGCATCGGCTGCGCGTAGTTTACCGCCCAGGGGTAGCGCTGGCTCTCGAAGGAAAGGGACCAATTACCGCAATTGGACTATGAAATTGAATAGGAATGCCAAGATTCACAGTAAATATCGTGACAATTTGGGGACCCTTAAGTGGGTTACAAACCCTGTTGAAAGGGTCCAAACTGCCAAGTAAGGGGTGTGGACCCGACCCGCGACCACTAACCGCTGGTTCCCACACGGTTTTGATGGTAAAAGTTCCAAAACATGTATACGCATATGATGCTCGAGAGTGGTGGTGCCAAAAGAAATGGTTAATGGTAGGCTACATGTCATGGCAGTTTGGGAACAGTGCATGAACATGGTATAACCATTTAGTGACAGTGCGTGTCCTGGTGGTTACTCATACTGGTACGCACTGTCACGCACCACGGCGGGTTTGGTAAGCAGGACCGTCTGGGACCATTAGACTGATAGTACACTAAATGACCTTTCCACCAGTTCCTAACAAAACATTACACATTCAGAGCCTTAGGGTCTTAAATCGTGAAGTGTTGTTAGAATGAGCAAGTTGGGCCAATTTGCATCCTCTCATTGAAGAATACTTTTCTCTTCCACTGTGAAGGACGTGACAGGGACCAATGATGGAGCCACAATTCTGAAACGTTAAGGGGGGAGCATCAGATGCAAGTCCTGGTCGAGCTAGCAGACCTTCAGGACCAAGAAGTGGGAGATGGGACCACCCTGTTGTGAAGTAGCTCTGCTATCGGATAATAATGATACTAATGATTCACTTTTTAATAGCGCTTTTTCACGTCGAAGAATGTTAAACGCCTTCAGATTATTACCCCTGATCAGTGACTTCCCAATAAGGCGGCTGCATACGGTTGCTCACTACTCTTCACAAGTCACCTCACAAGGTTACCCCACTTGACACGTGGGTGGCGTGGTATAAATTTTAGGAGACAGGCCTGTTTAACAGCACTGCGCAAAAGTCACCTTGGGCTCCCTAATGGGGCTCTGAATCACAATCACTAGTTTTGCAGGTTGGAGCTCTACGACTGAGCTAACCAGCCTACAGGAACAAGAATGACCAGCCAAATATAATCAAGATTAAAATACTGTCAGGGTGGGGTTATGGCAGTACTTCAGGAGTTGGGACCACCTCTTTTGTGAGTAGCTCTAACCAGGATGTCATAAGTGGAGAAATAGCCCAACCACCTCCCCCATTGGAGGGTAGAGGAGGGGCAGAGGGGTATAATAGGGCAGACCTCAGGACTGAAGAGTGGGAGATTAAACCTGTTGTGAGCGCTCTACCAGGGCATGACCTGGACAAGTACCTCCAAAAACAAGACAATTTCCCAGGGTTAGGGTGGAGGCAAACCTCCGGGAAATATGTGGGAGTTGAGACACCTCAACTGTGAATACCTGCTAATAGTACATGAAATGAAGGGCCACCTCGTCCCCAAATACGCACCTGCAAAGTCCATCGCAATGATTGGATATGCCAATTTATGCGAGATGTCACTACCTTTACCCACTGACATCTGACGTATGTAGCCTACCTAGCTACCGGAATCTGGCATGGTTCTTTAAGCACAGAGGGGGTCACCCCGCCATTCCGTTATGCCAGCCGAATCAAGTTCAAGTTACAGGGAATTTGAGTCATATTGCTGACCATTTTTGCATATTTGCAAAGTTGACTTTTGGACAATCCTACGCTTGCGACTTAAGAGGGTTATTGGTAGATTGTGTTCATTTCATGTCTTTTTAACTTATTATTGGCGATGTGAAATTGGACTCTATTTTCGTTGAAATTTGTAATGTTTGTACCCTGCCTAAGCGAATAGCCTACCAGGTAAGCGGTGCTAGGCTACATGACTCCAGGCTTGTTACAAGTTACCTTCTCGTTATATCTGGTATAGCCTAACGCATTGAGAGCTCAGTTGATGACGTGTCACCGGACTAGTGTTTGGACTCTTTATTATATATATTTTTTTTTCATAATCAGAGCTTTTCCGGTAGATTTCGACTCAAATTCTCTCGAGCTGGTGGGAGATATTTCTCCAGACGGGACTTTTACAGCTTCGTTATAAGGACGAATTTAGGTACCAGGGCACCCCAGTCGAAGTCAGTGACAGATGGTTCCATGCAGGGAGGATCGGGTACCCTCTCCCGAGGGATCGACCCGGTCGTCTAGGCACGAGACAAACGTGGCGGAGGATAAAGATGGCCAGATGGAGGCCTTCGTGGCAAGGGCGATCGGGTACCCTCTCCCGAGGGATTCGGACCGGTCGAGTCAGAGAGAGAGAGAGAAAGAAAGAAAATAGAAAAGAAAAGCTCGGGAGCCGGGAAGTCGAGGCAGAAGTAAAGAGCCGGAAGTCCGGTCGGGTAGATCCCAGTGCCGAAGCCGGGAGCGAGCCAGAAAAAGAGCGGGAACGCCGGTCGGGTTATCCCCGCTGCGGGAGCGGGGAGTCGAGCCAGAAAAATAGCCGGGAGCCGGTCGGGTATATCCCGTGCCGGGAGCAGGAGTAGAGCCAGAAAAGAGCCGGAGTCCGGTCGTTTGGTAGATTCCCGTGCCGGGAACCGAGCTAGAAAAAGAGGAGCCGGGGGCCGGTCGGGTATATTCCCGTTCCCGAGAGCCGGTCGGTCGAGTCATATTCCGAGCCGGGATCCAGGAAAAGAGACCGAGGCCGTCGGGTCAATTCCCGTGCAGGGAATCCATGCAGGCATGAGAGCTGAGAAGCCGGGTAGCCAGCCGGGTATAATTCGGTGTGCGAGCCGGAAGCCTATAACCGGAGAGCGAGGGAAATAGCTGGAAGTGTTCGAGAATTATTTCCCCGTGCCGAAAAACAGCGGGGCCGACCTACCGAAAAAAATAAAATTTAAAACAATGCAGTAGCCGGAAACCGGTAGTGGCAGGATATGATACCTGCCTTGAGTTATTGGAATCACCATAAGACAGGAATCCCATACGGCCGATCGGCAATGGACCGACATTAGAAGTGGGAAAGGAAAAATGGACCGGAGCCATATGAAATTAATTGCCTGTTAAGCTGCCCACTGCCAATTCGCGTGGTTTAGCAGCCCAAATACCGATTTTATCCCTGGTATCCAGCAATGTGTAACGTCGGCTATACGTACGTTAAACAGATTGTTAAATCCTTGGTCGGCCGTGTCTTCCTGTGCAGTATGAAGCTGTCTTTTATTTGGGTGTGCTCATACTCTCAATGCGGTGAACCCACCGCGATACCGCCTATAGGATAGTGTAATACCGATTCCCCCACCATTTCGCAATGGAGCTTCATAAAAAAACTAAGAGAATGGCCAACCAGTGAAAGCAATGATAATCGCCGAGATGACTCACGCAGTAGCGTGGGCCGGGCCGGACCCACGTTATTCGCCGCAATGTTGTGGAGTGTTTTGTGACATGTTGAGATCCTGGAATTATGGACATTATTGATCGCTCGGTTGAAGCAATTTGATTTGTGGATTTCCCTCGGTAATCGGCCAAGTGGATCGCCCACCTATGGGATAAACTGATCAGATACAGAGTATTATAAAGGGGTTACCTAAAATCGGGAGACATTCGTGCCTGTCGGCGGTCTAGTGGAAATGATTATCATTCGTTGGAGGTTTAACTAAAAGCAGCGAACCGCCGGTTTTTCAGTTGATCATTACAAGTGTGTGTGCAACTATTCAGGAGACGATTCCGGTAGGGTGGCCGTCGAGATCGGTTGATCATACGAGGCCTCAGCTCCACGGCTGGTTTCTCGAAGTTATTAGCTGAACGGATTCATGGGGGCCCGAGTGCCGCGGCAGTTATGCGTGTAGCTACAAATACTCCGTGTGGGTCGAACGATTACCGGTGGTGACACTACGGCCCCTCGCCGTTAAATTGAGGATACCCATATCGTATATATACGATGAGGAAAAGATTCATATCAGTGTGTTCACGAGCAACGTGCGCGAACGCTGCTTGCTGTGTGTGCATAGTCTAGCATGTTAAAGTTACCAATTTCACCAACTCCTTATGTATAGTAGGGATATTGAGGTGTCAGTCCGAGGACAGGAAATGTCATTCCTGGTAATTCATGGTACAGGGACATGAACGTGAATTGTGCTACCTCCGTTAGAGTAGATTGTCTCGTAGCCACGTTTTGGACAAGAGGGAAGAAAGCCAGCTTAGTAGATAGGCTTATGATGGTGCAGTTTATTAGGCCATGTACGTGGCCTATTGAATATAATAATATATATTATATGTATGTAGTATGTAAAGTATACACATATACATGTATGTATGTGGGTATGTATCAGCTGCAGTCGTCATTTTCTGTACACCATATGGCCGCTATAAAGTTATATTTCCTACTCCTAAGCCTATATAGGTTGTATATATATATGTAATAATAGATATTTATATGTGTCCCGTGTGTGTGTATTTAGCTGGGGAGCTTACCTAACTGTGAGGCGTCCGTTCGGGGATCGATGAAGCTCCAGGCCTAGCGAGGCACAGTGTCGCATGTTGGTATACAGGTTGGCCCACTTCTAACGGCCTTCTACGCCGAAGGTTTGCACATCTATTTGCGGGACCCTATTTCAGACGAGTTGGTTCTGGCGTATTTGTGCAGGCGTCGGGAAACTGGCCCAGGCGCAACTGGCACAAGGTTATTATTTCTCAGGTGATAAAGATGCTCATCCTTGAGTCATCCTTGGTACGTAGGCACAAACTAGAATGGTGAACCCAGTATTTGGTCACGTCATTCTCAGGTGTTTTTGACCAAAGTTACTTAATGCCATAGCCGACTTCGAGTGAGGGTCTTTAAACTTATAATGTCTATAAGGACAAGTTCACCCCATGGGTTGCCTTAAATCCTTACAAGTGGTAGTATAACTAATAGGACCGTTAGAAGGCGGTACTTTCTGTTAGTTTAAGGTGTTGTCCACATGTTTCGGAGAGATTCGAATCGAGACAGTATAGGGCCCTTTTTCACATGGTTATCAGTGAGGGAATTACCGAGACGTCAATAGACCACGATCGCCAGTCCGTCTTTAGAGCGAATATTATGACACAAATAAGTTATAGTGGCCACGTAATCTGATTTTAAAGTAGATGATTCACCCCATTTAAGTTGTCCTCCTTCAGATTAAATAGCGGCTCAACATGAGATGAGGCTGACGTTCAGGGCTTGAAGTTGCCATGACAAGCTCCGTATGAAATGTATTTCGCGCTATTGGTTTGGGTGGGTGCCTGCGATAATTTTTCAAATAAGCTACTAAGGGTAGTTAGTGACCGTTGATAGTTTCACGCGAGTTTGATCCGACTGAGATTTACTCAAAGTCCGGGTGTTCTCGGACAGATCGTTACGTTCCCCGGTTCCCAATTAGATCTATCATCGAGCAAACAGAGACATTTGGAGATTTATGTAGCCGAGAGAATTTGGTTCCCGTATAGCACTTGTCTGAAATGGGTAGGCCTTATCACAGTTCTTAAGGATTGAATACCTGGGCCACTGGTCGAGCCACCGTCATAAAGGAGAGCCTGATAGGGTTCTCCCGGGTATTAGACACAACATACTGCCATGACTGGTCTTCTAAGAAAGGGACTCGGGGTGAAGATACAGTTCTATCCCCGCAGGAGAGACAACGCACCCGAGTGGATGATGATTTGAAGGCAATCGGAAGGGTTGCTCTTCAATGTACTTCACAGAGGTTGGCAGACTGAAACTTGGTGGTACTCCATAGGAAAACTCTTCTCAATATTACAGAGATTGAAGTTGCTGACAAGAAGTGCAACATCGACTCGTGTCCACGTGCGTACCAAAAATACGGCTCCCCAAGCCACCCACGACGATT
Source organism: Sclerodactyla briareus (assembly GCA_026419785.1). NCBI lineage: Eukaryota > Metazoa > Echinodermata > Holothuroidea > Dendrochirotida > Sclerodactylidae > Sclerodactyla > Sclerodactyla briareus. The sequence continues at coordinate 477,593 of JAODTK010000223.1, read as the reverse complement.
AGGTACGGGAGCACATTATTGTACTTTGGGTTACTCACCGTATTAAAGTTGAGTTCTCCCACACCAAAATTGCCTGAAGTAGTTGAAAGAGAATACACTGGAAACAGAGGCCCACGCCAATAACTTCAATACAGTTCACTTCCAAACCTTTGATCAAGGGTCAACATTTGCACTCATCAACATGGTGTCTACTGTCAATAGGTTGAAGAAAGGCCGTCAAATGTCCATCCTAGAAAAAACAATTGTCGAAATTGTAACAGGCCTCATTCCAAGATCGAGATGGAGTTTGGCACCATGAAATGAACCCTCTCTGAAGTATGTATAATTAGCTGGGTGTCGGTGAGGGCTGCCCCTTCTGGACAACCAAGAGGCCGAGAATCGAGCCAGGTACTTGACGTGCAGCAGGGAGGCTTGTTGCGAGATCGCTCATTGCACCTATCGAAACGACGACCATTGAAGGTCAAAATCTCGAACCAGAGAGGATGCTTCTTGTCAAGGTCCCCAAAGTTGGCACAGCAGGTAGCCACGCTAGATTTCCCTCGATCAAGAGCTTTGGTACTCCTTTGCCAGGAGCCTCTGCGGTAGGCAGAGTTGATCCACTAGCCGGGAAGGCTGCCAGATTTGCCGAGCATCTGAGGGCGGTACGATGATTGGGCATTAAAGGACTGAGCTTAAGACCGACGTGGCAGCACTCTCCTCACTGAGCGGCTCATGGGCGGTAAAACAAAGCCCTGGGGGCGGCTTCCTAGTCTCTCGGTACAGTCACCGAGAACAAAGAGAGATTATGGCCGAAGCATAGATGTGCAAGGTTCGGTCGATACCAGTGTTCTGAGATAGATCGAATCACCAGTCGCAGTTCAAAAAGAAAAAAAATGAAAAAAAAAAAAAGGCAATGGCTCAGGTTGGGACCAGGCTTGCTCGGGTTGATTCCTAGTCTGACTCGCTAGCGCCCTCTTCAGTCAAGCTATCCTCAACGACCTTCTAAGATAGTTCCAACCCACCGCCTTTGTGCCGCTTTGTCACGTCTGCAAGATGTCATTGTAAAAGGGTAAAAGTGACTCTGCGCAAAATTGTCCAGAACCCCCCTGTTATGGCAATTTATAAGCGATTCACTTACCTTTTACCACAACCACCTCCCACCTGCCCCACTCGTGTTTGGAACTCCATTCGTCACGGAACGCTATGCCCATTAAACATGAGTCTTTGTCCAGTGACAAGTGTCGTGAACCCACTCCTGGTTATCAGGCAAGCTATGTACATGCCAATTATGGCAGATACCATCTTCTTAGCCCTTGTCCATTAACCAATATTTCTTTGACAGTCCATACCTTGTTTGTGGCGGATTATCGGCCGACTAAGGCCCTGGTCTATCTGCCTCCGATTCAACCAGGGACAACCGATTACGTGTGATTCTGGCCAGGGTTGTCATCTCAGTCTGGTTCTCCATCCATTTTGTTACCAGGGAGAAGGTGGACGTAAACCAAGTGTGGCCAGTGTAATCGATTCAGTCATGGTCAGGCTGGACCAAGAGATCTTTAACAGCCCGTCGGAAACCACTTCTTGGCCAAGCTGTTCACCAGCCAATCTATTTCAACTCGACCAGCAAGCTATACCTATTGTGGTGTTCGTGGCCTGTCAGAAATTTGTCATTTGCCAGCGACAATTTACTGTACATGTTACAAAAGGTTTCAACCCAGTGTACGTTTTCAAACCGATATTGTCACCTAGGGGCTGACTCTTGTACGTCTGGAATTAGGGTGAGTCAGTTTTGTTTGGGTCAGCTCTTGCTCAGCCGAAAAGATCGACCAAGAAGAGGGTTGGTTCTCAGCCAACGAAGCTGTCAGGAGATGCTTTTCAATGAGGTGTGAGATCCACTCTATTCACAACACACTAAGCCTGATCTCACGCACCAAAATTATTTCACCACTCTTCCTTCATTGCCCAGATGCACCTCATCTCCGCTCAGTCTCGCGATTCAGTCCGTAATAAACGGAAGGGGCGGTGGTGGGTGACCACCTGTGTGCTTTAAGCACATGCCAGATTCGATATAGCTAGTAGGCTAGACCGTTACTGCAGAAGATGTTCCGTGGGAAAGGTGGTAAGGGAATAGCTTATAAAACTGCCATAACAGTGGGTTCTGGACATTTTAGCTTATTTTTCGTTCAGTTATGGCCACTGCATACTCAGTTGGGGCACTGTCACTGCATATGAAGGCTGATGCTACTATTTCAGTTGTTGTTATGCGGATTTGGGGAAGGTTTCAACTGATTTTTAATCAATTTCAAATTTTCTGAATTGTTGGGTCAGCGCTGCAAACACCCAAAATGCTGAGTATTCAGGCAACACCACCGTCACTGTCCAATTCAAGGATTCCTGCGGCTGAGGTCTTGATCAAGGGTCACGCTGCGTCTGAGAGTTCTCAGAAATTCTGTAATCCAGTCCTGGACGGTTTATCACCAATAGTCCCTGACGCAAACTTTGCAAACAGTCAGTAGTAAATGGCCGAAACGGAGACAAAAGTCAACCTGAGTAAACTAAACGCCTCCCTATGGTCAATACTTCAAAGCAGCGAGTGTGGTTGCAAAATGCAAAATGGTTAGATCGTCAGCCTTCCACCTGGGAGGACCGGGGTTCGATTCCCAGTCGGGTCCTACCATAAACTTTTAAAATGGTACCTGATGCCTCTCGCTGGACGCTCAGCACAAGAGATTGGAGCAGGTACAAACAAGGGTAGGTAAGTTGCCCGTCAGTGTGATAACCCCACCCACATTAAGTTACGCCAAAAGCGGCACGGCCTGATGCCGGGGTGGGGGATTCGCACCTGACATTGAGGTTCGGTATTCAGGTCTGCCCAGTGCTGGGCCTGAATAGGTTCGATCCTGTCGGCAGTCTATTATGAAAATAAAAAGAATAAAAAAAGAAAACATGAGGCTATAAGTTCATTATTTTTGACCTCTAAGGTATGATAGGCCGCAGGCTGCTGAAGCGAATGCAGATGAAGTGGTGAATTGAAACAGAAGATACACCCTTACCACTCTCATTTAGTGGATACAGCAGGGGGAATTTAGCATGCAAGTAAGTTCTAGATCCGGGTCAGGCATAGCAATACTAGGGCTGGACAAAAAAATGGGCGATTTTGAGGAAAAAAAAAAACGCATCGCACTTTGAAAAAAAACGCCAAAAAAAGCCGCGATCTAAATGCCCCAAAGAACGTGATCGTATTTGTAAGAATTATCATGCGGAACTGGCTGCCAATCAGGCCATTTGTTTGCTAAACTATCTGATAAAAAACATGAAAGGAAAATAATTTCTTTTCAGTTTTTATTTTGCAGAACAAATAATACCAACAACAAGTACTGCTTTGAACGGGCCATCCTTTGACTTAGCATACACCCCAATTCGATTCGTTTTTTAGATAGTTTTATTTTGAAAACCCCAAATTTACCAAAGAAAGCAAGATTCGCAAACTAGCACAATTTGCGCATTTGTCCGAGCCCTACATTATACCTACAGTGTTTCAGGCAAGTGAGAGTATCCCTGGTTCAACCATAGCCTACTGTATACCTAAATCATTATTCTGTTTTCTGTATATTATGGGGTCGTTCATTTAATATGAATACAAACAAGCGACCAATGATTGCGGCAAACTGAATAACGCACCCATCCAGACCCAGAATCCAAACCATTGGCCCTTCATCAAAAAGTTGTACAATATACATCTTATCTGTAGTATTGGAGCAGTAGTTTCACATTATATTTGAGCACGGAATTATGAGGGCGTACGACAGGAATATATCCATCACAATCTCCACTGTTATTTTCTGTACCTAAAGAGAGGGCGTGTCGGATAGCAACGAACACCTGACGATAGGCGGGAGGAGCTCGCGAAGAGACAGCGTGGGTGATGCATCAAAGACCTCCATGTCATCTAAGGATGGCAGGTGTGTGAGTACGGAAGGCCCTAATCAATCTCATCAAAAGTAGAGGAGACCCCTGGTAGGTTTGAGCATTGATTGAGAATGTTTGTGTTCAGTGAAAAATGGAGCTGGAAAAAGAGAAAGTTGTTTTATATTGTTGGCCAAGCGAAGATTCTATTAAGTTGACGATTGAAACAATCACGGAATCTGAAACCAATGGTTTGTGTTTGTAGATTAATAAGCCTGTTCTTGATGAAGTAGCATGTTCATATTGAAGCAGTAGTCGGTATGACCCATTTTCCCCATAACAATTATCCCATCTTATAAAGCAGGGGTTCAGGGTAGCAATGGTCTGAGCCCTGACTGAGTTTTAGTGCCCCGATGCTTGATTGAAAGATGGGTAATAGACCCTATTGCACAAACATAGAGGCATTTTCGAGCAACTCAATTGAAAAGTGAGGCGCACCCACTACTGATAGACATCGGAGTGACATTCCCACGCAACTAAGGTGTGTGTTACTCAAGGCAACCAGAGTGTTCTGATAATTCCAAACAGCCCCATTGACTTATGTAAGAAGACCACTTCCAAATTAACAAAATAATTCTGTGCTGAAATCACATGGTAAGTCAAAAGTTCACAAGATCTCAGAAGTCTACAACATATGTCAATTTCATGCGAAGAGAATGAATTCCGTAACAAAAGCAGTCATCAGCAACAATATTTTCTCTGGTTCAAAATTTTGCAGTTGAACTTTTCACCTGAACACATCCTTTCCCATTATGCAGTGCACGACAGAATTTGCGATAGGAGTCAATGGAAGAGTGTCCAACCCTGAGCTGTGGCGTTTAAATGTTTTTTTACAGGGACTCCGAGTTCTTTTCGAACATGGTCGTTGACGCAGCCACGCGTGAAGATTACGACAAGGCCGGCGTGGTCAAGTGCCGGTCAAGGTGGCTATAACATATGAAGGCGAACGGCAAGAGCGCAAGGAGAGCATCCTGGTGGACATGGTATGCACTCAAACTGCCCGTAGCCTCGCAGGGGTGAGATATTTCCTCGGTTTTTGTCTCGAAATCGGTGATTTTTTGTTAGGTTTTTGTCCGCCTGAATGAAATTCAGGGAGAGACTATAGTGGTCACTATGGCGTTGTGTGTGTGTGTATGTGTGTCACACATTTTCGTTAGCAAGATTTCTCACAAAACGAGAGGCCGACTATGATGAAATTCTGTGTGTAGCACCGGGGTGGGTTTTGATTACAAAATCTGATTAGATTTTGGCCAGCCAGCAAAGTCATAAGTTTTGGGTAATTAGCTCATTGTTATTGATTTACTTGACGAAGTATCAGAGGAAATCTATGCAGTCATGACAGGTTGGTGTGTGTGTTGTATGGGTGTGGTGGTAGTAACGCTGGCTTGTGAACACGATAACTCGATCCCACCTGGATGGATGAAGCTCAGACTTGGTAGTGCGTTCCCATGCTGAGTACATTGAAACCCTATTGTTTTGGGGTCAGTGCAGAGGTCATCTGAGGGCACCAGAGGTCAAAGTCTGAAAACCTTGTGAACACGATAGTCCCAGAATGGTGGTCTGATAGGTTCAAATTGGTGTGTAGCTTTCTGATGGGGAGGAGAGGAAACAGGACCCTTTGTTTTTGGTATAGGTCGGGGTGGATTTGGTCAAAAATGAAGAAATTGTTTGGAAAAGTCAATAATTGGCATTGGCTTGTGACATGATTAATCCAACCCCCACATGGATGGATGAAGTTCATACCTGGTATTGTGTGTTCCCCATGATGTATACCTGAACCCTTGTGTTTTGGGGTCAGGTCAGAGGTCATCTGAGGAACCAGAGGGTCAAAGTCTGAAAACCTTGTGAACACGATTAGTCCAGAATGGTTGGTCTGATCAGGTTCAAATTTGGGGGTAGCTTTCTTATGGGGAATACAGGGAACCTATTGTTTCTAGTTAGGTCAGGGTTGAATTTGGGTCAAAAATAGGGAAAGTTGTGTGAAAAGTTTACTCATTGGCCAATTTTGGCTTGTGAACACGATTAAATTGACCCCACCTGGATGGATGAAGCTCATATGGTATGTGTGTTCTCCATGATGAGTACATGAAACCTATTGTTTTGGGGTTCTGGTCAGAGGTCATCTGAGGTCACCACAGGTCAAGGTCTGAAAAACCTGTGAACACGATAAGTCCAGAATTGTTGGTCTGATGGGTTCAAATTTGGTGTGTGCGTTCTTATGGGGAGTACAGGAACGCTATTGTTTCAGGTATAGGTCGGGGCGGGGAATTTTTGGTTTCAGAAATAGAAATTTGTGAACAGTGAATAATTGGCCAATTTGGCATTGTGAACACGATAAAGTGACCCACCTGGATGTTGATGACGCTCATTTACTTGGTAGTGGGTTCCCCATGATGGTACATGAACCCCGTAGTGTTTGGGGTCAGGGCAGAGGTCACCAGAGGGCAAAGTATGAAAACCTTGTGAACACGTAAGTCCCGCAGTGGTTAGTTGATCAGGTTGAAAATGGGTGTAGCTCCTAGGGGGGGAGTACAAGAATCCTATAGATTTTTTGTATAGGTCAGGGTTGTGCTTTTACGTTGAAAATGGAAATTTTGTGAAAAGTCAATGTTTTGGCCAATTAAGGTGTGAACCACAATACTTGACCCCACCTGAAGGATGAAGCTCATACTGGTATGTGTGTTCCCCATGATGAGTCCATGAACCCATGTTTTGGGTCAGGTTCAGAGGTCACCAGAGGTCAAGTCTGAAAACCTTGTGAACGATAAGTCCAGCATGTTAGTCTGATCAGGTTGAAAAGTGGTGGGTGTAGCTTTTCTAGGGAGTACAAGAATCTATAGTTTTCTTTGTATGGTCAGGGTTGAATTTAGTTGAAAATGGAAAAATTTGTGAAAAGTTCACTGTATTGGCCAATTAAGGCTTGTGGAAACACAATTACTCGCCCCACCTGAATGGTGAAGCTCTACTTGGTATGTGGTTTCCCCATGATGGGTAATGAAGCCCTTTCATTTTGGGGTCATGTCAGAGGTCATGGATGAGTACTGAACCGCCTATTGTTTTGAAGTCAAAGAGGCACAAGTCTGAATCCTTGAAATGGGAACCGTACTGGATGGTTGGGGGAAAATGTGAAGTGTGTAAGACGATATCTTCCCATGATGAGCTCCTCTCCCCATTTGTCCTTGTGTATGGCTATGGGTTTTGTCAGAAAAGAGGTCAAGGAATCACTAAGCCTTTTGACTTTCTGGTTTATGTTACTTATTGTTTAAGCTCCTTAGCCGGATTAGGCAAGAACCGTATGTACTACAGTTATGTAGTTTGGCATGTGGGACCTGGATGACAGGGATGAACTGATTAGATTTTCAGCCTAAAATATGCTAATTAGGTGTCTTAATTTGCATAATTTTGCAAATTTTCAAGTTTTCGGATTCTCACGAAACTTGGTGGATGTGGTCTACATGGTTCCTGAGAAATTTAAAAAGTGAAGTCAGGGTCACTGGAGGTCATGGAATGTTTTTAATTGCATAATTTATGCAAATTTTGTGAAAGTTGTTGGAATTTCCACAAAACTTGTAGATGTGATCCACCTTTGATCATGATATTTTGAAGTACAGCTAGGGTCAGTAGAGGTCAGTTATGTGCCTAATTTGATAATATATTCCAATCTTCCAACTTGGTAAGAATTTTGCCAAACTCAGGGAGTAGTGGGTATGGTCCGTAACATTTCCTGAATCTGATGTTTGATGTTCAGAATTGATTTTGAATTCAATCATATAATAGCGTCTGTTAGAATAAGCACGAGGAACGAGTAAACCATAGCTCCTTGTGACAATTGAGCTGTTATAAAGCTGCCCAAAAGCAAACTCTCTTACCTAACCATTTGATTGGTTCGATTAGACCTACAAAAATTACTGTACCCGGTAACATTTTTCTTTCCTCTATTCACCTTGGGGACGTGTGTTTTATGTGGAATATGTTGAGTTCGTTTGACATGAAAATGGTCTGCCACTGAACTAGTTGGGTAGTTGTTGTAGTGAATAATACAAAACCACCGATCGCGCACCAGGCGAGGAAATTTATGGCGCTGCTTGTTCTTTTTTCACCTATGACACTATATAATAAACATTTGATCATGTCCTCATGGTCTATCCGTTCTCCAGCATGATGAAGAGATCACTGGGGCTAAGATTGCTTCTGGACTTCAGTCTACAGAAGGCTAAGATGCACCTAGGAGTTCACGTCATCGTCGATAACCCAGAGAAACTGGATGCAATCAGACAGAGGTATGTCTATGTAAATGGCGTGAAAAGCTGGATATAGAATTAATTCCACAGCACTGTGAATACACTACCCCAGATGACTGGTAAGTGTTGTGGAGATAACAGAATAGTGGTAGATTTCTTCCTGTTCAGCATGAAATGGACTTGGGGAAAAAAAAATTTGCATGACCTATTCATTTGCACATATCTCACCTCATGCCTAACTCAGCTTATTACAATCCTGACAGACAGTTGAAAATGCCAAAGAGTTTTTTTTTTATTTATTTTTTTCATTCATCCTTCATCAAAGCACCATACAGGTATAGGCTTGGTGCCCTTCACCTCACCTGTGTGTTAGGCTGGTCCAGTTTCATACGGTGAGGCGACGGGCCCATGGGCTTAGGCCACACTTATTTAGCTTCCAGGGTTGCCCATAGGGAGCCTACCCTTTTCCAATCACAATAGCTTGCCTCTCCACACACTGTTTATAACTGTTTAGTAACAACCGAGTGGTTGGCACAGTTGGTAGAGCGTCGCCTTCCACCCAGGAGACCGGGGTTCGATTCCCGGTCAGGTCATACCAAAGACTTCTCCCTGGGCGCTAAGCACAAGAGATTGGAGTAGGGACGACCGAGGGGTAGGCAAGTGCGAGTTGCCGTTGCCATGTGATTACCCCCACCCCCACATTAAGGTGTCGCCAAAGAGGCATTGCCTCATGCCAGTATCTGGTGAGGGATCGCAGCTGGCAAAGAGGAGTTATCCAGGGTCGCACCCTTGCTGGGCCTTGAATAGGTTCGATCCTCTGCTCGACAAGTATGCCATAAAAAAAAAGTAAGATGTTGGAGTATCTGACTTGCATCCAGGCTTTCCACCCGGGAGATCGGAGTTCGATATCCCGGTCGGGTAATACCAAAGACTTTAATAATGGTACCTGTTGCCTCTGCTCGGCAAAGAACCATCAAAAAAAATTAACAGACTGGTCATGCCAGAGACTTTGAAAATGGAACCTTCTGCTTTTGTCATCAGTACTCGGCATAACTCACAACTGAGAACAAGTGCCATATTGGATACCTGGGGAGGGAAACAAACATGTATGGACAGCAAGTGCTGCTCTATAATTCTATGTTTCATTTCCCTTGTCTTCACAGAGAAGCTGACATAACCAAGGAGCGTATACAGACGATCCCTAGCTGCCGGCACCAACGTCGTCCTGTCAACCGGGGGTTTATAGAGACCTCTGTCTCAAGTACTTTGTTGAGGCGGGTGCCATGGCCGTGAGACGGTGCAAGAAAGTTGACCTGAAGAGGATAGCAAGGCGACAGGATGGTAAATAGGACAAGTGTGATGGGTTGTGGCTCCTCATCTGTGTTTTTTTTTTTATGGTTTCTGCATAGTTGGTTGCGGTTTTGATGAGAAATTACACCTCGTCTTTGTCCTGAATGAGGATGCGTGAAAGTAATTTTATTTTTTTGCGATAATAAGAAATGCTGTGGAATTTTAGATGTGGTTATTGGAGAGGAAGCTCTGCTTCCCTGAGCTGTGGGATTGTATCATTGGGTAAAATAGCAGCTGGCTTTTGCAACAAAGGCTCACAATCTTCACAAGTCTCCTGGCTAAAATTTGTGAAGACATGATTAGAATAACCAACTGCCTATTGTAGCTAAGGCCATAGTGGCACTGTGAAAAGAAAGGTTCTAAATTCATCACTGAAGAATTCAAATCTCCTCTCATGAAATGCTATGAATCCTGAGAATCAACCTTACTCCAATCTATCCCAAACTCTGTCTTGAATATAATGCCAAGAATCATTTTCATCCACCATTTTTTTTATTCCCAGGTCAGCTTCTCGTGACCCTGGCCAACCTTGAAGGGGAGGAGAGCTTTGATGCCAGTATGCTTGGTGCAGCAGAGGAGGTGGTACAAGAACGGATATCCGATGATGAACTCATCCTTGTCAAGGGTTTGGCACTTTTTTTTCCTTTTCGCACCTTCAGGAAGCTTTTAAGCTGTTAAATGTTGTTCTTCATGTTGACCGATGTCCTGGTTTTGACATCCTGGAGTATAACAGACACACTGTAAGCTTGAAAGGAGGATGGGTAATTTTGTTTACCCAGTGCAATACTCGGTGGTTACAATGTCTGACTTGTAGCCAGAAGATTCATGAGATGTGTCATATTTGGAGTAAAACTCATGACTGTTGGTTGTAGAGACTCAAAATAAGGAGGGACTACACCAAGTGATTGGCACAGTTGGATAGAGCGTCAAGTTCCACCCGGTGTTACACCAGGGTGTATGCACTGCGGTCGGGTCATCCAAAAAAAAACTAAAAAAATGGTACCTGTGGCCTTCTCGCTGGACGCTTCGCACAAGGAATGAACAGGAATAAGCGAGGGGTAGGCAATTTATGAGTTGCCATCTGCATGTGATTACCCCCACCCTCACTGCATTGCCTTTTTCCCTGTTACCTGGTGAGGGATTGCAGCTGACAATAAGGGGCAGTATCCAGGTCTGCATCCTTGCGGGGCCTTGAAACTGGTGTGATTCTCTGCTCGGCAAGATTACCATAAAATTTAAGGGGTTCCACACCTTCCAGGTCTGAGGGTCTCTGAAGTTCATTGAGGGTCTGTGGAGGTGAAGGGGTCTGCATGGGTTCCACATTAAAGGTTCGGAAAAGCCGAAAGGGGTGAATAATTATAACTCTCCAAAGGTCACTAGATTCTGCAGGCTCAGGGAAATTACATTTCTAAACCTAAATTCTTAAAGTGTATATGTCACCCGTTGCATCTGAGCACACGTTCCAAAAATATCTTCCCTGCTATGAATTTGGTCTGGGAGTCTCGCGATAACACATTGTTTTCCCATTTTTTACCCAAATAAACAAGGGGCAGTGGATGGAAGATGTTTGAGAATTAAAGCACTACAACTGGCGGGAATTAAAATAAGAACTATGTTTGAGTCTAACTGTAATTTGCATCAATCCCAAGGTAGTTGCATTATCAGGGCTACCTTGTCCATGTCAAAAATTTGACAATTGAATGTTGTATTTCTCTGATTTTGTCTGTCCCCAGACCCAAAGTGAAGAAGGCCGCTTCAGATCATCCTCCGAGGGGCCAATGACACCCAGTGTGACGAAATGGAACGCTCCATCCATGACTCCCTCTGTGTGGTCAAGCGTGTGCTAGAGAGCAGGACTGTAGTACCCAGGAGGGGGGGGGTTTTTTTGTGGGGGTGGGGGGGGGGGGGCGGGGGGGGAGGGAAGGGGGGCGGTTTTTTGGGCTGGAGCGTGAAGCAGCACTCTCCATCTACCTGGAGAACCTTGCTACATCATTGGTGAGTAGCATAGTCTTCTTGCCTCTAAGAGGTTGATAGGACCTAGAGAGCAATGCACTGTAGGTAGTGAGGGGACACTCATCTGATAAGAGAATCTTGCTACATCATTGGTGAGTAGCTAGACTTTATGCTTCTATAGTGGTTGATAGACTTAGACGAGCAAGAACACTTAGGTAGTGAGGGTGATGCTCATGCTGCGCAGCGACTTGATACAACTATTTGATGAGAACATAGACCTTTGGCAAGAATAGAGGTGATATAACTTAGAGAGCAATACACTGTTGTTAGTGAGGTGACACTATCTGATCAAAGAACCATGGCTACATCATTGGTGAGTAGATAGAACTTTAGTGCTCCATATAGAGATTGATATGACCTAGAGAGCTAGACACGGGTTGGTAGTGAGGTGACACTCATCTGATCAGAGAACCTTGCTACCCATGAGTGAGTAGCATAGACCTTCTGGCAAGGATAGAGGTTGATATGACTTAGAGAGCAAGACAATGTGGAAGTGCCGGTGACACTCTTTCAATCTGCCCAGAAAACCTGATACAAATTGCAATCGGGCATATCAAAAATATGTTGACAGGGCGGGCGCAAAGACAATGACTGTTCGCTGTCCTGGGGGGGGAGGGGGGGGGGGGTCGAAGGGGAGAATGTGTCCCCTCCCCTTTGGATGAGTTTTGTATTTTTTTCCATGAATGCTAATGGAGTCTTCCTGCTGCACCTCCCCCAGATCTGCCCCCTGGTTAGCGTGGATTTTCTGGATCATCTATTATTAATGGAAGGCTAGTATCCCTGGCAGCAAAAATTAGAAATGGGGGAGAAAGAAGGAATTCTCTCCCCGCGTTCTGAAAAAAATGTATAATGAAAAACATGACTCTTAGTGTATGTCCCTCAGTAGAGTCATCATAGCTCATTCATTTCAGTAATTCAAACAGCTCTTATCTGCTTTTAACTGCTTACGTGTGCTATTCTTTATTTTATACGTTGTAGAGTCCCGAGAGCAGGCTCGCTACGCGAGTTTGCCAACCTCATGACTGGTCATAACCAGACCCTTACGTCAACGCCGACAAGGACTCGGTGACCTGGTAGCTAAGAGACGGGCATTCCCACACACCTAGCAACTCAAGGGAGAGCGAGCAGCACATGAAAAAAAAAAAACCAAAAAAAAAAAAAAAAAAAAAAAAAATGGTGATTAATTGGAATTTCAGGAGTTGTGGGGTTAAATATTTGCAGGGTTCCCTGCAGTCATGGAAACCGGGAAAAGTATGGAAAGTCATCAAAAAATCCAGGCCTGACTAAGTTTTGAAATCAGTGAAGCGTTGTTGAGTCATGGAAAAGTTCATAGAAATTTCATAAGTGATGTTGTTACTTACTCCCAGCGTTTATTAAAGTTGATGTGTTGCTTTGGGCTCTTTTTTAGATGTCGTTGTGAAAATATTGCCGGAAATTGTCATAGAGAAGGGCATGGAAATTCTCCGATATTTGGATCAGAAAAAGTATGGAAATTGATCTCTCAGAATCTGCAGGAAACCTGTAATTTGGCAAGAAGGTTAGGTTCATTTGGCATGATTTGAAGCTCTGAAAGTGGAAGGGAGTGGAGTGCACTGTGCGGTACATAGGCAATGAATGGAAAGAAACAGTTAAACACTACTGGTGAAGAGGTCATTAGCACCAACAATTTCAACAAAGGTCCCGAAATGGAGCCGTAGAACATTGCTAACTGCATCTTGCATGGACCTTTGCACCCTTGTGGCAGTTCGCTAGAGTTGGTCCCCAAACGACCATAAGTGAAGGGGGTGATCCACTGTGTAACAAATGTGCAAGTATTGAATGGATTCGGGGGGGGGGTGAGAACGTTTCTGTCATCACACGATGATTTCAAAGCTTCCAGAGTACCAGGTAATGTAGCTGTGTTGAAGGACAACGCGGATAAATATGAAGAGGATAACTAAATATAGCTGGAGCGAAAATGAATGCGTTTCAGTCCAAACCCGACGTCCATACGACTTTCTGTTACAGAGTTACAGTCCTTTGATTTGTGCATGTGTATGGGACAAGAATCAAAAAGCATCACATCATGCAACAATGAAATGTGCCTTACTGCACAACCCTGCAAAACATTCTTTGTGTTCTATTGAATTCACACTTTCAAACATGATTACACTTCAAAAAAAGCCATCAGTTAGGGAGAGGATTGCTATACTGGGTTGGTAGGTGGAATGTTTCTATGGTGAGAGAAAGGCAAACTTCTGCCCGGAATGGTTGAAAAAAAAAATTGAAACAATGGAATACATAAACATAAATTCTGTGTTGTCCCAGTGTGACATCAGCAATTGTTGGCACAATGGGAATTTCCGATTAACTCCACATAGGAACATATATTGAAATGGGGTTTGGGCCCATAGATTTACAGTTCTTCCTGATATAACCTCCACTGTGTCCAATCTGCAGTTGTCAAGTAATTTGCGAGCTGCCAAGACTGTGTTGTCAATTCAATTTTCCACTAATAAGTGTAATAACACTACATAACAGTGGTTTTCATCTTTCGGAGCAAACCAATTTATTTTTGTTTATAATAGAATGTAAATCAGATACAGAACCCTCTATGTGTTTAGCTGAGTGTCCACTCGATGTGTGAGAAAGCAGCTACATCGTGATCTGGGTGGCATTGATTTTCCACCCTGTGCTACGAAAAAAGGGTTTTATACCCAGTAAACCTAAATCCTGCACAAGAAGGATCATAAAATAAGGCACTCACTCTAGCTCATTGATTGACGGTGTCTTCAAGACTTTGATGATTGTAAAGCATATTCAGTAAGTCGAACCTAAGACTACTCATGGTGGTAATCCATCGTTCGTTTCAGGAACCAAGCAAATTCCTCATCGTCATAGTGGCTTCATATATAGAGCTCACTGGTGCAAATGTGCTGCTAAAGGACCAATGGTCATGTACCGGATTTGCTTGAACCAGAAAACAGGAAGAAAAGAGGACCATATTCAAAACCCATAACCCTAAATTTGTAGGTTCTAGATGTCGCCTTGTGAGATATTTCAATTTACGTTCGAGAAAATTCAAGGAACGGGAGTGATGCAGAGGCCTCCCAAGACCCTACACAGTGAAGGCTGCATATATTTGCACCATATAACAGAATAATGAAGAAAGGTATTCACTCAGAAATGAATGAGTTTAATTCTTTATTTTCTCATGAACAATTTGTAGGTTTTTATCCAGATATCCCCTCTATATCCCATCTATCTTGGTCGGTAACGATTTTCAAAAGGACAGTTTTCTACATTGACTTTGTATTATAGGGGTCCTGCGGTTCCCCCCGTAGTCACAGGGCACATTTGCCAAATTGCGATTGAGTCTTATCGCAGTACAGCCAAATCGCCTGAGATTGTGGTCTGTAAGTTTCGTGCTGTTATAATTTAATAAATGGGAAGACCGAAAGTCCCAGATCATATTTACATGCACCATTGGCCGGTAAGCCATGCTCACAAAGTACAGGCGTCAGGCCAAAACGCCCAAACGATGCTTGCATGCAAATACAGGCCTGACACAGAGTCATGTGAGCAATCACAGAACCAGTCGATCGTATGAGTATTGGGTATGGCTAACACGGGCAAATTACAGCAGGAAGGCAAGAAGGATGTTCATTTTCAGAGGACATACTACAAGAGATTATTGAGAAGTTAGACCACTGACAGAAAAAAATATTTTTGCTATTTATTAATATTTATTCCGTCACGCCAGGCTTGAGTCATATTAGCAGTGCACCTTGAAAAACACAGTGATATTGTTATTTCCATCTCTCTTATGTTTTGTGGCCTATAGATTGTCTCCATTATTCTATCGTTGTGTAGGATCGGTCTGGATCTGGTAGAGGGCGTGGTCAGTGACAAAAAGGCTGCAGGTGTTTTTGTGGCCAGCATCTCAAATAACACATCACAAAATTTGCAACCGAGGCTGCAATCACGATTGCCCGCATCGACGACTCATCAAATAGACAAAGAAGAGAAAAGAGGACCAGTCACGGTCACTGAATCAGCTCAAAGTGACCCAGAGCGAGTTGACCCTGCTTCCTCCTGACCCCTAGGGTCACCCATTAGTGTTCATTACAATTGTGATGGTCTGCTACTCAATTATTAGGTTTTGACAAGCAGTGCATTTTGTCCGCTTGTTTCTGCTACCGTGACATGGCTGGAGTCTAAAGTGACCCAGGGGACTCAAATCTCTGCGCCTGTTCTGGGTGATTTGATATATGGGGATCCAGCTATAAACATCTCATTCAATGGATGTTAGGTCTTATGACTATCAGTTTGAATGTGGGCCACTTGCAAGCATGGGAAGAAGTGCTTTGTTCAGTGAAATGTTTAACATGATCGCCCTGATAACAGCACCCCCCCCCCCGGAGGGGGAGGGGGGTTATTACTTCGCTGGTCCATTGTGGCTGTGTGTGATTGTTTGTAATTCAGACTCCAGTGCAACTCCTTGCAGCTTAGAATCCCACATCGTGTAGCCCATAGCCAAATATCCCAATAGTTGCATCCATGTGTGTGTGTGGTGTTGTATTACTGGTGTACAAGAAGCTTATCTAAGATCCAAAAAAACTCGGAGTGATTGGCTTAAGAGGGAAAAATGAAAGTAGTCTGATATTTTAGTGGAGCATCATCTATATGGTGCATAAAAAAGGAAGGTTTTTGAGGTTCAAACCCCCCCCCCCCCTCTTACTCATGAGGTCATCCCTTTTGATGGGACCCAACAACCCTCCCCCACCACCCAGTTAATTCTCTCCACATGGTACGAATTTTAGACATTAAGCTACCTAAAAAGTTTCAGAGGGAAAGCTAGTCCGAATTGTTCTTAGGCTTTTTCAGAACTGAAAGAGAACCTCCATTACTCGAGTTCAAGCGCGCCACTCAGAACATGGTTAAGAAAGAGTGGTCTTACCAACTTGTAGAGGAAAAGAATTTGATTGATTGAACCACTTTCATGCATATAGTAAACAGCTGAAAGGACTTATGTTCTCCACCCCTCCACTCCCTCTCCAACACCTCCAACACCGTAATGGTGTTACCAGTACACCATGTGGGTAGCAAGGTGTGAGAGTGTGATGGTGATCCAGAGAAAAGTTTTGTGCAAATTCATCAGGGTCATACCAAGACATTTACCGATTTATATTTTTCAAAAATATTCATTGCCTTACATAGTCTGGCTTTTATTTCATGAGAAAAAACGTGTACAGGGAAAAATCATGGAGGGTGGTAGCAATTGGCACAAAATTCACACCGTCATCCAAATTCTTCCCCTCCCCCTCACCCCCCCCCCCTTCCCCCCCCCCCCCCCACCCTCAGTCCACACTGAGGTCCCCGCAAGAAACTGTGGCCTTATTCTGTGTACTGGTAAGGATTCACCAGCTGATGATAAGTGCTAGTATCCAGGCCGCCACCCTTGCCCAGGCACTGTAAGATAGATTGGAACCCCCTAAAATAAATACATACCGGTCAGTTATGTAGGGGAGGGGGTGTGACGGTATGTATGCTGCATTCGATTTACCCTGTAACAACGTTGTACACTTCTGTAAAGGCCATCCCATGTGGACACAAGGCCCGGTCATAATGTTGATGTGCACCTAAGGTGTTTTTGTGATTGATTTGGCTGTGTACTTGAACTCTTTTACCAGGGAACGAACCAAAAACCGGGGAAAATTCAGGAAACATTTCACTATGGGCTAAACCGAGAAGTGACGTTAATATGCAGTGAAGCACCATGAGAATCACGGTTTTTGGTCCTGCAGTGGGGTGGAAATGCCCTATTTCCGTTTGTGTTGAAAGGTGAAGCGGAGTGAAAAATTTGGTCCTTATCACCAGTAGATACCACATGGTAAATGGATGGCAGCACTATATTTGTGGTAGTACGGTCTGAAATTAATGGACAAATGTAGTAGATTATTGGTCATATGCTTGTCCCCAAGCGTTGATGTAGTGATGTGATGTTTTGTAATATCTAAGAACTTTGTGCAACATTGTGATATTTTTGGCCTACATGAATAAAACGTTTGACCGAAGCAATAGGAATTGTCGCACTCGATAATTCTCCAGAGAGTTTAGTTGTCGAATTACACAGCATCTGGAATAGCGGAAACCTTTATCAAGGGTTGACTTTCTCACATGGACCTACAGTACATTTCACAAACTCACCCTAGGCCCCATTCCACAAAACATTATAATTATGATAATCTTTGCTCAAAAAGGTATATGGTTTTTATCATTGCAATAATCAAGCATGATGTCATTCCCAACTCTCAAGCAGTGTGCTTTGAACGCCAGGAGTTCAGAAGTGAAGAGGGATGAATAGTAGAGCGGTTATAGTGTCGCTTTGCATGCAACAGGTCTGGTTCGATTTCAGCCGACCAGCACCGGGCGTGTTTCGGAAGTGGCTTGCCTCTGTAATGCAGTTGGACGGCGTGTTCCTGGACTTCGGTTCCTGGTACTGTTGTTGAGCAGTGGGTTCGGTAAATTCGGCGGGGGGTTGTTTCGGGCATTTGCAATAGGTCTAGTCGATCGTCTGTGAGCAGGTAGCGTCGAAACATCTTCGGCTCCTCAGGTTCTGAGAAAGTGGTCAGGTCTGGAGTTCACTATCGGTCCGTCGGATGGGGACGTAAATTGGCGGTCCGGGGAGCAGGGATTGGTGTCACTCCTGCCTCAATAATATTGAGCATCGTCGAGAGAAGAGAAGTGAGCGTGTCGCCGGTTGCTATCCACGAGCGAAAATTGGTTGGGGTCATGATTGAGTAAAATGGCTTCCATGAACCCGAGACAATCAAATCAAAAATGATTTGCGGTTCTGTAATTTATCCGTGTAGTGCTAGTATTAGCAATTCGGAGATTAAGGGAACAACCACAGAGCCTCATTACTGTGGAGTAGGCGATGGGCACACTAATGAAATGAAAAGGTTGAAACTGATGCTCAAGATGCAAATAATTCATAGAGCACATCCCACCAAGAGTGCTCCACAAATATTAAGCCTCTAAAACATGGGAACCAGATATGCCTTGACAATCCCATGGAAAGTTGAGTGCTATTTCCAACAGTTGAACCGATTTCCTCACAGGTCCCCAATATCGCTGAGTGGGTGGGGTTGGTGGGGTGGGCAATGGGAGACACAGTATCTGCTCAAAGACAGCCTAGGGAAACTATGTATTGTCCGCCCTACCAAGATTGGAGCGGATCAAATCTCAATCTAGGATCAGAAGTTCTGCGCAGCTGAGCTAATTCATCTCCATTTAAAACTTCCAATCTAACCATATTCAGGCATTGCACAGGTCCGACTTTTTTCAAACTCTTCTACTTTTTGACCTTGCCTCCTACTTCTCCTCCATTTTCCTTGAAAATCCCTCTTTCTCCTACTTTTTTTCTAAAGTTTGCTCGATGGAGGAAAGAGTAAGATCGGTAATGTTTCATCACCAAATTTCCCAACAATAAACACCAAATGGTAATCTTCAGAAACAGAAGTTAGTAGGTAGTCTTTGCAGGTTTCAGACTGACACCAGGACCGACCACAAGCTCAAGCTGTCAGTCGTAGTCCGCAGTCTCATGCTTCGCTTCCTCAGGCAAGTAGTCGGTAATAAGAGGGGAAGCGGAACGCGCAGCTGTAAAACTATGAGTAACAAGAAGGAAATCGGCGACCCGATGCCGAGCTTGTAGCGGGAGAGGCAACACGAACACCGTTCTGGGAAAATGAAACCAGAGCACCAACAAGGGCCCATCAGCTTACATGCGGAACTTTTACCGACAGGAAACAGGCACTTTCATCACGAATCTGCCTGAGGGAAAGAGAGCATGACGTCGCTTCATACTCATTTTAGAAGCATAGAGTTGAGGTTCCAGGCAATCCAGCGGACAGCAGGGAAGATGCCACAAGTGGGACCCAAGAGTAATAGATTACTTTGACAGATTAGATGAATAGAAATACCAGGCCCAGGAAATCCAAGAGGATTGGTACAAGAAGAGGCAGGAACAATCCAGTACAAGAGTACACCCCGATTGACCATCTGGGAACAAGTGTGAATCAAACTCATGGGTCCACAGCTGTATGTGATTACTCCTAACTAAGCTGGTCAAGGGCTCTCACTATGTTAGTCTTGCTCATGGTAATGCAGACCCGTTGAGCGCTTCTTTGTTGGAGAACAATCGTGCAATGACCAATGAACAGCTATGTTATCTTGACCAGTCCATCAATTCTTTGAGATTGGGCAAAGAGATGCAGTCAGGACCACTGGTTCTGAAAACTTCCCTGAGAGCCTGTGACCTCCAAATGATTAAAGCTCATCGATCTGCCCCTAGTGCGTAGCTGCGAAGATTGCAGAAGGTAGAGAAACTCGGCAACAGCGTCCAAGAACAAGAGGAAAAGACCAAGAGAAGCCAAGAGACACGGGGAGTTCTGAAAAGAAGAAAAAAAATCACTATGGACAGGGAATCTTCCTCAAAAAAGAGAAGGATGTGTAGGGATGACAGTCCTGCAGGCTGAGAAGCTATATGGCGAGGCGAGTAAGCGACTACAGAAAGTCATGAAAAGGCCTGACATGGGAGAGAAACACAGGACAGTCATAAACTATTTTCAACCGTTCTTGCTAAATTTGCCAGTGACCTACTTCTGCTGTCCATGTTCATGTTCCTGCCGTTTAAATGAGTTCATTGTTGTGATGTACTGTGATGGGTTATTTAGCCCACGGTTTAAAGAGATTACCATTAGAAAATCATAGAATCACATACTGTCTTGTACAGTGTATGTAGTCATCATATTGCCTAGTTTATTATTTTTTTTTCCATTTTGCAAAGTATGTGCTGCTGGTTCTTGTCTTTACCACGAAAATTGAGAAGTGACACGATAGTATTGAATATAGGGTGGGTCATCAAGATCGGTGTCTTTCTCCGCACTGCCGACTAACCAACCTCCCTGGTTCAGAGTTGCTATAGCGCAAAGTACATAATGATCAATCTAGATGTTGTTATATTTTCACCGTTTTGAAAGGAAGCATGTGTGGACTGTCATGACAAATGCTGAATTAAGAGTGTATAACATTAGTACATGATTTTCTCAAGGGTTTTTTTTTTCTTCCCAAAAATTGGGCAAAAGAATGCGAACATGTGGAATTTTTGCTAAATGTGTATGGTAAAACCCAAATGAGGTCTATGGGTGAACTCCTTTTGTTATTATCTGGGGAATTCAAATTTAAAAGGTATGTGTGTGACTAAATGACTATATCCACAATATTCGAATGAGTTTGCCATTTCACGTGGGATGCCCGCTTCACAATGGTCTGACTAATGAAAGGGTATTACAGTTACTACTAATTTTTTTTTTCCACAAGTGACACTGACGGTACCTACAGATCCTCTCTGAGCATTGTCTATAGTTCATTTACTCAGATCCATGTGTAGTCGTCTGGCATATTCAAGTCGGCTTTGCAATTTGCAAATTATCGTGATCCTTCCAGTATTGTCGATCTCCTGAAGGCGGTGAAGGAATACAATGGATATATTCATGCCTGTACTACAAACTCACCCAGCTATGGCAGCTTTACATTGTATGGTTTTCATGTTATCTGTCCCTCATTGTGTGACAATTCACATGCTCTATTGATGTGCTAATAACGAGAAGAACGCATATATGGCTGGTAGGTCTGGTGAGTACAAGGTAAATGACTCTGTTGATGAATCCTGCGGGTGAGTACGTCAGAGAACTTATAGAACCAATGAAGGTCCTACTTTGGTCCTACTTTTCCGATCAAAATCCTACTTTCCCCTCTTTTCGAAAATTTCCCTACCTACGTTTTTTTCCTACTTTTTTTCATGGAGCCTTTTGCATGCTGCATATTTTTAAAATGGAATTAGAAGGCATAATTCCTGAAACTACAAAGCATAGTCACTTTTTGTCGCAACTTGTCTCGAAAATTATTTCAAACCTCACTTGAAGATTCTTGGAATAAACACGCGATTTCCCGCTAGGGATTCTTAAGCAATGTATGATTGAAGTTGAGTATTTGAAATTCAATGTCACCTTAACCAATTAAAACCCAAGCTCGGCTTTGGCGCGCGCAATGCAATTAATTTAACATCAAAGTGATTACCTGAGGCTCCAATGCTCAGGAACAATAGGTTTATGCGCTTACATAATGAATGATTAAGGCCTCTAGAACATACTTATGAAGCAGCTTACAAAATCTAGAAAAAATATTGCACAGATCTATGAAGTTCAGAACTCAGTTTTGAGACAAGAAATCTACAGATGAAGAATTATTTCCAGTTGCATAGAGTGGCAATTCTCGCAATCTTAGGAAGGGTTGACTAATGGGTCCATTGACAAAGCATTCATGATTTGACAGTGGCGGCGGAAGCCTAACAATTTAGGGGGGACGCACACCAAACTTTTGGATGAATTGATGTGTGTTACCATCTACGGCGTATCGCCCCATTGGTTTGGCGCGGAGCGTTCTGAAATTTGGATGTTACAACAAAACCTCTCCAATGGCCGTAAACGGCACTTCCTAGCGTTGTGAATCATATGTACCCAGTCATAAAGTGGGGTCATGACTGGCAAAATCTAGTATCAATAAATGTATGTATGAAACATGATAATAGCTATATCAGATTGTTTGGAGACAGCAATTTCCGCTGAGGGAGAGGCCTGGGAAAGGGATGTCATTACCTCCGCACCCCCCCCCCCCCAACCCCCCATCTAAGAAAACCGTTTTCCTTCCTCCTTATCGGTGACTTTCCTGTCCATGATCAGACTGAGTAGTTTGATGTTCACCCAGGTACCCCTTTCCCGCCCCCATTTGGCCATCCCCCTGTGGCCACGTGGTTAGCGTATCGGACTTGCAGTAATGTTAGGGATTTAAGTCGACTCCCGTGGGACGAACCAAACACGGAAAGAGGGTAATAACATGTTTTACACTTTTAGTTTCCTAGAATTTTTACAATAATTGACCAACTAAGTGAAAAGATTATTACGTACGTTTAAAAAACAACCAAAAGTGGACAACTTGGTGTCTTGAACGTACTCTTAACACCTTTTTTCACTTGATTAGAAGTGTTTTGTAACAACAAGGGAATCAAGTTTCGAAAAATGTCTAGTTGTTGTATCGTAACATATCGGTAAGCAAATTATAATCGTCAATTTTTAACAGCAAGGGAGGAGCCACTGTCTGAAAGTTTGGGGGGAGGGGTCAAGAGCTGTTCGAGGGGGGGGGGGGCCCGAAGCAGTGATAGGAAACAGTTTGTGTGTGAACAATCATTATGTATGGAGCCTTCCCAAAAGTTGGGGCCATGACCCCCGAATCCCCTAATGGTTTTCGCCCCTTGTTTTTTACAGTATCACAGTTTGGTAATGAATCATGCTGTTTTGGGTGTCTTTTTTATTTGAAAACGTACGTAAACCCTAAAGCCATTACTGCAAGATAGTAAATGACAGTCTTCCACAGACATGTTCATTGTTTGGGGTAATTCTTCATGTTCATCATAAAGCTGAACAAAAATGCACTCAACACTTTTTCTATTCCTAATCTAAGGACTAAATCTTTTCAAATGTCCCACTTTGTTGCCAGATTACTGTGGCCTGTACAAACAACGGTGATATCATACAGATTCGCTACAAAAGCTGCGAATAGCGCAGACCACTGGCGGCAACGGTTAAGATACCGCAACATTTGTTGAACTTAGAAAGGATCCTAGTTTCACATTATTTAGAGGCCTGTTATAATCTATGTCTAATTTTATATTTCATCATGTTTCCGCAGATCGATACTGATCGTTTTTCATGTCCGATGTTGGTGTTAATTCTCAAATTTCATCTGGTCAAATTTTAGGGGGGACGGTCCCCCCCACTTCAAATTTAGGGGGGGACGCGTCCCCCGTCCCCCCCCCCCCCCCCGCGCTTGCGCCGCCTATGGATGTGGACTAGACGGAACAATCTCTTCCTGCGAATCGATACAATACAGAATAGTGAAGCCAAGTTAGTTACTCTCATGAAAAAAAATCTATAGTTATGTTCAAGATGTTTTTTAGCAGAAGCATTGATTTCAAAGTGCTTTATTGTCAGAGTGATCACTCTGTAATGTGTGTATGTCACCCTTCTTTCCTTAGCGGATATCTCCCGAAAACCGTAGGACCCGATTTTGTTGAATTTGACAGTGTTATCAGGGCCAGGTTGGGTGAATCAGTTTGATTGGGGGCACGGAAGTCACTAGTTGGTAGGATTGAGTAGCCTGGGTTTTGATGTTTGAGCTTGAATGCAGAGAACAGGCCACTGTAAAGCTAGGCGATGTGGATTGGCAACATAGTTGATAGACGGATTTCCTTGAACCATCCTAAAAAGGACGTTTCCCCCACTCTGAAACAGCAATAACCTTGCTTTAAAATTGGACGAGATTATATTATCAAATTTAGGGTAAAGAGTGGACCTCAGGCGAGAGTGGACCTCAGGCGAAATGCAGGCAAGGTCCAAGGATGATGCAAAAGTGGAATTAACCCAAATATTCTACCGGTATTATTCAAATTTTCATTGGATGCGCTGATTTGAAGTTTGCAAAACATGTTCGCAAAATGCATTTCATGTCACAGCTAACTTAACGCTTAACTGCTATAGCATTTGTCGCGGGAACTTGCCACTTCCGTTACCCCCCCTACTCGTTCCCCCTCCCCCACCAGTTTCCAGGTTCTTGTGGCATGGACAAACAGCTGGGTTAGCAGTTTGCACACGTGCCAATTGGTCAAACCACTGCGTGGTGCAGTACTGGAATACCATATCATTGTCCGGTTGTAGCTACATGGGTTGCAAGAGCAGATTGAGGGGTAAAACAAGCTTAAACGATTGGGATAGTACTTCAAGGAAAAAAAACACATTTCGCCTCCTAATGGAAGGTGACTTCACGCCTATTCAGTTAGCTACAATTGGTGAGAGGAGATGGCGATAGCTCAACGATACAAATTCTTGGGTGCGTTGAGGTGTTGCCGACAGATACACATATTTCATTTGCCTTTCTTTTTTCCATGGCTCGCCAGTTCATTTCTCCCGGTGTCAGTCAGAGTACTCCAGTAAGGTCATCAACATTTCCAGGTTCGGATCCCTCTCCCTCCCCGTCAGGTATAGAACACAGCGCTCTTTTTTAAAACATCCCCATCTTGGCGTTGGTCCAACGAGGATACGCCCGCCCCTCTTGAGGTGTCTGCCTCTTTGAGTCTTCATTACGCTCTAACTTCCTCTCGGTCCGCAGGGAAGTTTTTTATCGATCAGTTTCTGGGGTGAGGGTGGTCGCCCTGATCCATCGCGAATTCCTGACAAGGTCTCTTGTTAGATGAAGGCACCGTAGCCTGTCCTTCTGATAATCTCAGATATCGTGCTGATGCAGATGTTCTCGTTGCTCCTGCTCTCGGGTCTATCTCAGCTACCTTGGCTTCCAGCTCTGAGATGACTGTAGCTTCTTTGAAGGGATGATTTCCATCTCTTCTTCTTCTCTGTCAACTTCTATCCAATTGTGTAGTCACCTCCTGCCGAAAGAAACTAAAAAACATTAATTGCGTTTCCCTGCATCCGTTGGCCTCTATGTTCTTCTTTGGGCCCAGAAGTAAGTTCCCAACGATAAAAATAGTGCTACCTACTATTCGAGTTGTAAGGTCACCGGAACAAAATGAAGACAATTGCTATTTCCCCTGCAATCCGCCTGGCCTCTGCTCTTCGTTGGGCCCAGCCAGTTTCCGAACAGATACAGATAAGTGCTACCTACTATTAGAGTTTTTTTAATGTGCAAAAAATGAAGAACGTACAGTAATTGCTTTTTCGCCTGCATCGCCTGGCCTCTCATGCCCTTCGTTGAGACCATCCAGGCCCCCGAAACAGATCATAAGTCCTCCTACTATTAGGGTTTTAAGGTCGACGAACAAAAATGAAAAACGGTACTTGCTTTTTCCCCTGCCTCCGCCTGGCTCTTTGTTCTTTCCGTGGTCCTCCGCCAGTATCCGAACGAATATAGATAGTGCTAATTCCTACCTACATTAGGGTTTTAATGTCGACGGGGAAAAACGAATACATAATTGTATTTTCTTCCCTGCCTCCGCCTGGCTTCTTATGCTCTTCGTTGGGCCCAGCCAGTATACGAACAGATACAGATAGTGCTACCTACTGTTGGGTTTTAAGGTCGACGGAAGAAACTGAAAGAACAGTAATTGCTATTTCCCCCTGCATCCGTCTGGCCTTGCTCTTCGTTGGGCCCAACCAACTACCGGTTTCCGAACAGATATCAGATAGTGCTACCTCTACAAGGGTTTTAAGGTCAACAATCATTATCATTAAAGGGCTTACTTTACCATTTATAAGAGAAGCATATGAACTGCAAAAAATCTATAAAATATTCCCCGGCTTAATATTAAACAGGCTTGGGGTTACTCTCATACTCGGTTTAGTAAATTTATCGGGGACTTGGTCTTACGGAATGTTCCAGAAGATTATGCGGACAAGTTCATTAAAGAAGAATAATGAACCTATTATTTGAGATAACGCAGAATTGCAAAATGGTTCTCCCACAATGGGTTGAATATCATCAAAACTCGGTCAATTTTTTCCCTAATAGTGTTAATTATGAATGGAGCGTTTCAGTCGTTTATGTTCAATGGTAATTAAACGGTCACAATAATTCATGACCAACTGAGTTGAAATCCCACCCACAGGTTAGATTGGGTCGCTGAGACATGATCAGCGATTCCCATAATAATCATAACTAAGCAAGTTGGTCAGTATTAATGCATTAATGCCACATAGAGAGTGCTCAGGTATTTGGGGTCATTTCTGGCCCGAAATGCTCTCTTGCTTCCACAGATTGAATTGTGTGGGTATGATTACAGTAACTATAATCAATGGGACTATACATCTTGGGTGTTTTCACAAGTTGGTCAAGGTCACCTACAGGTCAATTTTTTTTGTTGCTTCTTGTGAAAATTTAGGGAATTATTAGTTCGTACCTTTAGGATGAACACAGTAATGTAGGGCTTATATTGTGTTCTGGAATCTGAGGTTACAGTGGAAATGACATATACAGTCAACCACTGCACAGGTTTGAGCTTAATTCTGCACTATTGGTGCTCTAGTAACGTTTATTACGTGCTTCCCATTGACTCCATATGTTGGCGCTTTCTCTGTCGCAAATTGTGCAGGCTAACTTAACTTCCAGCACGTGATTCATCATTCTGCTATACAGGGGCGTAAATATGGGGATGTGGGGGTGTGCCCCCCCCCCCACCGATATATTGAAAAGTCGGTCCGCGTACTACAAAGTCGTCTCTGAGCGGCCAAAATCCGATTTTTAAGGAACCTTTTAAGGAACGGTCGCCGAAAAAAAACCTGGGAAAATTACAAATAAAAAAAGTCGGTCTCAGACAGAATATCTTGTCGGTCCAAAAGTTCACACCCCTTTGGAATATTGTGTATTCACGCCCCTGCTGCTATACATCTATTTTATACAGCTGGGGAACCGTCCGTACCAGTACCTATTAAACGCACCGAATATGTTGCGTATGTGACTTACGGGAATAATCTCCCACAAACTTGTTTGTTGGCACACCCACCCACACACACACACACACACACACAAAAAAAAACGTGAAAGCCTTCGTAAATACTCAATATTTATGCAATGCATTATTTGCAGAGTTTTCAAAGAGGCATTGTCGTTTGGTCGCAATTGTCCGAAATCGACAGCGACGTTTGCATGTAAGTACTCGATGAAAATCGTTTCAATGTAATTTGATCTCGATACAGTATATCGTCATAATGAGCTAATAATTTACATTAGTCTCGATATACCGTGAGACGATTTTTGTCGTTATTCCATATGAACGATCTCGTTCAATATCGGCCGCGTGTAGTGAGACGACGGATCCTCTTTAACATCATATCAACTGTGTATGTTATACATCACGTGTTATATAGTGTCCTTTGCGGTCTGATATGTTCCTTCCTTGAAGTGCAATGGTTATGTAAACATAACTTCTGATATTCTGGTGTCGTATAATATATAGCCTATCTAGTATATTTAGGAAACTTCAGAAAGAATTTCAGGCGATTCGTGTTTGGAAAGGAGACAATTCTGCTCTTGCGCAATGTGACCCGTGACGTCATGAGAGTAACCGGACACCCTGTGCAATACAAAATCGAAAACATGTATTTTTTAACAACCTAGTGACAAAAGAGCTTACAATGGGATCTGATTGAAAACTTACAATGTGTTCACAAGATATGAAAGAATGATTTCAACTATGAATATTTAACTAATATTCGTCTGCTATAATGGTGCAAAATATCTGCATTTACTGTATAAAGTCAACGGGTGGCCTTTGCATCTTTCTTCTAGTGACGTCATCAGGTACAGTGAAATTCATTTAAGTGAAATAAATAACTCAACAAGGGAACATGCCAGAATCGCCAATTTTGGTTGTGGGGGTTGACATGTCCTCTCCTTATCTGCAGGGGGCCAGTTTAAAGGTGATCTGTTGCATGAACATTGTCCTTTCAGCCCCATCGTACCCCAGACGGACTATACCGATACAAACGTCCCTATAAGGTATATATATATAACCCAAATAACTTACGTCGTGTGCTTTGTCCATCTCGACCAGCCTCCTCTCCGTATCTTCGAGTTTCTCTCTCAGCCCCTCGTTCTGTCTCTTGAGGTCTTTAAGGTCCGAGTTTTTGTCGGTTAGCTCCCCCTGCAGAGATTTTACCTTCCGCTTGAGTTCATGCAGTTCTTATCCTTCTGTTGCATCGGGGTCAAGTAACCATCATTAACAGGCCGTCTAGTGGGAACCGTCCCGTTGTCCTTGTGTTTTAATCCAGGAGCGCAGTTACTGTGAGATGGGCTCGGGGTCGACTTTTCCTCCATCGCGGTGACCGTTTCCCTATAATCGGGGTTCGACTAGCAGAGAGAGTATTTGCCAAATCGCGAAACTTGTATATGCCTATACGCACTAGTGAAACTAACAGAAGGCAGAACATATACCCGAGCTGCCCAAAGGTACACGATCACAAATCAATCAGAAGTTACGGTCGTATCACCGCACAAGTTATTTGGAGTAAATGGATCACCACACATAGTGTGGTCTCGCTGGTAAACAAAACATGGGGAACTGGAGATAGTTTTTGTGTTAATCAGGACCTGAAACAGGTATAGCTTCAAGTTTAAGAGAAGTACCCTGTATGACTGGACTAAAATGTTTATCAGCTCAAGTATAAGGTTAGGCGTTATGATATTGGGTCGTGTTTTAGCTCACCGATCCTGATTCCTTGTATAGTAATAACCAGTGGGGGATGTATGTAGGCCTGTCTTAAAATCGCTAAAGTCGGGACTTCACTCAAAAGACAGCGATAGAAACGTACCGCCAACGAACGAATCCTTTCAGTCGGCGTTGGGGCGATTTGCATTCAACCTCCATGTGTTTACCATAATAATTACTAGGTGCGTCGATACGCGTTCACTAAATAATGGCAAAACATAATACCGGTATCGGCTCCATAAATCAACCCGCACAGTCAGTTAGCGTTGAAAAAAACATTGGAACGGTAGAGGTTTATATATTCCTTTTGTTGCCTCTTACGAACAGTACGAACACAGTTTATGGAAGAGGAGATCTGTGACTATACAGTCCTCCCAGATTCATTAACACTCTTGAAAACATAACAAAACTATCCAGCGACCTTACGTGACAGTCGCAATCTCCTCTTTCGCAAATAGGAACACAATTCCGGTCTACGGGTCAACCACACTGGATTTGGTCCAAACCGATATCATGGCGGACCGTGTACGTTTGGAATATCATGAATTATCAAGCAGACATGCAGCTGTCAATAATTATTATTCCTCGGATGTTGATTTCCAATACTTATATTTCTTGCTTGAACGAGAATCCGATGAAGCGATATGTACTTCTGGCTCAGTCGTGTAAGTCGCAGTCATGTAAATCATCGCGTACCGGTAGCCTAAAGCTCGTGTGGGTAGGATGCCTGTTATGGCGGTTGATATAGTCATTCTATGGACTGCTGAAAGTCAAACTAGATACAGATTACTCTCGTGAAAGACTAATATTTGTTTTTATCGATCCACCTTTGGATATCAGTCAGCTGTGTGTATGCTATCTCTGCCAGTGTGTTCGGAGTCATGTATGTGTGTATAAACATATCGACTGGGCATGTTAAACACATGACATTACCTCTTCAGTCAATTACACTGTAAACGTTTGTTTGTAGAATACGCAAAATTACGGCAGCAGAGTCGCCAGTAATTAAATGTATTTCTTTACAAATGAAGTATAGTCAGACAGATTAAAAAAAAAAAAAAAACCCGGAGGGATGGTGGGGGTAACCCCCCACTACAATATAGTCTGAGCTATTGAAACATACATTGTTGTAAAGTGCATTATGAAAACCATGAAGTCCAAATTGGCATATTTTATCGCATTGTTCGGGTTCTTCTCCATCGAAGTACCAATACAATACTTTTGGGGCCGATTCTTCCCATACTCTAAAAACAGCAAAAAAATTATTAGGTTTGGAACACTATATTCAGGAACTTCGAGCTGTAAAAATTGGAACTGATAGAAAGGTAATTGTCATTTATTGGCTATTATAGAGCAGTGTTTCCTGCATGTGTATCACTAATCACCCTCACGATCTCGCAGTTTCTCGAATGGTATGGACTTTTTCTATTCCGGGGTCACTTGTCCATTCGGGGAAGAAAAAGGTCCTCTTTTCCCCCTCAAATGGTTTGTATTAGCACATAATTGATCGACTTTTGCTGTATATGATTGCAATAGTGATACACTATGCTCCTATACGTTCTACCAATATAGCTGTTGCCTGTGCAACTGTTTTTTAGCCCAGTGTTATAGCCTAACACAATATAAGCCCGCAGAGTATTATTAACGTGTTCTTTCTCAATTGTTTTATACCATAAGTTCCAACCCCCTCCTGGGTGTGATGCTAATATAAAACATAAAACAAATAAAACATGGTGATGTTGTGGAGGGTGGAAGTTACAAGGGAGGAGCCAGCCGGGGTGGCAGGGGGTTATCCCGCCCCTCGATCCCCCCCCCCCCTCCGTCGGGGGCTTTTTCTCATCTCGTCACGGGGGGGCGAGCCCGAGTGGGTACTCTAAACTTTATCGCACCCGACGAAGGGCCCATATATTGGCTCGACAATATAAATAGTCCAACCTTCTTCATAGCGAAAATTCCTATATCAAAGCTTAACATTTTCGCCTCATATCCTTTTAAATGTTGTCGAGTCCCTCGCAGGCTCGCTCAAGTTTAAGATCAGCGTATCCATCCTTCTATCTTCCTACAGACTATACATTCGTGGCATATATGACTGGATACTCAAGCCTTATTGATATCTTGATTTTACAATTCTGTTGGGGAGGTATGTCGTTCTGCCGTCTACCACTGTTTTGCCTTGTGTTAAGTGGTGTGCTCTCACGACGCAAATACTCCCAGTGCCTAGGCATTCCTGTGCAATTATCCGGAATACCTGACCCTATTCTACTAAGAGCGCCTGATTGAGTGGGATGCCACTGAGAGTAGACGCTGCTCTCCACAATGTGTATTTCATTTTCTCCTTTATTTGTTTTTCTTTGGAGGCAAATGGGTCCCCCTCGTTCAAGGCTCGTCGGGGAATTCGGACCCCCTCCCCCGTCGTCGGGGAACTCGGACCCCCCGTCGGGAAATCATGGCGCCACCACTGGGAGGTGACATATGATAGAATATCGCTTGACCCCATTCATTGAGGTTCTTCTCGGAGTCAATCGCTTGTCCAGTGGGTTTTATTGATGCGAATCTCAATTGAAAATGCCGTTCTCGAAATGCGTCGAAAATGTTTCTGATCGTTGTTTTGGGAGTGTGGACCTCTTCTTACCCCAGCATGTTTCCCACCCCGAAAATGGTCATTAGCTGGGATAAAGAAAACACCCTACCTAAAAAAAAATCCTTTGCTTTTTGCGACTGAAAAAATTCTCATGGCCGTTTAGTAAGGTATTCCCACCTGTCAACTAACAATATTAGAATATCGAGTTGAAGCATCTACCTGAGTGACAAGGTCTATTTGAAAGTTTAAGGAAACTTTTCTTACCCTTCCTACTACTGAAAATCGCTTTCCAATTGGAGTATATCAAGAGGATGCTGCCACCCCCCGCTGGATACGTACACTATAATGCAATCTGAAGTGAGATGTGTAAAAGTAAAAAAAAAGGTGTGTCACTCTGATATACCCATTTTGGGTAGAATCATGGCAACTGGCATGGCACATTGTTTTCGTTCCAAAATCGTCTTTTCAATCAGCCAATCAAATAAACAGCATAACAGTGACGGTAACTGATCAAAAGTCCAAGCCGGAGGCTTAGTGAAGTTTTGACTGTCATGAGCTTTCTAAACTTCACAAGGTCTCAACATGGTTTCCATACTTTGACCTCTGCTGACCTCAGATTACCTTTGACCTGACCACCAAACAATAGGGATAATGTACTCATTATGCAGGGTAACCCAATGACAGTATGACCTTGATCCATCCAGGTGGGTTCGAGTTATCGTGTCCACAAACCAGGAGTCACAAACACACACACACACACACACACCCACACTCACACACCCTGTACATTGTCTCTACTAGAATAGTTGACTGAAATCACCGGAATGCGAAAACGGAATTGATAATCAGGGGCGGCGCCAGGGTTTTACAATATGGGGGCGAAACTTGATTATTGACTATCTAAGCGGAGCGCCACCATAGGTTGGCGCGGAGCGTACAAGAACATTGTTGGCGTCCTGAAGCTCCCCATATGACAGGAGGTCGCCTCTCTGGGCCGTTTCATCGACACTGAAAATATCTCTAAGTTGGCATTTTTTGTCATGTCATTTTGTATAATAGGTATTTTTATTTTACATTTTCCTCACTTTATGATGAGGGATTTTCTCGACGACCAGCATCGACCTCATAGCAGTCAATAAACTGATAGCATACCCCCCCCCCCCCAAAAAAAAGAGAAAAAAACTCGATCGTGAACGTAGGCCCTCAGTTACAGTGCGCCTATCGGCAAGGCGTGAAGATTGTAACTGAACTTTGGTACTACCGATTGTTGGACTGAATAACCGCTGGAGTAAATATGCAGACTGGGTGGCCGAATGGCGTCCCCCAGCCGAAAACTGATTCACGCTCCCTATGAAGGTCGACAGCCTCAACGGTACAATAGATTATAGCGTGTCATACAATCGGGTCAAATGAAAATTGACGAAGAAAACACAGGCACGCGCGCGAAGCGCGCGGAATTTTGGGTTTTTTTTCTTACATAGGGTTAGAACTATCACCACAACATTCCTTTTTTAAGGATTCGACTGGGGAACGTGCCCCCCCCCCATCCTTGAAGGTCTGTTCGAATCCGACACACTTGATTTTCGGTACATAGATTAATTCGTGGGCATATCGGATCAATGAAAATTTATGTAAACAAAAAAAAGAAAACACAACGCGCGCGCGAACTGGGGTTTGAGTTTTTGGATTAACCTAAGTGTTAAAAACTATCACCACAACATTCCTTTTTTAAGGAATTCGAAATGGGGGGAACGTCCCCCCCCCCCCTTTTGAAGATTTGTTCGATCCGACAACTTGATTCTCGTTACAAGAAGATCATGCGTGGCATATTAATCGATAAAAAAATTGATTTCGGCAACACCCACCACGTCGCGCGAAACGCTCGAAATTTTCGGGTTTTCGATTTACCTAAATTTTGAATCATATCCCACAACATTTTCATTTGAGATTGGTTGAAACATGCCCCCCCCCCCCCCACTAACGAAGATGTGTTCGAATCTGAGAACTTCTGGTTTGCTACATTAAATTGATGCGTGGCATATAATGGGACAATGAAAATTGACGAAGGAAAACACAGGCACGCGAGCGTGACGCGCGAAAATTAGGGTTTTTCATTCACCTAATAACTAGAATTTGATTGGGGGAAGTGGCCCCCCATTGCGCAAGATTGTTCGAATCCGAGAACTTGATCTTGGTACAGTAGAACCATTGCGTGGGATATCACCATATAAATGAAAAGACGCAAGAAAAAACACGGCCCGCGCGCGAATAGCGCGAAAAAATTGGGTTTTTCATTACCTAAGTGTTAAAACTATCACCACAACAGTTTTTATTTTTCCACTAGGATTGATAGGGGAACGCCCCCCCACCCCCATCTACGAAGATTTGTTCGAATCGACAAAAAAACTGATGTAAGTAGTAGTAAGATATATAGACACCTCACCCCCCGCCTACGAAAATAAGTGCGAAAACATCCGTACAGACGATTTTATTTTTTGCCCACCCCCACGGATTGCGGGGGCGCCGATCTGTTGGTAATTATAGGTCTACTTAAATGAGGAGTGAAATTCAAAGCGAAATAACAATACCCATCAGTTATTGGTACTAAAACATATTCCCGTTTAGCTGTGCCTTCTGAACAAGATCGACAGCCGGCTGAAGTAGTCGCCTCCTCCGATTTGCCAGAGGTGACTAGCCAATCCACATCTCCGCAGGCATTCGCATAGATAAGTGCGGAAGGCACCAAGGCACAAGGGATTTCCTGACAGGGGTTAGGTCATGTGACGGGGGGGGGGGCCAGCATCTAGCCCGAACCACAGCACGACCCCCGATCTGCAACCCTCTAAATAACAACAGCATGTTGGCTATGTATTTTCATCTCTCTCTCTCTCTCTCTTTTTTGGGGGGGGGGGGGCAGATACTCGGGAGAGTATCGGACTCCCGCTGACAGCAGGGCCATTACACGTATGAACCTTGACCTCAACCAATGGAAGTTGAATTTTCCAGCTGGTATGCTTCCATTTTTCTCCGGTATACGTGTAGGAACAAAAAAAATGCATCCACATCTCGCAGCGCAGCAGGGCCGCAGCGCATCGCAGAACGGTGCAAAGGGAATGAACGCGATTTCAGTGGGTGAGTTTTATCGTTTCGTTTAAACATAGACATAGGGGTGGTAATGTTCTGCGAATGCGCCTTCGCTGCGAAGATGTGGAAGGCTACCCTACCAAAGTAACATCTGTACAAAATTGGAAATTTTAATTCAGCTAATCGTGCGTCACTGCGTTTCCGCATCTGTGCTGCGGTAACTCATCAAATAATTATATTATGAGATTATAGTATCATTAACTCGAACTGGCCTATCAGCCTATAAGCGTGTGGTGAATTGCAGGCAATTAGTGAAACGCTAATTGAAACAAGTATTACACACACACACACATAAGCCTATATGAATTATCGTATTTGCTGCTCGAGTAGGCACATTATTAAATTTTATACTTGTAAAATAATTGGACTTGCATGCGTATTCGTGACAGAATTCAGGCCCCATCTCTCCATGAGCACACAATGATCCGGCTGTTGTTCTTCAGGTGTTGGTTAATCCAATAGGTACACGTTTCTCGAGGCTTAACGATCCAATTAACAACTATTGATTTGAGGGTACTACAGCTCAATAAACACTTCATCCATGTTGGATTCGAGCGAAAAGAGCTCGCAATGTGATATGGCATATCAATATTTATTCAGTGATTTTATCAGGTTAAGCGCGTACCCATTCGCAGGTCGTGCAGATGGCCGTCAACCTTCAAATAGGATTTTCTCACTTATTGGCTTAATTCTAAACGCGTGTTGGTATAATTATGTATGGATCATGTGTTTTTGTGTTTTTATTAATTTTATTATGGAGTTAAAAGAGTTTAGGGTTAGTCAATGAGAATAAAATTCTGTTAGGAGGCGCGTATTGCCCCTGTGTATATTATTATTGTCCAAGGGCGGCGATTTGTGTTGGCGATTGTGAGGGGGGGGGGGCGGACAAGATGAACACTATCTACGCGGAGCGCCACCACAGTTGGCGCGTAGCGTCTAAGATTACAGGAAAACGGCGCTTCCCGGGCCTCATGGGACAGTAAGCAGCATTCCTAAGATTGATAACAAATTTGCGTGTGTGTGGGTGTGTGTGTGACGCCTATCCTTGTTAACACGATAACTCAACCTCGATTGGCTGGATCAAGTTCATACTTTGTATATGGGTTCCCCATGAGGAGTACATGATCCCTGTTTTTTCCGGGTCAGGTCAAAGGTCGTCTGAGGTCAAGAGAGGCAAAGTTTGAGCATCTTGTTTAACACTAATAAGGTCCGCATGCCTGGTCCCGTCGGTTGAAATTTGGTAGGCATCTATTTTATGAGAGTGCAGGAACCCTGTTGTTTTTTGTGTGATCGGGAGTCATATTTGGGACAAATTGGGAAATTGTGCCAAACTTTATAATTTAGAGAGCCAATTTTAGCTCGTTACACATAACTTGACCCCTCCCCACTCAGTGGATGAAGTTCATACTGGTGTATGGGTTCCCCATAATGAGTACATGATCCCTACTGTTTTGGGGTCAGGTCATAGGTCATATCTGAGTCAGAAGAGGTTAAAAAAAAAAAAAATGAAAATAAAAAGAGTTCCCTTTTGGTTCTGTGTGTTTTTTTCTTGTAGAGTTTTTCTTCCTTCTGAAGAATCTTTGTTTAAACACGATCAGTTCAAAATTGGCCTGTCCGATCGGGTTGAAACGCATTATGCAGCTTTTCTTAATTTGCCACTTTAGCTCTTAACACGATAACTCAACCTCGATTGGCTGGATCAAGTTCATACTTTGTATATGGGTTCCCCATGAGGAGTACATGATCCCTACTGTTTTGGGGTCAGGTCATAGGTCATCTGAGGTCGAGAGAGGGTCGGTGTCTGAAAAAATCTTGTTAACACGATAAGTCCAGAATGCCTGGTTGATCAGGTTGAAACTCGGTATACAGCTTTCTCATGAGGAGTACAGAAACCCATCGTTTTGGTGTAAATCGGGAGTCAGATTCGGGAAAAGATTGGGAAATTGTGGAAATTGGATATTTGGGCCAATTCTAGCTCGTTAACAAAATAACTCCGAACTTCGACCCCACTTAAGTGGATAAGTCCATACTTGGTATATGGGTTCCCCATAATGAGTACATGATCTCTATTGTTTTGGGGTCAGCTCAAAAGTCATCTGAGGTCGAGAGAGATCGGAGTCTGAAAAAATCTTGTAACACGATATTCAAATTGCCTGTTTGATCAGGTTGAAACTCGGTAATACATACAGCTTTTCATGATGGTACAGACTTCTTATATAGTTTTTTCGTGTAATCGGAGTCAGATTGAGGAAATTTGGGGAATTGTAAAAAAAAATGATAATTTGGCCAATTTCAGCTCGTTAACACGAGTACTCGACCCCACTTCACATGGATCAAGTTCATACTTGGTATATGGGTTCCCCATATTGAGTATATGAGCCCATTTGTCCTTGTGTTTAGCTAAAGATTGAAAAAAATCACCTAAGCCTTTTGGCTTTCTGGTTAGCCTGTGTTGGGTGTTGTGGACATTCCAAAATAGGCTACAATGCAAGTGAGGTTTTTTTTTTTTTTTTTTTTTTAAACGTTACGCATGAAAGTCAGCAATGGAAAAAGCATGGTAACAATCACTACGTTCGCTCTGGACGCGAAATTTTGCAGGTGCCAATTTGACCAACGACATTGCCATGAACCCATCCTATAGGCCCGCATTTTTTTACTCAAAAGTTACGGCCCCATTTGTATTTTCTTTCTTTGCGACCACAAGGCGCATGGGAGGGATACTTCCAATTGGGGCAAGACGGTGGCCAATGAGTATAACACAGAAGTAAAACCGCAACTGCGCGCGAAACGCTTGCGAAGAATTCCACTTTGAGACATTCCATCGAAAAGTCTGCATGGCTATTTTTGGATATCACCTTGGATCTTCATCTTCACCTGAATTTTGAATCATGTCTTTGCCCGGATCTGTGGCGTTCCCCCTGGCCATCTTCCGATGGCTCTTTGAGGGGTTTCCTTTCCACCCCGCAAACCGTGTAAAACCTGCCCCTTAGTATGTGCACCGTGCACGCCCCAACTTTCAACAAGTGGTCGCACTCATAATCGCTTGCTGAATATTCTATTTCATTTCGCAAATACACCATATATGCAAAAATACAGTCCCGCCAGTATAGACTTAACCTTTTTTTTAAAACCCCTGTCGCCTCAACCTTCTTCCCTTCAAAAAAAACCAAAAAGCAATTTTACACTTCCATCGCCACAATTCAGGCACTATGTGGACAATATGTGGACAACGCAATTATTGCTTTCTCTGGCCGTATTTCCGATGCCGCACGGTTTGCCTCATATATTGATAGTATATGTGCACTGTGCACATAACTTTCAACAAGTGGTCGCACTCATGAATAATTCGAAAAAGTCACAGATTCGGCTAGGTGGTAAGAATTCTGCTCCGTCGCCTCAACCCCCTTCACCTGAAGATAACGATTGGTTAGTCTGTTTTTGTTCATATTACGAACTGGTCCCTAGCGGGAATCGACAAACCCATGAAGGAGCAACACATCAAGTTGGTGAAGCCAGTCATATGCAACGATAAGGATTGGAGGAGAACCATAGCTTCTTTAGTTGATAATTGAGAGCAACCCAGAGTAAATTTCAGATATTTATTGTTGAGGGAAGTCATATGTCTGCACGAGGCACATCATATGTCTGAACACTAACCGATACATAAATTACCCGCCAGCAGAATTCTCTCAACTTGATTATTTAGGTAACTTATGCATTTGTTTATACACAAAGGTCCTGCTAAATAATGTTGATACCAATGTTTTCGAAATAACAGTCGGGCTCAAATATTGGGGGGCTCAAATGCAATGCGTCCCCCCCAACCAAAGTATTGGAGGAAGTTGTTATTGTCAAATACAGAAGGGTCAGTCCCCCACTAAGATAGACGGCAGACGCAAAGTACTTATAGGCCTAATTGTATATTAACAACGTATGGGAACGGAGTAGGAGGGAGGGTAAACACGAGGAGAAAATGCTGGAGCCATGATATGAACCACTTTGTTCTCTTATGACTCGCTACAACAAGTAGTAATAGGCGGGAAAAACAATTACTTCAACGTTAGGTTTACCCCCAAATTGCACCATGTATATAAATTTGCAGCACCTTAATCAATTACTTCAACGTTAGGTTTACCCCCAAATTGCACCATGTATATAAATTTGCAGCAAGCACCGTAATTCATCATCCCAAGAATTCCCACAACCCCCCTCATTAGACCTCCCAGACCACTGGTCGCAGAAAATATATCCCGCTCCTATATCGTTTTTCGCTCAAGTTTACTGTGCATCAACCTCAATTCAATAAATAGACAACCTGCACATAAACAAACTGATGACCAGTTACTTATACAGTCATATGAACAAAATAAGCCTAGTGTAAATTAGAACCTGTAGTATAGTCGTACAAATAAAATTTGTGTTGCGCAAGCCCCCAGCTATGCCGGAAAATGACCCTCTCCCGGTCATTGAGCTGCAAGCACCGCGTCAAACCTGGGCATTTTCAGTTTAATTGTGGCAAATTGAACATTTTGTCAGACTCGGTCTTTCGCATGCCGTCGATTTAACTTTTTGGGCCATCATTTGTTTAACACTTGCTGTGGCCAGACTACTTCCACCAGTGGAACGCGAATCGCGCACTTTTCGCCGCACATCTGGAAAAACCAGATCTCAACCCCCCCCCCCCCCCCCCCCCCCCCCCCCCCTCCTCTCACCGAAAACCAAAACGCGGGAAGTCAAACGATCTGTTACGGAAGCACAAAAACATAGTTAATTCGAGAAAACAAATCGCTTGGTCTGACAGAACACCATCTGGACGGAACGTTATAACACCACGGAGTGAACTAGAGCCTCATTATTGTGAATCGTGCGAACTTCCGTTTTAGCCTCCTCGGAACCCCCCTATCGTGATCATGCGTTATCAAATGAGATTGGCATTGTCTCTTCCATGCACTCACACTGATTGCTCAAATGTGGGATATACACGTTGGCGGCTTACCCGCGGCCAGGCATGTAAAAAACTATAAAATGTGACACTACAATTAACAGATTAAGGCAGTGGCGGCGGAACCGGGGGGGGGGGAGGGGGGCTTGGGGGGGGGGGGATCAGCCCCCCATCGAAAAAAATGAGGGGGCAAACGCTTGTTTTAGGGGCCCCCCCCCCCCAATATTTGCAGAGTTTCAGAAAACATTCAATGTAGGTATTTAATTAATTGCTATCGCCTATTGTTTTAATTAATACTTTCAACAGTTTATGAATCTCCGTGAATATTGACAATCAAATCATATAAAGCACTCTGGAGGCTACATATAGCCTATGAGTCATCTTCCAGTCGCATTTTTGCGGTCCCGTAATGGCCGTAATGTATAACTCCGTGAGCAGAAGGCCTTAATGCGCGTCTCATCGTTGACATATTCACATGTTTTCTGTCATTCTCACCCATGCACCATCTTTATCCCTATGTACACACTCTAATAGTCTAATAATTTGCCAACAGTATGTACCATAGTATGTACCATGCTCCAGGCAACCCATCAATCAAATCAATCGATTGCGATGCTGTCACGGACTTAGAGCTATCACTACTAACTACTAAATATGACCTTAAGTCAGATGGCCATTAAAATGAATTTAACAATTGTACGCTTCGGTGTATTATAGGGCTACAAAATTAAACCCAGTGGTGCAGTATTATTCCTTGTATTTATTTCGCTGGTAATATGCCTTGTCACGGGATTAACGAAGCTGAAACTATTTCGAATTAATTCAAGACAAAACCTGTTCCTACTCAGCATGTGCTTCATGCTTCATTCTTCTGAGTTAAGAATATGTAAAATTAGGTAACTATTAGAAAAGTATCCATTCTGAAAATGGTATGTAGTTGATGTACAGAAGTTGGTAGGCTATATTTCAGCAAAGAGCAATACCAATGTAAAAGAATAAAAATTTCGGTGGGATCACCCTCATTCACGACAGTGTAAGGATTACTTTGGTCGGTCAATCTTCAAATTTTGCAATTTCAAATGTGTTGTTGAACATATGCTTAAATATATGCAACTGGGCATAGCTATACCGCACGGAAACTACAGCCGCACTCAACCTGTCCAACACGTACCATACTTAGAAGGGTGTTTCCAATGTAATAGGCTGGATCATTAATACCTAGTACGGAGTGACATTTTTCATTCACTTGATTGAGATGGATTGTCGTCAATTAAAATAAATCGTGTAAGCAATATACTGCACCGTACATAGCATTTAGAAGATATGATGAAAAAAGGTATAATTCACGCATTTTTTCCGTCCAATGAACGTGACGTCATGCACATTCGCGTCGCTAGTTCGCGGGGACCTAGCAGACGACATTCCATCTTTAAAAACTTAATGCAAATTGCATTTTTTTCTGATTGTTCATGAATTCATGCCAATTTCACACATGAGAATGTATTTTATGCATAGA
The DNA here is from genome assembly GCA_026419785.1 of Sclerodactyla briareus. Lineage (NCBI taxonomy): Eukaryota > Metazoa > Echinodermata > Holothuroidea > Dendrochirotida > Sclerodactylidae > Sclerodactyla > Sclerodactyla briareus. The sequence goes on along the minus strand of JAODTK010000223.1, from coordinate 436,547 downwards.
TAGTGTACACAGGCCACTGGCAAAATGCCGTTTCGGCCATCTAGAGGCACTGGAAACCCAAAATTTTGCACGCTCGCGGCCAACAATGGGGGGCCCCCGCATTAGATAGTAAACAGACACATTAGCCCCCCCCCCCCCAATAAAAAAAATACATTCCGCCGCGCCTGGATTAAGGTATTGACATTTGGTGTTTCAATTAGAAATCGTCCGAGACTGTTGACTACCGAAATTCTCTCGGTGTGTGAAACGCTTTACACGAAAAATCGGTTCGTTGTCTTTTAAAACTGCTATGTGTCGATGTCTAAAAAAACACTGAAGATGTTGCAGAATCTGCACTTGATATAGGCTACCAACTTTACTATGAAGTAACAAAGTATCTCGGGGGCTATAGTAGGAGGAATTCGCAAATAGAGAGTAAACAAACTGGAATGTGTTTCAGAATGTTACACGCAATAGGGCGCCGCCTCACTTTGAGTGTGGGAATTCTCTGACGGAGAACTTTCAACAGGGCACACGATACGCGCTCTAATGTCCTCTCCATTATTATATAATAGCTGCCTGGGTCCCTACACATGGGGCGGAAACGAAAGTTGGTTTCAAAAACGATCGCCATGTTACGAAAACGCGCAAACAGCGATTTAAAAAAGTTTCGTCAAAAATTCAAGGAAGCCGGCATACGTGATGGTGCGGGTTAACGCCCACTGCGAAAACTAATCCACGACTTTCATTCGATAAAAATGTGTGAAAAATTTCAAGTCACTCCGACAATGCGTTAGAAAGTTATCGCGCAGGAAAGTTTCCCGGCGTCGGTGGCGGAGACAGAGACGGCGGCAGCGAAGACTGAACCATAATATTCATATGGAGATATAAAACAAGATTGTCTCTCTAGTATTGGCGCGCTGTATCGCACGTTATATAGTCTACCGTTGTGAACAAGTTATCTCCCTTGTGTTCCCATGGCAATTTGATGACGCGGATGATGACCAGAAAACATTAGGGTGCCTTCAACTGTATTGAACTGACGATCACAATAGTATATGCTCTATACATCATGGCACCATATCGCATGTAAATTACTAACAAATTCGGCGAGCGGCCCGGCTACCGGCGAAGGAGTGTATCAAGGGGGGGGGGACAAAACCCAAAGTTTGCATTATGCATACGGGGGGAACGATTGCGAAGGCCCGCTAATAGATCCTACACAGTAAAGCTGCATTTTGTGCGATGTTACGAAGACAAATTAAGCTTAGAAATGAATGAGATTATTCTTTAAATAATATCTCGTGAACGATTTTGTAGGTGTTCGTTCGAATCCCTTCTATATAGTTGTTTAGTACTTGGTCCCCAAAAGTACATGTTTTACCTTGATCCGTTATAGGCTGGCACTAGGAGAGCATGCGGTTCCACCGTGCTGTAACAAGGCAAATTTCGCGGTAGCTGATTGTGCCTTAGCGGATCAGACTGAATCGGCGAAATTGCGTGGTGCAGTTTCAGCTGTCAAAGCTGTAGATGAGAACCCCAATGAGTTGGGGTTTTAGTTTAGAAGTAGAACACTAGAACAGTCCAGTCATATTCACTTGACAATATTGGCAAAGGCACAGAGAAACAAAAATCAAAGCGTCTGGGGCAAGACGGTGAGACGAAAAACAAAACAATTCTTACTTGTGCGATTATCACTTGTCGAGACAACAACCACTTCCCTGTGGAAACTGTGAAAAAAGCTGTTTTCGTAACTCAATTGTGATTTCGAACACATTTTGCAAATCTCTGATAACTGGTTCCTCTAACACTGGGCCTGGCCCCAACCTGCCCGAGGAAAAAATCCGACCCGCTCCAGCAAGTTGCCTTTTCGACAGTTTTCCTGGCGCACGATAATTTTTTGCTATGTCTGGCGCTCGTAATGAACAGTACTCAAGAGCGAAATAGATGAGAAAGGCTAATTCACTCATTGGTATGCGATTCATGAATTGATTATACCAATTTCCAGGCCCCCCAGGCATGTTAGCTAGGCTCACTTACAACCCCACTGTTGAACATAACCAAAAATTTTCCCTTTGAATGAACTAAACTGTAAATAGCATTTCCGCGGAAAACATTGCGTAAACACAAACACAAACACAAACGATTATGTGACACAGTCACAAACCCCCCTGGGTTTTGTCCGCCATATACGAGGTTCGAAAGAACGCACCAAAGGCATATGTCTCCCTCAAAACTGTCAATGTTGAATTCTTTGAATTGCGAATATGTTTTCAAGCATTGTTAGGGGCTATGTTACTTAGTCACTGACTCGCGACTGTGCATTCCAGTACATTGCACAAACCTACATGTAGGAAAACGTAAGATACTCAGTCGTGAGTCAGCGACTTTATGTAGGGAAATGGAACATACTCGGTCTTGAGTCAGCGACTAAAGTATCTGTATCTGTAGGATACTGTTCAACGCTCCATGTGGAGCCAAACGGACAGGAACAGGTGTGTTGCACGGAAGAAAAACTCAGTCCGATTCCATCTGCTTGAGGATGCTCCATACCCGGATCTAGTATAAGTAGGCCTAGTCATCCCCTAGGCAGATCTTTACCATACGGTTCCGTAATATTAACTGCCATACTCAGCTGGCTAATCAGATCGTATATGCGTGGGACTGGTGGGTTCCGATTAGGAGTAGGTAGTCACGGGTCTCCCAACTTTGTGTTCATGTGCAGTCAACATTGTGGGAGTAGTGCCTACTAACTGTTCTAGATTCTACTCCACCTAATTTTCACAAAAGATCCCAAATAAAAATTTAATCTCTTAATCGGTTAGCTCATCTTGATGCTGTACCAACTACCAAATACAAAATACATTAACACGCCTGTATGTCGATTCACTACAAAACCCATAACATTTCCACAACACTAGCACTACTGTACCATTTCGACACAGGAAAAGAATGAATCGGGATATTGTTGGTAATTGGTATACACTTTTTTTGCTGAATTTGCCTGAACAGCAAATTCCTTGATGTAACTGTGGGACAAGATGTGGAGGGAAATGGCTACCGATGCCAGTCTCATGCAAATGCAAGTACACATGATCACGAGATGGTGTCCACGTTTTGAGGGCATCCTCTACTAAAACCCAACTCATAACTAAACTACTACCCATGACTTAGCTTACTCACTCAACACTAGGTTGCAAACTGCTTTCTCAAAGTGGATTTTACTATTTAAGCCTTTGATTCTGTGCCACATAATCGCTTAATGCTCAAACTTGATCACTATGGTGTTCGTGGTAAATCGAATAGATGGATAGCAAGGGTTCCTCGCATGTCGTAAGCAGAGGGTCATTGTGGGTGGGCGATCACTCACGTGGACAGAAGTTAAATATGGCGTTCCCCAGGGCAATCTTTTTTAAGGACCCTTGATGTTTCCTTCCTTCATCAACGACCTCCCTCAGAATTAACAATCCGAAAAATTCGCCCCTTTTGAGCGATGATTGAGTGGTGTATCGTCAAATCCAGAATAAGTCTGATTATGTCCAAACTCCAAACTGACCTGATACCAGTGACTAAGTGGCAATGGAGGGGCAAGTTCACTTCAACCACAAAAAGTGTTTTGTGATGAGAATTACCCATGTTCGTAGCCCAAAAAACCTATTTAACTTATGAAACCATCTGCTGGGTGTAACCAAATGGTCATTCTTATCTGGGTATCGATATAACTAACAACATTACCTGGCATAAACCAAGCAATCGAGTCAATGTGACTGCAAAGAAACAACTAGGTTTCATTAAAAGAAATCTGTTTCCTTGTACTGAAGAAATTAAACAAACAGCTATCTATGAATTAGTTCTTCCACATTTGGAGTATGCCTTCTTTGTTTGGGACCCCTATCATAATGACCTTGTTAGCCAAATTAGAGTGGTTCACACCAGGCGGCCACTTTGTCACAGATTAAGAAGTGTTGGTGCAATGCTTGTTGACCTGGGCTTGGCTTCTTTAAAAGACAGAAGAACTGCTAGTAAAATTGATATTCTTCAGAAGGCACGGCTTAGTTTCTTGCCTCTCGAGTTGACAGACCCTCCTTTGCCGCCATCCATCCTTTCAGGCAAACGAAATGACAATGCCCCCAAAAAGCTAGCCGCGAACAAGGACTGTTACAAATACTCCTTCGGCCAAAAAACTATTGTTGACTGGAATGAATTGCCGCAGGAAGTATCCACCATCACAGATACAGTCAATTTCAAGATCCGGGTATTGGAGCATCCCAAGCAGATGAATCGGGACTGAGTTCCTTCCCGTGCACACACCTGTTCCTGTCGGTTTGGCTCCACATGGAGCGTGTACAGTATCCCTACGGCCTACAGATACAGATACATCCTGATGCTTGTTGAGCAATATTTGCTTCTTCCCAACAGAAACGAAAGATCCGTACAATTCTAGTTAAGATGTCAGGTCATGGGACACCAGGCGGATCCAGAGATGTTGCTCCCCTGGTTCTCTGCAAGATGGGCCAGGCCACGGTCCAGGAGATTATAAACAAAACACAAGAACTGTTCTCAGTCCTCCAGTCATTACAGGTTAGTTTAAACTTTGGACTGGTGGAATTGTTAAGATGATGTGTTTTAACTGTTTTTGTGCAGCTGTCTGGTTTGACAACACTAGTCTGGCTACTACAGCTATTCAGCTTTCACATTGTGAACTGCCAGCCAGGAATTTCTCCCCCCTCCCCCACCCTTTTATCCATTGCCTGATTGAATACTGCATATCATTGCAGTCATAGGATCATTTTTGATTCCTTGACGAAGTCAGAGGGATCTATGCAGTCATGACAGTGTGTGTGTATGTGTATGTATGTATGTATGTAACCCTGGCTTGTAAACACGATAACTTGACCCCCACCTGGATGGATGAAGCTCATACTTGGTATGTGTGTTCCCCATGATGAGAACATGAACCCTATTGTTTTGGGGTCAGGTCAGAGGTCATCTAAGGTCAACAGAGCCTACAGAGGTCAAAGTCTGAAAACCTTGCAAACATGAAAGTCCAGAATGGTTGACGTCAATAGATGAAAATTGGTGGTTTGTATAGTTCCTTGCCCCCCCCTTATGGAGTACAGGAACCCTATTGTTTTTGGTTCTGGTCTGGGGTGAATTTTGTTAAAAAATAGACAATTTTTGAAAAGTAGATATTTTGGCCAATTTTGGCTTGTAAACACGATAACTCAACCCCACCTGAGGATGAAGCTCATACTTGATGAGTACATGATCCCTATTGTTTTGGGGTCAGGTCAGAGGTCATCTGAGGTCAACAGAGGTCAAAGTCTGAAAACCTTGTAAACACGATAACTCAACCCCACCTGAGGATGAAGCTAACACTTGGTATGTGTGTTCCCCATGATGAGAACATGGACCCTATTGAGGTCAGATACAGAGGTACAGAGGTCAGAATCTGAAAACTTGAAATTTAGTGTGTAGCTTGCCTTATCCAAGAGTAAATGAACCCTATTGGTTTGTTGTCACAAATTGGAAACTTGTCAGACGTTATGTTGCCGTTAATGAGCTGGTGCAGATCTCACATTTGTCCTTGTGTCTGGCTATAGGCGGCCGTGGCTAGGTTGTCAGAAAGAGTCAAGGAATCACTGAGCCTTTTGGCTTTCTGGTTACAAAACAGTATAATGGCTGAAAATTTAAACATAGGGATGAATGTGGATCTACTGTCATATCACTTTTAGCTCTGACCAGCTTTGTTAATGGAGATTACCTGTTGAACGTCACAACAGAGACTGGAGATGGCCTCTAACATTTCAAAATTGGTTTGTTTCATTCAATAAACACATTTAACATCGAAATTCCACAGCTTGTGGTCATAGTGTTGTAGTGGTCTGTGGAGTGGTTAGGTCATGTGGGATGATAATGAATGGGTTGAGAATTCTAGGGATATCATAGTGGCGAGCATGGTGGAAGTAGCCCATGAAACCATGGACCATGGCTGTGCAGTGACCTTGCAACTGAAGGTGAAGATTGTAATTTATTCCAGAATAGGGTGAAGAAGCGTGTGTCTGTGAGTTTCCCATCCACCCCATGATTGCATGACAACTTCTTAAGAAAAAGCGTCTTCACACATCATTGTAGGTTCCGAATAACATGACTGTAACTGCCCAGTCATACAAGGGAAAAAACAGGACAAGCTCAAGGGACATCGTGAAAAGCGTAACCACCTCCTTCAAGTCATCTGAGGGCGCTCTATGACCGGTGCAACCACATCGCTGCTACTTTCGAACAGAATAACCCACAGGTACAGTATGGTCTGCTAAGTACTAAGTGATGCTTCTCTTCCATGATATTTGATACTGTTGGCCCAGCTACACCAAGTTTAGAGTGGTGGAGGAGGCCAGTAAGTAGTGGCAATGACTTACCACCAATCAGGGGGCCCTCTAGATTTTGTCGCTAGCTTGGTCTCAAGGTGCCCTGGCAGGAGGTCAGGGGTCTCACACCTGTCCCCCCCTACACTGTCACCAGCATTTCTCACATTCCCATCGAATCTTTCCTCCATTTCATTCAACCTTTTTTTTTTTTTTTGCGAATTCTGCAGCCATCCCTGCTGCTGACTGCGATACAATCTGAAAGTGGGTCTGCATTAAGATTTTCTGGGAAGCTACATTCAATATGGTCTCAGTACTTGCCATCATGTAACTGGCAGGAAAAGTAGTAAAACTGTCAACCCCACTAGCCACTACTACTCATCAATATTTTTGCCAGTCAAACTGTATTTTGTGCTACTAGTGCAGCCAGTGAATAAAATTTCCACATATGGTTTTTGTTTATCCAGTTCTATTCTATTATCTTTTTCTTGGGATAGGTGGTCTCGGGGGTTCGCAGGATGGATGTTTTACACCTTTATTCATGTTGTTCTGTCCTGTTGTATCCCAGTTCTGCCTTTGTCCTTACAATTCCCTCTCGTTACTCAACATTAGCACTTACAGTATGAAAGGACTTAGCATTTGACTTCTATTTGTCCCTCTCTTTGGAACACCTCAACAGAAGATCTTCAGGAGTCTGTTAGTATGACTCCTTCTAGAGGAAACTAAAGGCGCTCCTCCTTACTCTCCACTCTCAATTCCCCCTCCTACTTCGTTAAGTTGATTGATGCTTTTGTGTAAGGAGCGTTATGAAAAAAGGCTTCATTCCAAATAGTAATTACAGACAGTAGATAATTGAAGGTACTTTTGCGTCAAAAGCGTTTCATGAAAGCAACTTGTTATTATTAATAATAATCGCAGACAGCAGTGAAGTGGAGTGAAGGTAACACATGTAAAAAAAAAAACAGATATTGGTATGCTGGCTTTGGCTCTCCTTGGAGACTGGAGGGGAAAGAAAGAGACATAAGTATTTTGTTTTCTCACATACCATAAATGGGACAGCTAATTCACATACCGCTTGATAATGAAGTATCGAGTCGAGGGACATTTCTATAGATTCTCCAAATTGATAGAAACTGGGCACAAGAAAACCTCACATTTAAATTAATGCAACTAATTGCTCCTCTTAACTCCTCTCCATGCCTTAACTTGGCATTATTTTCATTTCAGTCTTATATTCTCATTATTTTTCTTGGGGGGGGGGGGGGGAATTGAAATGACAGAAGTTTGTTACATCACCAGCTCCCACACTTTTAGTTGCATAGTTTTCTTGTAGGGATGTTGACAACCAGTCCATGTGTCAGCAGTATTTTCTCCCTGTCTTTCAGGATTATATCCCCCTGGTGGGTGGCCCAGAGAACTGGTCAGAGATGCTGTCCTCTGGCTACAAGGAGCGAGCCCAACATCTTGGCGAGGAGAAGAAAGAGTTGATACTGGTGAGCTGAAAGCTTATCTCTGCATGCCAAAGCCACTATGAATCATACGTGTGTACATATGTGTGTGTGTGTGTAATGTAACTACTGATGAACATTGAAGTGGCCGTGGCTCTCATACTTGGTCAATGGATGTGACATATTGATGTGCCAATAACATTGATTTCCCAATTGGGGCGCTGTGGTATTTCTCCAAATATATTAGAGAAACAGGGCAAAGTGCAAGTTGAATTCATGTTATGAACTGTTCCTCAACAAGTTGGAAGAACTTTTCAGATAAACTACAATAAAAAAACCCATTCATGAAGAATTTAGGGGAAAAAAAGTACCTTCCTGACCAGCCAGCTACTTCATAACATTTGTATGTGTGGGGGTTGTCAGGATATCACTGAAACCGTGTGAGCAAACTCGATAGCATTGTGTTTGAGCAGGTGTACTTAATGTGATAGCGTTTGGTGCAAATCAGTTCACTATTCATGCCATTCAAAGATGAGATAGAAGGGAAGTAGAAATAGAAAGAGAGGAGGACATCATTGAAGAGAAGGATCTGCACAGAGAGAGTAGAAGTAAGGATGCTAATTATTCCCCATTATTTCTCATCATTTGCCTTGGGTGTGGGGTTTAGGCTTGCCCCCTCAAAACTGGGAGGAGTCTTTCTCCCCCCCCCCCTTGAATTGAAGAGCTGGCCGATGCACCTGTTGTTGAACGGGGTCAGAGTATATTATAGGGATTTGGAACGCACGCTGGGTATGCGGATCACTGCTGTTGTTTATTGGTTATCTGAATTTTATTTGCAGAAGCTGCAAGCAAAGAACTATAAACTGCAGACAGATTATGGAAGGCCGACAGCAGCTTTGTATGGGACATCAACACCATGATGGCTTTGCGACATACTCAGCCAACTTGAGCAAGGCTCCATGGGCCGCCCACATCGAACGTATGGGGAAAATAGCCGGAGATGAGGTTGCATGTGGGCATTCTTAAACATCAGGATGTTTTCATGGATACTCACATGATGACAGAAAAACATTTTTTTTTAACTACGAAATGGTTGGGCCCGACCTGCGACTGAGAACCCGACTAGTCAGTTGTGATGATTGAGGGACTTGGCAGCAACCCAGAATGGCTTGTGCCTCTCACGAGGCAACACCACCAGGACAATCAAGGTATCCCTGGATCATTTCCATGACAAGAGTTGAGGAAGTCTCCCAGGTTATCAACAAGATTATAGTTTCCATGAGGTTCTGTGAGAAGCCTCAAATCAGTTTAGACTCGAGTCCCACTGGGTAGTTGACTCGCCGCTGCTAATGGAATAGTACTATGCAAGGAGGCCCTCAAAATGACACAATCATAGGCTTGAGGCATGTATGCTAAAAAACGTGGTTGAGCAGAATCTGTTGTGATTGTATTAGAATGGCATGATATAATAGGGAGATATGATAACATGCCATTCGTTATCCTATGGTTAGGGAGGATTTGATGCTGAATATGGAAAAAACATCCACCCTGTATGAAGCTCTCTGATCATTGCTAGGTTGTGGAACAAAGTTAACTATGACACAGCTGATATAATAAAGGTTTGTACAAAAAGTCAGTAATCAGTCTTTTTATTTTATTTTCCATATTTTGTGCGTAATATAAACATAAGTCCTTTAAGGGTGTTTAGCATGATAACCAACTTTAATGGATTGATTGGCTGTATGACGTTAATGTGTTGGCTTCACCCACATACACCGATCCTTCAGCAGTATTACACAGTTTATACATTCTTACAGCTTCACTCTGCCATGAGCAATATTCGTAACTTGAATGAGTTGTACAATGTTGTGTTATATTCCTGGTTTTTCTCCTGCCATCGATCCAAAAATCACATAATGATATCTGCAGTGTACCCTCACTAACAATTTCTTCTGTTATCAAGTTTGTTGATATTGTAGAATATTTCTTCAAAGAAATTATTTTCAACATGGCAAACTTACGATTTGAACAGTGGCCAGAATGCAAAAATGATGCACACTGACAGAGCCTGGTAATGCTGGGCGAGTCTGTACTGGGATGAAAAAATAGATAAACACAAATAGGAGAGTTGAACGAGACTTCACGGTCATTATGGAAGAAAATAAAATTGTTGGGTAACATGCTAACATTGTATTAAAGAGAGGACTCATAAACTGAATTTGCAAGATCCAATCTCAAGTTGAAAAAAAAAATCGCAGCCTCCTTACCAGACTCAATAGCGCGCCATTCACTAGGACCTCTCGGTGGTCCATTTGTGGCTTAATTGGAGTTTGCAATCCAATGGTAATGGTTTCAAGTCTTGTGTGTCCATTTGGGCAAGGCACTAGGTCTATAAACATTATTGCAAAATTGTTTCTGATCGCCCAACTGGAAAAGGAGTGTCAGTGAATTTGCCATTGACATGACAGGAAAAATTGTTCTAGTGCAATCCGATATCCATGCAGTATGTCTGTAACAATGATATGTTCAATGTGACTATTCCTTGATTATAATTCAGGACATGTGAAGGGTTGTACTATCCCTGGGTGTTGGTGATGATGCTATCTTCATAGGGTATACAATTTGCATTTGCAAAATTGCCCATGGACAAACCTTGCCCCTTCATTCTTTATCCTGTGGAAGATTGACAAAGTTCAATATCCAAGTTCACACCCTCGACCAGAAATTGTTTCAGTCTTCCTAGAATTCAAAATTCAATGTTAGCAAAAAATTTACTTTATTAAGAACGGTGAAGGGACCTTATTCAGACCCGTGGGATGTTAAACTGTATGTGGTTCATAAAGGACCTTATGTGTGGTATAATTTTCCTAGAAATATAGTAATATCAGTAGGAGCGAGTCCATTTAGTTGTGTGCTTCCACTCACTCAGGAGCATGTGTCTGGGAGGCACTTAGCCACATCCACCCGACGCTTCCGATCACCCAGAGAACCCCTGGCAGCCTATCCCCCCCCCCACCCTCAATATTTCTGAGGTAACCCAGAAGCTGCACCAACCATCGTTATGGGAGTGTCAAACTAGGTGGCCACAACTCCAAAATCCCTGTACTGAATAGGACATGTTGGACGGATCATCTTCAGGGAGGTTCACAGTGCGCCTGAAAGCGCAGTTGAATACCAGGCACTCAGTTTCACACATCCCGGCCCATCCGCAGTACCCTGACATTGAACACATTGTCTGCCCATGGTAGCTGTGGATGCAGTGAAGGTATTAAAAGACCCTGAGTCTGCCCATACCAACAGTGAGAATTTTCACCCCTCACTAGAAAATTGCAAGACTGGCAGCACAATGGAATATGTGTGTAATACATTCTCAACCATGACATTTTTTAAATGCGGCACTTGATGACTTTGGCCTCATGTACCATTACCAATTCATTCACATGATATTGGTTTATTATTATCATTAGTGACAGCCCAAAGTTCATTATTCATGAAGGTCATTACTCATCGGATGCATTGTACATAAGTTTCAATCCATAATAGCACAAATTGTATTCTATTATAACCCAACAAACCATTTCGTTTCGTCCATTATGAATTATGAACTTTTGGTTCATCATGATCTCAAACCCTTTTTTCATGATGAATATCAGATCTTTTGGATTATGACCTCTTTTGATTCCTTGACTGAAGTCAGGGAATCTATGCCTTCCTGAATCCAGTGTGTGTGTGTTGTGTTTATTGTGTGTGTATGGGTGTGTGATGCCTGCTTGTGAAGAGGCATAACTCCCCCACCTGGATGGATGAAGGCTCATCTTGTATGTGTGTTCCCCATGATGTATACATCAACCTATTTTTTTGGGTCAGGTCGAGGGGTCATCTGGCATCATCCCAGAGTCACATTCTGAAAACCTTGTGAACACGCTAAGTCCAGAATGGTTTGTCTGATCGGCTTTCAAATTTAATGTGTAGTGTCCTATGGGGATTACACTGGACCCTAATTGTTTTTATGGTTATAGAGGTCGTGGTGACATTTTGGTAACAAAGGAAAATTTGTGAAAATTCAAATGTTTTGGCAAATTTTCGCTTGTGAACACGATAACTCGATCCCACCTGGATGGAGGAAGCTCATACTTGGTGTGTGTGTTCCCCATGATGTGTACATGAACCCGATCGTTTTGGGGTCAGTTCAGTAGGGTCATCTGGATCACCAAGAGTAAAGAAGTCTGAAAACATTGTGTACACGATAAACCAAGATGGTTGGGTTCTTGGCGGGTTGAAATTTGCTGTGTAGCCTTCTTAGTATAGGAACCCTATTGTTTTTGGTATAGGTCGGGGTGAATTTTAGTCAAAATTTGAAAAGTCAATATTTTGGCGAATTTTGCTTGTGAAAACGATAACTCGACCCCACCTGGATGGATGAAGCTCATACTTGGTGTGTGTGTTCCCCATGATGTGTACATGAACCCTATTGTTTTGGGGTCAGGTCAGAGGTCAGCTGAGGTCACCAGAGGTTGAAGTCTGATAACCTTGTGAAAATGAGAAGTGTCGGGGAAGGTGGTCTGATCGGGTTGAAATTTGGTGTGTAGCTTTCTTATGGGGAGTACAGGAACCTATTATTTTGGGTATAGGAGTCAGGAGTGATTTTGGTCGAAATACAATTTTTGGCCAATTATGGCTTGTGAATACGATAACTCGACCCCACCTGAATGGATGAAGCTCATACTTGGTATGTGTGTTCCCCATGATGTGTACATGAACCCTATTGTTTTGAGGTCACCATAGGTCAAAGTCTGAAATCCTTGAAATCATGTGTAGCTATCTTATCAAGAGCATAGGAACCTCATTGGTTGTTGGGAAAAATTGGGAATTTGTCAGACGTTATGTTTTCCCATGATAGCTGGTACAATCTCCCATTTGTCTTTGTGTCTGGCTGTAGGTTGTAAGAAAGAGTCAAAGCATCACTAAGCCTTTTGGCTCTCTGGTTATTATGAATTTTCACATTCATTTCGTTATGATAATGGACCTTATGAATATAAAACTTTACGAATATTAGGCTGTCACCAATAATAACACTAATCAAATATCATGATATTCTGGTTTGGCTTGTGTATGAGATGGATACCGGGCAAACCCCTCATTATTATTGATCAGTTGTACCTATGGAATGTCAAGGAATTTAGATTTGAGAATCAATTGAAGAATTTATCAGTAGATTATCAGCTTACAAACTGCTTGGTATGCATGTAAAAGAGTCACATATCCTTCCTGAATAGAGTGCGTCCAAGAAATTCTGATTTCAGCTTCTACACCGCTTGGTGCTCTACTCATAGGCGGCGCAAGCGGGGGGGTCGGGGGGACGTGTCCCCCAAAAAAATTCAGAGTGGGGGGTCCGTCCCCCCTAAAATTTGACCAGATGAAATTTGATTAACACCAACATCGACAATTAAACTATCATTATCGATCTGCGGAACATGGTGGAATATAGACAATAGATTATAACCGCCCTAAATAAATGTGAAACTAGTATCCTTCCTAAGTTCAACACATGTTGCCGTACCGAACCCGTTGCCGCCTAATCTGCGATATTCGCAGCTTGTAGCGAAATCTGTAATCGAATGGAAATATTTACCTCCGCGTACTAGAATATTCAAGATGGACAATAATCACCGCTGTATCACGGTACAAGGCCACAATACTCGGCAACGAAAGTGGGACATTTGAAGAAAAAAAATAGTCCTTGGATTAAACATAAAAAAGTGATGCTTGCATTTTTGTTCAGCTTTATGATGAACATGAAGAAATATCCCAAATGTCATGTCTGTGAATGAATTTATCATTTACTATCTTGCAGTAATGGCTTAGGTGTTACGTACGTTTCAAATAAAAAAGACACCAAAACAGCCTGATTTATGTATCGAACTGTATTCTGTAAAATTGCTTACAGATATGTTGCGATACAACAATAACATATTTTGAAACCTTGATTCCCTTGTTTGTTACAATAATAATGAACCATTCTTATAAAGCGCATATCACTGTCCACAAAGAGATGTCTCTACGCGCTGACCTTACAGAAAAACAAATATGAAAAAAACATAACAACGACCATCAACAGACCATCACTTCTGGAAAAGATAGGTCTTCAAATGAGACTTGAAAGTGCTATAAGTGCCATACTGTTTAAGGTGATTAGGGAGATCGTTCCAAAGTTCAGCAGCAGCTGTCGCAAAAAGTACGAGCTCCGTAAAATCTAGTCACCACAACAGGCGGAACCAAAAGACAGCGGGAAGATGATCGAAGACTCCTGGTGGGACGATACCTTTGCAACAACGTCTGAAGATACGATGGAGCGATCCCCGCTAAAACAGAGGAAAGTAAGTGTCAAAATTTTTATAATCGATGCGTTTCTTAACTGGAAGCCAGTGTAAATCATGTAAGACTGGTGTAATGTGCTCACGTTCCTTAGTACGAGTAACCAACCTGGCAGCAGAATTTTGAATTCTCTGTAACCTGCCAATTTGAAAGTCTGGAATACCATATAAAATACAATTACAGAAATCAATACGAGACATTACATGAGCATGAACTAGCCTTTCTGTACCTTTCCTAGACAAGTACGAGCGAACAGACCCAATTCTACGGAGAGCAAAGTTTGCTGATTTGCATATTTGATTAATATAGTCGTCCATGGTAAGATGCACATCGAGTTTAACTCCAAGGTTACGTACAGAGTTAGGAACAATATCAATGACGTTATCAATAAGAGTCACTTGCTCAATCTTCTGAGACTGTCTAAACTTACTAGTGAAGTGAATTATCTCAGTCTTCTCGGCTTTGAGTTTCAAACCATTAGAAGTAGACCAGTGTTTTATATCACTGACACAAGACTGCAACTTGAGGATGGAATCCGAACGATTACAATTATCCATGAAAACATAATTTGTGTATCATCGGCATACATTATACAGTTTAGATTGTGATACAAAAAACAATATCATGATGGGGCAGCATATAAGCTGAACGCAAGAGGGCCAATTACCGATCCCTGGGGCACACCATGAGGTGACACCTGAACAGGAGATTTAGAATTATTGATTACAACACAGTGAGACCTATCTTTCAAATAAGATGATAACAAGTTCAATGCATTGCCACGAATACCATATCTCTCGTAGAGACGATTAAGCAAAATATCTTGGTTAATAGTTGTCGAAGCAGCAGAATAATCTAAAAGTAATAGCATCGCTTCTTCACCACTGTCAAGTGCCTGGAGTACGTCATTTACTACCCGAACGAGCGCCGTCTCACAGCTGTGGTGTTTTCTGTAAGCCGATTGGACGCTGCAAAGTAGTTATTTTCTTGAAGGTAGGCTTGAAGCTGGTAAGCAATTGCTCTCTCCAAGACTTTTCCTATAAACGGTAAGTGAGCAATGGGGCGGTAATTCTGTAAGTTTTCTGAGTCAAGTCCACCCGACTTCGTAGCGGCGAAACATGAGAGAACTTAAGTGACTGCGGAAACTGGCCATCAGTAAGCACTAAAATTAGTAAGTTTAGTAATGACCGGAACGAGCTCTGTCTGCAATTCTTCAGGATGTCAGTAGGAACCGGATCGAGTCACAAGTGGTCGACTTCGACTGAGAGATGATATCGCTGACCGTTTTCTCTGACACAGCTGAAAAATCACGGAATCTCTGATCAGTTGTTTGAAAAACGATGTTGGCTAATTCCTGGGGCGCAGAATCATTTAGGAATTGTATAATATTTTCAGTCTTCTCTACAAAGAAATTATGAAAACGCTCGGCCAGAGGTAATCCAGAGGTATTTTCTGTTGGAAGAGTGTTAGATGTGCGAATGTGATGAAGATTGTTGAACTTCTGAAAGAAATCTTTGGGGCCACAGCTCTCCAGTTACAACAGTTCATCACCAAGTGGAAAAAAGTTTTACGTACGTTTCAAAGGCACCACTTTTGGTGTCTTCTAAACGTACGTAATAATTTTTCACTTAGTTGGTCAACTAGTGTAAAATGCGAGGAAAACCCACCTACGGGAGTCGACCTAAACCCCTAACAGACTGCAAGTCCGATCCGATACACTAACCACGTGACACTGTGGGATGGCCAACTGGGGGGGAAAGGGGCTACCTGGGTGAGCATCATAATTATTCAGTCTCGATCATGGCACTGGAAATTCACTGTAATGATCGAAGAAGTGTGTGTGACATCCCTTTCCCCGGGCTCTCCCTCAGCGGGATTTGCTGTCCCCAAACCCATGTGATATGCATTATCATTCTTCATACATCCCTTTTATTAATAACTACAATTTGCAGACATGACCCCAGTTTGATAATGGGTAGATATAGCTCACAACGCTCAGGAAGTGTCGTTTCCTGCCATCTGGGAGGTTTGTAAGACCCAAAATTTTCTTGCTCGCTCCGCGCCAACCAATGGTGGCGCTCCGCTTAGATAGTAACACACATCAATTCATCAAAAGTTTGGTCTGCGTCCCCCCCCCCCTAAATTTGTAGGCTTCCGCCGCCACTGGCTCTACTGCATCCAATCTCTTAATTTGTATGAGGTTACGAACAAACCTTGAATGTGATATGCTATTGAACATCTCCTACCAGAATAGATGTTTGTTTGAGCATTAGAAACATTGTATTACACAGAGGTATTATTGAGTCATTAATATTGCTTATGTAATCCCTAATTCAGCACCCAAGATTGCTATCTCCAAAATGTCATTCCACCATAGCCTGTCAAGATGGTCGTCCACTGTTCTTCAACCCAGGACATTGTATAAACCAGATTTGTTGATGAATCATTAAACTATATTCTAGGTTTCATCAATTTCCCCAGTTTGTAGGTGTGGTTGTTCTGACACTCCGATTCCTAAATCTGTAAAAATACAGCCAGCTGTCAAAAGTCGCTTATGGGTGATATGAACATAAACCGAGTAGTTGGCACAGTTGGTAGAGCATCGGCCTTCCGCACGGAAGACGGGGGCTCGATTACCAGTCGGGTATTATCAAAGAATTGGCTACTAGGTACATGGACGCTCAGCACAAGTGGTTGGTGCAGGTAGGCAATTTGCAAGTGGCTACCCCTACCCCCACATTAGGGCGCAGCTGTCGATAGGTGCAGTATCCAGTCTATCCAGGTCTGCATCCTTGCTAGGCCTTCGATATATATATATATATATATATATATATATATATATATATATGAACCTCTGCAATACTTCACAAACAACCTGATTGATTGATACGGCGTTAAGGAGCCAATGTGCCCTCATCGTGGAAACCCTAACCGAATTTTTGATCGTGGATGAGCACCAGCGACAACTCGCCTTTTCTTCTCGACTAGTGCTCAGAGGATATCGAGGCAGGAGTGACACCAATCCCTGCTCCCGGGACGCAATTTTACGTCCCCCATCCGACGGACGATCAGTGAACTCCAGGACCTGACCACTTTCTCAGAACATGGAGGAGCGGAAGATATTCGACGCGACTGCTCACAGCCGAGACCTACTGCAAGTGCCCTCGAAACAACCCCCCTAAATTACCAAGCCCACTGCTCACAGCAGGACCAGAAACACACCAGTCGAACTGCAATTACAGCCACTTCTGGAAAAACGCCCGGTGCTGATCGGCTGGAATTCGAACCCGGGACCGTTGCAGCAAATCGACACTGATTACCGCTCTACTATTCTCCCGCTATTCTCCCGCTCCCTGTTGGCTGTAGTAATTGTAAGTGATGTTACTTGTTCAACTAGTCCGAACAAAAACATTGGGCTATGCATATAACAAATTAATGGAGGTTGACAACCACAAAACGGTATTGTTACATTTAGTAGGAACATGGGGCCCTCGTCCAGAGATTAATCCCTTTATTGTGACCTTGAGATGTTATTCTTACGTTTGTCTGACAGGATGGCTATTTATTGCTTTACAACGAAGAACATTGTGTAAATAAATTGGCGAAGGGGCAAAAAAACATTCAATCATTGTTGATGCTTGCAACAACTTCTAATAACAGTGCCTGATGTGCCCTCTGTTAGAACAGAGGGCACATTGTCTAAAGAACATTACAGGAAATGTTTAATTCCTTGCGAGTGATGAAAGTAATATATGCGTTCGATATGCCACTGGTACAGGCGCCGGGTTCTGTCCCGAGGTTCCATGTTCCCCATTTTCATATGAGTTTTAATGACACCCGAATTTACGATGTTCGAACCTCGGGAAACATTCGAACCCGGGGAACATTGAACCTCGGGAACATTGAACCTCGGGACAATTGAACGCGGTAACATCGCACTCCGGGAACATGAACATCGGGAACATCAAACCCGGGGGGGAACATGGACATAGCCCATGTGCCGATGTGTGTGTGTTCCATAATTGCATAACAGTTGGCTATGACGGCTTGCACGGATGGAGTCCTTGTAAATAAGATAACGGTTAACACTAAGAGCAGATAGAAGCGTTAGTCGGATCAAAGTTTACCAAGGTTTTTGGTTCTTGAAGTGATGAATTCGGGTGCTCGGCCAGTGCTTGGGAGAAAATTGGGTATTTTACCTTTGTGTCGAGAAAGAGTGCTTTTTCGCGCCTGAATGATGAAATTCAAGGAAGAGGGAAGAGACTTAGTGGTTCACTTTGGCGTGTGTGCGTTGCGTCTGTTGGTGTGTGTATCACAGTTTCTCGTTAGCAGGTTTCTCACAAACCGTTGAGGCGATTATGACGCGAACTTTGTGTGTAGCACCGGGGGGGGTTGTACACGATATGATAGAATTGAGGCAGCAAAGTCATAATTAAGTTGGGTAATAAACTTATTTTAGGTAATTTACGTTTGAGCTCGTTAGCCAATATCACACAATAACAGTATGTGCATACAGGGAGGTAGTTTAGCATGTAGCGACCTGGATGACAGCTAGATGAACTGATTAGATTTCAGCCTAAAATATGCATATTAAGTGTCTAATTGCATAATTTATGCGAAGTTTCAGATTTTCACGAAACTTGGTGGAACGAGTCAACCATAGCTCTTGATACAATTTTACTGCTGTTATAAGCTGCGACAAGCAAACCTCTCGTACCCAACCAATTTGATTAGGTTGATTCTTTCCTCTCTTTACCTGGGGACGCGTGTTGTTGTGGTGTGTGGTGGAGGGGCGGGAGGGTGTTCAGTGCTGGCGGGGGGGGGCGGGGGGGGGCTGGATGGCATGTCCTGGTTGCTGGGGGGGGAAAAAAGGCAATGAATAATAAAATAATGAAATTTTGATTTTGAAGGAAAGATGCCCAGATGCTAGGGGATTTCGGACATTTAGTTGGATTGCGGTCAAAGAAGTGAGTTGACCGAAGAGCGACAAAACATTCAAATTTGGGTATTATGGACGAGAAGAGTGGGGCATTGAAGAAGAAAAAGCATTTAAGGGACTTTTGTATTAAGAGTCGAACTTATTGGTCGGTTATTTAAGGAATTTCAGGAAGTTCGATGTGTTATATGTGAAAATATTTTGATGTCCGCTTCGACATGACAATGGTCTGCATGAACTATGTTGTTGTGTGTTGTAGTGAATAATAGAAACCACGATTGCGCGCACCAGGCGAAAACACGTTTTTTGACGATCGCCCCGTTTAATTTACTGAGATAGGTAAGCTTGATGCATCTGGGGGAGTGTTCTTTGTGGAAAGCGTTGACTGACTTTCAGGTGTGAACATGGGCGTGCAATCCTGGGGGAGGGGGGGGGGACGGGGGGACGTGTCCCCCACATTTGAGGATGCTCCATTGACTTTAATTTTTCACACAGTAATTTTTTTGGCGGCGAGGGTCATGTCCCACCCCCTCCCTTTTTTTTGGTAATGTCCCCCCCCCCCACTTCTGAAGTGGATGGACGCCTAGGGGTGTGAAGTTCAATATCATATTATCGATTGTCATTGCAGTGTGGAAGTGAGGTAACCTAATCGAAAAAGGAATGTGTGGCCGGGCTTTACCTTCGGGTTGTTTGAGTATAGCTTCAAGTTTTATAGATTAGTGATTGTATCATAACTGTAACCATTCTGGTAATGAATTTCTGAGTCAGAAGAAATCGTGCCCTGGTAGAATTAAATGAGTGTTCCCTTCATATAGCCTACTCGTGTACGTACGTTTCTGCTCTGATTCATTCAGTTGGTGAAATATGACTTCCTCACTTTTGCATATGAATTTATACATGTGTAGTTCCAGAAATTCCAGGAATCCATGTTTTTGTTGGTTCGCGCACGGTACGAATTTGTCCGACAGTTGGTGTGTGTTGGTGTGTGTAAGGATTTCTCCGGAACGCAGAACGGTAGATAAGACCGATTTATGAAATTTTGTAGTATTATGGGGAACACGATCGATTAGATAGGGCACTGAGGATTAACTAGTAGGTAGAGTAATAACGGAGGACTATTTACGTGTTTTTGTTGTTCAAGCCACGATAACAGATCACGGGCGAGCTGGAAGATCTATGGTGATTTGACTGGACACATAGGACGGGATAGGCTAGCGAGATTAAATGTTCAGATTCATCGTAAATATGACTAATTTTCAGTTTGTCGAATTTTTACGAAACTTGGTAATCTGGGTCTACCTTCATCCCAATGAATGTGGTGGTATGGCTTTCACATAAATATTCAATGGAGGGTCATTGCAACCCGTATCTATTTGAATCTCATAGTCTTTGCGGAAATCTCAAAGTTTTTTATTCTTTCGGAATTCTGCATGAAACTGGTCGCCTCAGGTGATCCTGGAGCGCATTCAAGGTGTTCAATTGCTTGATTCATGCAACCATTCAAGTTTCGTGGGATCTCCACGAAGGGATCGTGTGCTGTCCAACGTTGGTCCTGTAATATTCGAAATTAGAGAATGGGTCACTGGAATTGCCCAATTGATAATTTAGACAATTGTAGTCACATTTTCAAACCTAGTACTTTGGTAGACATTGTCAATAATCAGTCCTAATTAGTCACTGATTAAGGGCCATTTATGAGTGACACACTCGGGGACTGGCAAACAAACTAATCCTGATCATATGTATAGATTTTGTATTTTGCTGTATTAGTTGCTATCTGGCAATTGCCCTCTGTCGACCCAAGTGGTTGAAACATACAGAATGCAAAATAAAACAACCATTGAGCGCAAAAAAGTCGAGACTAGCGAAAAAGAGGGAAGGGACTGCGCGTGTTGGGTCAGTCACTTGGGGAGGTGGGTTGTTGAAGGTGAAAAAAAAAAATTAATATTGCGTCATAATTCCACCTGAATCGAGTATGTGCCCAGGTTTCTCTCTCCTCCCTGGCTCTCCTGGCTTCACAATGCGACAGCGTACGGTGGTCCCGGATCCGTTTCTCAGTCCTTGCCGGTTAGCGGGCCTCCGTGTAAACTACCAATGGACAGGACACCCTAAATTGCCTCCGTTTAGCGGTCCCTAAATCCCTTGGTGCCCTACCTGGAGGCCCAAGCCACCACCCATTTCACAGCAGAGAGGTGTAACATTAACAATGCCGTAAAACTACCTCACTACAACCGATTTACTTTTTCGGCTGAAGGAGCTTGAATTTAGCAGACGACTTTCATTCGACTTGATTCTGTCCGAACACCAAATTTGCTCCAATTTTCCGGTAAATGTCAAACTAAAGAAAATCTACCCGGATTCCCACCAAACTCACCCTTTCACTTGCAGACAAAGGCAAACCCATCAGGTATTGATAGGTATAATAGAAAATAGGTTACAAAAAGTTTTTAGACACTATTTTTTTAGAATTAGCAAAAATCTCCGCGTAGGAACATCACTACCGTCACGACTGTCAGCTACCTGCAACCAAGGGGTCACCCAAGGGGTGAGAACCCCCCCCCCATGACCCAAGTGATCCAAAAAAAAATTCACACAACAACTTTTTTCACAGTTCAGTAGAGGTTTTGCAGCTGTTGTTTAGCAAATTTTCAGCAAAATGTGTCTTGGGGCCCATAAATTGTATTTGCCAATAGGGAGGGGGAGGCCATTAGTGAGGGCGCCTTCCGTTGAGTTCCGGCCTCAAGCCAACTCTCCCCCCCCCCCCCCCCGCAAGACAAATCTATCGGTAAATCGGGGGCCTTGTGTCCTCACGTACTCGATCATCTCATTTCTTTATAGTGGATGATCTTCGTATCGTCTCCGTTGTTGAGTGCAGAAACTCCATAATCGCTGGCGCTAGAAGCCGAGGCCAAAGGGAGGCCTTTTATTTAATTGAGATCTTGCAAGGTACAAATGTGTTAGGGAAAGAGTCACTCGATTCCATTCAACCGAATAAAGACGGAAGAACGAAATATGATGACACAATAATGACAGGTCTACCTCGTTTTGAATTTATTCAGAACCCTGTCATTTTCATCCAGAAGCAACAGGAATCTATGCGCTGGCGTGTTTAACGAAGTAGAGCGCTCAGAATTGGCAATTAGGTCAAATTAGTCATATGGACTTTATGAAATGTTTGATGATACCACCAATTCAAATGATGATATAATCAAATAGTTCGTGGTATCATCAAATAGTTGCTCCAGTTCTGGTCGTGGGGCTGGGCGGGTGGGCGGGGCTAGAAGCTACGGGAAGGATGCGGGCTAGTGTGCTCCCATAAGAAGTAGTTTGAAGTAAACTGTGTGA
This sequence comes from Sclerodactyla briareus, assembly GCA_026419785.1. Taxonomy (NCBI): domain Eukaryota; kingdom Metazoa; phylum Echinodermata; class Holothuroidea; order Dendrochirotida; family Sclerodactylidae; genus Sclerodactyla; species Sclerodactyla briareus. The sequence goes on along the minus strand of JAODTK010000223.1, from coordinate 414,099 downwards.
CAACCACTCTCATAAAACCGTTAATAATAAATGAACACACATTTCACTCGGTTTTATTTCTTGTTTTGAATTTTCTGTTCATATATTCAAATTGTCTCATTTCTTAAAAGTTATATAAATTATTGCTGCTAACTTGGTACAATGATTATAAACTATGAGTAAAATGTAAATAATTCGCAAGCCTGAATAACACTCAATGTTATGCCTACGCCTATACAGGATTACCAGCTCGCCTTACGCTTATGTACAAGATGATCGCAATTCTGTTTGATATCCGCCTCAAAATCAATACTAATAACCCGTTAGAGGGTTCACCTGAAAAGACATCCGCATGCCGAAGTGAATTCAGTTTAATTAAACATGGAGGTCTAGGTCAACGGTACTTCTAACAGCAAAATAGCTCAGCTATCATAATTTTTTGCGGAAAATGTGCAACAAAGAATACTGTTTTGCACGAACAAACTAACCTAAACTTTGGTTTTCGATAGGCCCTGAGCTATATAACATTGTATAAAACACATGATATTAGGCCCACAGTACTGATTCGCAGTTGACAGTGATAGAATCGTGGTAATACTAGAGTTTGGCCGGATTCTGACAGTGGCCACATGTTGCCCCGTACATGCCTGCGTCCTCAGCATTGAGCAGAGTCTGGTCACAAAACCTCCCAGGCTGGCCTAACTTAAGGGCAAGTCCAGTCAAAAATATTAAATGTCCTATGATTGTGTACTGAAAATCATCCCAATAAAACTTGGTTCATGTTGCATAGCATGTTCAGTAGAAAGTTATTGAATTTTTGAAGTTTTCAATTTATCACTGCCTAAGTGGCCAATTTGAAAATTGGCAACATGATGACGTATAATATAACAATTTGAAGAAAAAAGAAAAGAAAAAAGAAAATAGTCTTCAACTTTCCCTCATAATTGGTGGATACGACATCATCAAATGGTTGCCAGTTTGCCCAAATCACCAAACTATATGAAGTTTGAGGGAGTAAGCCATATCGTCCAAACCGACCATGCTATAAAACCTGGAACAAAGTGATATTTGAATTATTTTTCTTCTCTTAACATTAAACACCAAAAAAGAGTCGTACACCTAATTGGCTGACTTGCCTCTAAAAATCTTATAGCGGGTACTATAGCGAGGGCGCAATCACTGACAGTCAGGGGACAATCGCCCAACTTACGTTTGCAATATTATTTTTCTTGCCTATGTAGGCGAAATATAGTATCCAACTGCAGTTACAGCTGCACATCGCAGTGTTGTAATATTCCTGCTATTCCTGCTACCCAAGGTCTTTCGAATATAGCGCACCGCTAAATGTTGAATATGAACGTAAACATAGAATGAACAATAATGGGAACCTCTCCTTCTCGTGATTTCACTTAACTGGAATGTTACGTCCACGGCACCCCCCCCCCCCCCTCCCCCATTTTCATATTGATACCTGATTGGCACTCCTGGAATCCCAGCCTATTCAGGTAAGTGTGAATGCAGAGTAGGCCTATACGGTATAACCCCCATATATGCTAAATTCACGTGAGCCTGGTCGGTGGAGGTGTTCTTATAAGCTGTATCTGATTCGCACAAATGATGAGATGAGTTCCATGGGGGCAGAATTCTTCAAATCAGAATGGAATGTCACAAATGGATTCGATGGAAATTTCCTACTGAAGCCAATCAACGTCCGAATTTCTACGGTCTCTTATACGGTCTTCTGGCATTATCATGACAGGTTATATGACTAAATCGCTTCTCAACAAGTAGCATTCATTACCGCACAAACGCCCGCGCAACCACGCTTATGGAATCTTACTTCACCACAAATTACGCAGTGTATTAGGCGTTATTTTTTATTTGAGTACGCAGCTCGCTTTCATTTGAAATCAGGAGAGGTGTAACATCGCCCGCGTCTCCGCCATCGCTTCACCCCTGAGTAGCGACACTACTACACGTCCGTTATCAACTTCTTGTATGGAACGCTGCTCTGGCCATTTTGCACTCTCACAATTAGTAGCTGTTAAGACGACCGCGCGATGGATACGGACTTGGAGGAACCGCCGATAGCAACAGGTACCGGTGGTATGAAGACAGGTCTCCTATAAGAAACGAAATAAAAAACGGGTTAGGGCGGGAATATGTTTATTAGGATATTCAAAGGACAACTGCAGGATTAGCTACAGCGGAGGTAATATTGTGGAAATGGAAAATGATCCATACCCCGTTTCAAAACGATGCTTATAAAGACCTTCAAACCAAGTTTGCTCATTATGTAAGGAGATTAGAGAGACACCACTTTCAACCCATAACATATTCCCATACAAATAAAAAAAATACCGTACTATATATTGGAGGCCGAAAAAAAAAAAAATGATGACCCTCTATCGAGCTCACGACTGATGAAAACACAACTATATACATAAAAGAAAGAGGGGGAAAACAAGTGAATTGACTGGGGTGGATTCAAGGATTACAATAGACAAAGTGAAAAATTAATGTACATGACTGTACCAGCGTTGAGACAATGCATCACTATTAGGGGGGCGGGGGGGGGGCAATTAGCTCAAATCGGTTCGAACCTCCGTAGATTGTAGCCTGCATCCATTGAAAGTCGAGTGGGTTTTCCCGCAGTGCTGTTAGACGAGGCATGTCTCCTCGAATTCCTTACGCTACCCACGTGTAAAAGTGGGCACCTGTGAGGTAACGAGGTAGGCGCCGCTGAGTTGGCTACCAGGGGTGTAGTAGGTCGTGAGCGAACGGCACCCTGGGTGGTGCAGACAAGGTCTTCATCAGGTTCCAATGACAAGGGATTAGGTCGCTAGTCGTTTAAGGGGGCATGTCTTGATACAAGACTGTAAACCCGAACCTTAATCCTAATGCATCACTCCAAACAGTGTATCCGGCATTCATATGAACTTTCCATGTAGGTTTGAATGTGGCAAGAGTCGGTGCATTCTGATTTCATTAGGAAAAACTCTGCGTTTTGAAGCAGTTACCGTAGCAACTTGCTATATTTTGAACGATGGTTTCTAACACAAAATACACTATTATTACTGGTACGGAGGCTTCTGCTAGATCAATGTCCGGGATCAAGTACGTCTCTGAAAATTGAAAAATTGTATGACAACAATTTTGAGAATGCCCAAATTAGTATGAAGCAACTTAGTAGAAGAACGACGATGACTGAAAAAGTTTTCAAGATTTTCGTCTCCAACAACTGAGTAGGGATGGTTTAGTCATGCCATGTATCTCAACACCATACGCAATTTTAGAAAAATAAAATGAATAATCAGATAATATAACTGTGTGGTTATGCTAGAGCGAACGGATGTCTCAAAGTGGTAGGATACATCATTATACCTAATCAGGTATTTGCAATCTTTTGCTTGAAGAAAAGCTGGTTATCAATAAGAAGACATAAGTATTCAACAGTGTTCGTCTTATGAATGACATTGCCATTCAGGGTTAAGAAGAGGGCAGTCAAGTGAAGCATCAAAAGGCTCAGTGATTTATTGACTGATCCTGACTTGATCAAGCTAAGCATTGCCAATTGCTCCATTCTCACAATTTTCCCATTCCCCCCAGATCTAAACCAAAAACCATAGGGTTTTGTTTTCCCCGAAGAAAGTTGCATACCAACCTTCAACCTGATTGGATCGGGCATTCTGGACTTATCATGGTGAAAAAGGTTTCAGACCTTGACCTCTCTTGACCTCAGATGACCCTTGACATGACCCCAAAAGAATAGGAATCATATACTCATCGTGGGGAATCCACATAACGAGTATGAGTTTCATCCATCCAGGTGGGATCGAGTTATTGTGTCAACAAGCTAAAATTTGCCAAAATATCAATTTTCAACATTTTCCCCCCAAACTGACCCCAACCTACACCAAAACAATAAGGTTCTTGTACTCGCCATAAAAAAGCTGTATACCAAATTTCAACCTGATTGACCATGGTTTCTCGTCTTATCGTGTTAAGAAGATTTTCAGAATTTGACCTCTCTCAACCTCATATGACCTTTCACCTCACGCCAAAACAATAGGAATCATGTACTCATCATGGGGAACCCATACACTAAGTATGAGCTTCATCCATCCAGGTGGGATCGAGCTATTGTAATGACAAGCTATAATTCGCCAAAATATAAATTTTCCACAATTTTCCCCCGAAACTGACCCCGGTCCTCACCCAAAACAATATGGTTTTTGTACTTCCCATAAGAAAGAGGCTTAGTGAATTTCAACCAGATCGGGTAAGGAAATCTGGACTTATCGTGTTAACAAGGTCTTCAGACTTTGACCTCTTGACCTCAGATGACCGTGAGTGAAACGCTTCATCTCATATTGTTGTTTCGATTCCAGAAAACGAGGATTGCTGTCACCAAGCACCAAGATGCTTGAGGCCGGGCCAGTAACATCTTTTCGTTTGCTGCCAATTTATTACTGGTCATTACAACGTTCCGAACCAAACCGTGAATGATGCAGCATTCGATATTCTTCGGTAGACACATGACTTGTATTTAGCAATGTTCTCTTCCAAGTATCCTCAAATTTATTTGCATTCCGGAATCCAGTCAATGTTAAAAGTGTTTACAAAGAAAAGCCCGAATGATCTGTATGTTACGTGCAGTGAGAATTAATTTCTCTTTACTTTGTGTGAAAATAAAAACGTGATTTCCGACTAAGATTTGTAATTGGACCAGAACGCGGAAAAGTTTAGTAACTCGATTGCAACAGATCACCTTCAACATTTGAATATGAAACAATAAAAAAAATCGGGGCAAATTTTATCCTCATTTAGCTAAGCATTTTGAACTTATAAACGTGTACGAACTTTTCGGACTTTGACCCCTGTTGATCTCAGATGGCATTTGGCCTAACTCAGGCCAACTTGCCCGCCTGTGCGCCTGACCCTAAATTAGGGCGCGTGTATTCATAATGGGGAACACCCATCTCAAGTGAAAGCTTCATTCATCAAGGTCTGGCCGGGTTGTCCAAATTGACCTATGAAATATCGATTTTATACTATTTTTTCTTGCTTTTTCTTTCACATGTGTGGGTGTACGTGTGTGTGTGTGTATCTATCTGTCTGTGCTTGTGTGGAAAAAAAACTTTTTTTTTTTTCGTATGAACAAGATAAGCGGAAGACGCATGGTCTGATTGACCTCTCGCTCGGATGGTAAATCACCCATGATAAACTATTGTGATTGGTGCGGATCTCAATAATATTAATGAGTGGGCGGGGCTTAGAACAAATGTCTTCAATGTCGATATCACCGCGATGTTTGGTCCGACTTTAGTGAAACTTGGCTGGATGGTCTTATGGGGGGAGGGGGGGGGGGGGAAGCAGTATATATATATATATATTATATATATATATATATATAGATATATATATATAATATATATATATATATATATATATATATATATATATATGGGTGAAAATAGGTCACATCTCATTATTATTCTAGAGGGGCGGGAACAAACATAATTTTATCGAAATTAGTTTGTAAACACGATAAGTGCATGGAAGATGCTAAGACCGACTCATCTTATACACTTGGGTGGTAGGTCCACGTGATGAGTAGATGGACCCTATTGTTTTTCATGCCATTAATATTCATGAGTGGGCGGGGCTCAGAGCGAATCTCCGCAACTGTACATCAGATTTTGATGAAACACTTTTTGTGGTACTGGTGTGTGGTGCATGTATTGGTGACAATATGCCTCTTCCCATCATTAATCACGAGGGTCGTGGTTGAACCCAATTCTAACAAAATGAGCTCATATTCACAATAACTGAATGATCCATGGTCCGATGTACCCACAGTGTTTCTTCCGAGTGTTAACAAATTCGTTCGGTGCAATCGTCACTCACAAAATATGGAAAGGAAAATGACCCACAACGTACATCACAAGCAGACGGGTAGTCTTTGCAGTCTATGAAGGCGAATGTGTATGCCACGGTCTCCATGGTAACCAACGCAGCTGAGAGCAGAATACAGATAGCCGACGTCCACAAATATGTTTCCATCTGTGGATATAATGTAAAAACATAAAGTGTGAAGCGATACATACTTCGTGAGGTCAAAGGACAGCCGTGGAAGTCAAGCAAGGCAGCACTGAGTCTAGAGAATCGGTGAGCGGTTTAGCTTCTTTTCATTAGGAAACCGTATATCCAGTTTATAATGAAGCGCGTCTGCTCCATGCTTCTAGTGGACTCAACAATTCGAACTGAAAATAGTTCTACTAGAGCTGACTTATCTGGCAAATAGGAGGGCGACCTTAGTATAATATAATATATTGTGAGAGGAGTTTTGACTCATTTAATTATCTCTCTTTGTACATTCGATCACAGATGTATATCTGTAGGTCATTGTCAAGGTCATTCTGGCGATCTTGATTTATGGTATTCTTAGAGGGGCTGAGAGCTCCTGCTGTGAACTATTACGATTATTGTTCCAATGTATGTCTTCTAAGCTTCCGTATGGTACGACTGTTTGAGGAGACGGAATCGCTGTGAAGGTCACATGAGGGCCAAAGGGGTTTTCCCCTTTTGGGATTTTTTCCCATGGTGGTTTGTATAGGAAGTGGTTATTCTATTCAAATATTGTCATTTGTTTCGATACAGTGTTACGATTCCTATTGAAAGTGTCAAGTCATCCTTCAATATCTTATTATTTATGCTAATGGCATCTATTGTACACTGTATTGTTTATCCTGGGATCCAATGGCATTCCTCGTATTTGCCGTATGAGTCACGTATTATTTGTTACAATGGTTGTGATTGGTCCTATATTTGGAGTAAGGTTTAGAAGGTGTGACGTCAGAGTCACGTTGTAACTTTGGACCCATCACATAGCTGAGAGTGGCTATCTCATTTGCATGCCAGACGAAGTTATGGAATAAGTTTTTAGAATCTGGGATTCGTATTTTGTTTGTCGTTAGCGGCGGAAGCTCTTTTTATTCTACCTTGATTTACTGTGATTATTCATTTGATTTTTAGTCCGTTTTGAAGCAGAAATAGAAGGAACAAATTAATATTCAATCTCACCTTTCTCTCTTTCGCGTACCTGTTCGTGACGTCCGTTTTTTTTTATTATTCTAGAGGATTTGGAACTTTGAGACAATGTAAAACAGATAGTAGCAGACGATCGGTAATCATTATGTTAGGCTAGACTGGAGCGAGTAATCACCAATAATACGCCTTACAATAATAAAACAACAACAACAACAACCATTAATAATAATAATAATAATAATAATATGTCAGAAACAATAGAAATGCAGCCCCACTGGGCTTCCATAGATGCGTATGCGGGTCCGGGCTGGATGTGAAAATCACACTTACGAAAACGAACGTTTTGTTTCAGAGGGGAAAACACTGTAGGTTTATGCGAGAAGACGAGAAAAATGCAGCAGTCTATGCATATTGTCGTTGCTTGGCTCTTTAAGGGAAACATTCCACAGAAATAATTCGCGTTGGTACGCATCCGTATACGCAATGGTAAATGTGCTTATTTCGCCTATTCAGTGTTGGTTTACTTTCATTTAGAAATTGTTTGCCTGTGCGGAACCAATATTCATCTCCTCAAATTGAATAGGACATATGAGAAAAATCGCAATTCACGTGAAATCGAGCAGGGGCCATGTCTGCATTGAACCTTGCTGCCTGGAGTATGATCCGGTGTTCACGAAATTTGGGTTAGCATTTCTGGCGGCTGCGATAAAGATGCATAAATTGTATTCTGCTATATGTAACTTCGAACTGGCATAATTTTGCCGTAAATTAACACTTACCCCTGAACGTCTCCAACCAATAGAGAAACAGTGATTTGGAATGTTTAATGAATTCCTTAATCTGATACAATATGGATTCCTACATACACTTCACTGAAAAACATAAGTTAGTCAAAATCAAGATGGACTGAGCAATTGTTAGTCAAGCAGGTTAGTCAAGCTAGCATGACTAACATTTGGGATGAAAATCCCGTTCTGTGTGAGCATGTCCAACCCAGCTGAAAGATAGAATAATTTTTGAGCGAGGCCATGGATAGACTAACCAAAAATTTAAGATAGACTAACTTTGACTGCAAAGTGATTCTGTCTAAGGGAATGTCACGACAAACCCATGACTAACTTTTCACTAACCTAGCGTGATACTACAATTTGGCGGGGAAAACAAACAGTCCTTGAATGTGATAGGACCATGACTGGACCATGATAGAGTTGCCGAATTGAAACTTGATAAACAGATCAGTATCGCCTCCGGTCACAAAACAAGTGATGTTCTATCAAATTAGAGACCGAGGCATGCCCGTATGTTATTTCTTAATTTAGACTCTTGTCTGTAATGTTGGTTTCACCGTTTGTCACACATCTGGTACATTGAGCCCCGGAGCCTTCCTAGCAGAGTCATATTCAAACAAGTTGTCGTCAGTGTTGGAAGTACGTAGCCGAGTACTAAGTAATTTAGGTTGTGCCGAGAGTTGTTCACGTTTAGCATCTTGATTGTTCATTCTCGTGTCGATGATTGGTTCTCTTCGATTGGCCCAGCTTGACTTTCCAATGAATTGGGAAGTTTTTTAGCAGCTCTTGTAATATGAAGGACAATTCCTGCTCAAGGACTACACACTTCATAAATGAATGCACACTTCATAGGACACAGGTGTTGTTTGTGTTCCCGTCATACCGAATAGGCTACAAGCAATTGTGAGCTCATCCTGTCGATGCAGTATTGAATCAATTCAGGCCTACCAAGAGTAGTTTTGTTGGTTTCTAATCTGTCGCTGCTATACTAGTAGACTAGCACGCCTGTTAATATATGTCCTGCATATCGCTAAAATGCATGGCGGAAGAAGGCTACCATTCCAGCAATCTATGTGTGTAGTGGTACTCACTAGTCAAAAGTTAGCCAAGCAGGTTAGTCAAGCACCCTGGACTAAAACCCTGGGGTTCAGTCAAAGTCAGTCGAAAGAGGCACTGGATAGACTAACCCAAAACTTAGTCTATTGTTATTATTAAGTTAGTCCACCAGCTTGACTAACATGATTGACTAACCATTTATTAGTCCAGCTAGCTGGACTAACGCGCTTGACAAACATAGGTTAGTCTATCTAGATTGACTAACGTAGAGTTAGTCAAAAGTTGATCAAACGAGGCACCAGATAGAGTAACCTTTGTTAGTCTAGCGACCAATTATTTTGTCAGTGTTCAAAGGTATTTTCCTGTTGACCTGATGTTGTTACTGGGAAAAAAATTCCATGCATTTTATGTGAGAGTTATTCCGAGTGGTTGGCACAGTTGTTAGTAGAGCGTCGGCCTTCCACCCGTAGACCGGAGTTCGATTCCCGGTCGGGTCATACCAAAAGTTTTTTGAAAATGGTACCTGTTGCCCTCTCGCTGGACGCTCGCACTGGATTGTGGAACAAGGTAAAAAGCGAGTGGTAGGCAATTTACAAGATGCCGTCTGCATGTATTACCCTCCACCCCACATTTAAGGTACCGCCAAGAGGTACCTTGTTCCGGTACCTGGTGAGGGATTCGCAACTGACAATAGGTGCAGTATCCAGGTCTGCATCCTCGCTGGGCCTTGAATAGGTTCGATCCTCTGCTCGGCAAATATACCATAGAAAAAAATTGCGCGGTTGGATATTGTTATTACCCAAGCACGCTAAACTTACCCAGTGTGTAGTCTCCTTGGAGTAGGCGATCACTCCGAAAATCCAGTGATAATAATCTGGAGAAAAAAATCAAACACATGAAGCGAGATTGTGACTGTCAAAATTAGCGTGAATAAACATCATAAAACACCTCACCTCCCTTTGGGGGTTCCAATAGCGCCCCCACAGAGTTAACGAGGCACTGATGATTTCTGCTCCCTTGGTCGTCGTGTAGGCTCATACGGCGGGCCTAAATCAAGTATTCAACACACGTCCACTTACCTTGCATATCGAATAAAACGATTGAGATGCAACGGAAATATAAGGAGGGGGAGGGGGGGGGGGGTTCAAAATAAGAAGAATCGAAATCTCCGGATTCATGAATAATTTGCAGCAGCAATGCAATTCCATGATTTATCGTGTAGTTCGCCTATTATCGAATAGTTCTCTACATATATACGTTACTCTTCCTTTCCTCTGTTTGCCACTTTCTTCACCATCAGACTGTGTGTAGGCTATTATCCGGTGGAGTTTGTGGGGATATATTCACCATGTGAGACTGACACTACCGTTACGTCACTCGTCGTTGGTAGGTGCAGGAGAATACGCGACATGATAGACCGAAATAGGTCATATCAGAATAACTGCAGGAGGAATTGCATACTTTTCTAAACACATCCAACCTGCCTTTTTTTCTTATCACGTCGCTGTTTCCAGGCGTGTACACTCTCATTAACCCTCCATGATTTCAACATCATTCGAACTAAATAACACTCAGGCCAAATGACTTACTCAGGAACCCAGAAGTTCTATCCGAATCCGCCTTCTGGAAACAAAGAACGAGCTATAAACTGATAACATAGTGGAATTTTGACAGAACAATATACACATCAACAGCTACAACATCGTGATCACTTGCTCAGCTACCGTGCTCTCTACAATGTCCACTGAATCAGGGTCACTACTCAAGACTAAATGCAGGATATCGTATTTCCTGGCATGCTGGAGAAGAAAAACGTCCTGGGTAAGATTGTATAAAAAGAAGGAATCGTGACTGTCACTACTACCGTCAAGCTGGGCTGGGTAATTGAAAATCACCCATGATGGCTGTATTCTGGACGGAAACTGTTCAGCAAGGACTATAGAAATGCCTAAAATTAGTTGCACGGAAATATACACCACACAGAATTAACAAAGCTAACCTGATATCTTTCCTCCGCGATAATTTTCAAGTCTGGCGTACAACAAAACGCCACCACCGATGCAGTGTCGCGGAGAGTATCTGGGCGACTTTTCCTATATACGACATACAACCCGGAGTCTGAACTTCAGCTGGTGAACTGAACCATCATTCACCAAGAGTTTGTAATCCTAACTCGCCGGGTTGCAGTCCCGGACCAAAAGCTCGAACTTATTTATTCCCAATACTTTTTACATTAACGCAGAGAAAAGATGACTATCGCTCGAATTGCTGACACATAGCTTACCGCTTACTTATCTGCTTATACGCCTGTGTTATGCCTGCACCGGAAGGTGCCTTCTGGTGATCAGGAAAATCCTTGGTAGGACAATGTGAGGCTCCGTTTTGAATGTGGAAGGACACGTAGGTACACCGGCGAATCTCGACTACTCTTTTCGAAGAGTGCCTGAGTAACGAGGCAGGAGTGAGAATTCCTGCTCCCGGGATCGCCAATTAACGTCCCATCCGACAGACGAGAGTGTCGTTTCACTCGTGCAGCCACTTTCCTACACGAGAAAGGAGCGGGGTGAAAGTTGGTGTCTGTGGGACCTCAGTCGTTGCAGGCGGACAGTTTACCATTCCTGGATAGCTTACCGCAGGACAGACGACTATTGTAAACCCTGTCAGAAAACAGCCTACACAAACATTCATTGTTACCTCGACCCAACTGTTTATTTATTGTAATGAGTCCAATTTTGAAACAACAATGTCTAGTAACTGTACGTTTAATAACCGCTAGTGACGGAGAAACGACCAGTGACATTTTCGCCGCACGAAACTCATGTGCGAAAATCCATTGACGTTTAGAATTCATCATAGATTGTGCAAAGTAGACTTTACAATCAGTGATATTGTGCTCAAATTATAATTTGGCAAACTACTTATGCAAACTACTTTCTGCATCACTTTAAACATCAACAAAATAACATAGAAAAGGACGGACGGACAGACCGATCAGACAGAAAGATATACGGAATGCTCGAACTGCTTGGACCTAACCGCAGCTGAAATACTTACGAAAGACCCGCCCAACCCCTGGCCAATATTTCGAGGAAGCAGTCCTCGACAGAGATAGGCTACCGAAGGTGACCGCCAGGGCCCCAGCTACAATCTGGAAGAAGGCGAGTCCTAGTAACACCATCAGCCCCTTGTTCTTCGATACCCGCAGCGCCTGAGCGTACATGGCTGTATGGTGAAAAGACAGGATAGCTGATTGAAACAATGATGTTCAACAAGGCGGTCCAAGACTTGTCAGGCGTGGCATGAGTAACACGCACCCCACCTTGCTACTACTACACCATCACCTAGCTGCAATTCTAGGACGGGACCACAGTCCCAAGCAGTAAAGAGCAACAGTTCACACGCGCCCAGACTCACACGCGCCCAGACTAATACGCGCCCAGACTCATAGCGCCCAGTCCCCAACAGTGGTATCGCCATTACTTGTATTTGTGTCATCATCTCTCCCTTTTTCTTGGGGGGGGGGGATACAGAATTACCAATGTTATTATTCGTTAGAAAGAAATCACTAATTTTCCAAAGGCATGGAGAATGGGAGGGTATACACCATCGAACTATTGTTACAGATCTATACGGTGTCATGCTTGCACCCGACGGGGTGGGAACTTCTATTCAAATTTATTTTCGACCCGAAACTTCCTGAAGGTTCTCATTTTGCTCCCCGGCACCCCCCCCACCTATTTCCCAGGACGCCGCCCCGTACCTGCGGATGTAGGCCTATATTGATATTTCCGAGTCTAGATACAGGGAAGGTTTTTTTTCAGTACCAAATCCTTCCACCATATATGACGGTCTGTATAGCATGTTAGTCGTGAATAGCATAAGAAAACTGAGCTTTTTTCTCACCTAAACTAAGTTCAGAAAGACAGTCATGACAGTGGCGCTCGGTCGGGCATGTACCTATGGTTATTACTGGGTAAACTTGCATTAATTAAAATAGTTTACCGATTTCGCGAAAAATAATTCATATATAGACCCGATGTTATGCATATTATGTTATTCAAGGGAAAGGAAGGGAATGAAAGGGAAGGGTTCCGTAACCTTTTACCCTAAGTTCTTACAAAACTTGGAAACATCCAGTCATTACCTCCAGATAACAAGAGAAAACATTATGAAATGGCTTACCTTTTAATAAAGAATGGGAACTGTTTGACCATTCAAATCCCTGAACATTTTACAAATTGTGGGATAATCTAATCATCTCCAGCCCCAGCTCTCCAAAAAATCCAAAATAGAGGAAAATGTCAAATGAGAACGTGACAAAAGCAGGTGATGGTGTAGGGGGAGACAAGACTGTCGATCTCAGGCACATATGTATATCGTTACAGCAGCTTACGATTCCACGACCTAACAGCTGAGATGAAGTGTATTCGCGCCGGCGCGGAGTCTTGTCATAGTATTGTAATCCGTGAATTTCATTGGCAGAGAACAATTGTTGGATTTTTTACACTGAACCAGCTTACTAGAATCACAACTAACCTATAGCTTTGACGAGACGTATTCGAATGAAAAAGAACAAACATTAGCAATATAATATAATATAATATAATATAATATAATATAATATAATATAATATAATATATATAATATAATATATATAATATAATATAATATATATAATATAATATATATAATATAATATAATATAATATAATATAATATAATATAATATATATAATATAATATAATATAATATAATATAATATAATATAATATAATATAATATAATATATATAATATAATATATATAATATAATATAATATAATATAATATAATATAATATAATATAATATAATATAATATAATATAATATAATATAATATAATATAATATAATATAATATAATATAATATAATATAATATAATATAATAATATAATATAATATAATATATATAATATAATATAATATAATATAATATAATATAATATAATATAATATAATATAATATAATATAATATAATATAATATAATATAATATAATATAATATAATATAATATAATATAATATAATATAATATAATATAATATAATATATATAATATAATATAATATAATATAATATATATAATATAATATAATATAATAATATAATATAATATAATATAATATAATATAATATAATATAATATAATATAATAATATAATATAATATAATAATATAATATAATATATATAATATAATATAATATAATATAATATAATATAATATAATATAATATAATATAATATATATAATATATGTTTTTGTTTAAATAAATTATTTTTTAGTTTAAATTTTCTTTTATAATATAATAATATAATATAATATAATATAATAATAATATAATATAATATAATATTGTATAATAAAAATATAATATACCTGGCACCCGCTGACTTGACTATGACTACTCGGTACCGGCACTTCATTTGCATTAGTTTACAAACCTTCGTTTCTTCACATTCTTTCTTCCGTATTTACACCAAACCAACTACCTCGCTATTACCGCGGCCACCAAATACAGCACCGGTTGTAATTCCTAATGATATAGCTTATACTATCGTTTAGGCCTACAAATGAGCGGTCATGACCGCGCCTCTGGTTAAATCTAACGAAATACGACGTTTATTGTGGCCTTCACATAATATGACTTGTCTGTGAATATATCCAATCTCGGCTACCTAGCTGCATGGCTAGAGTTTGGTATACGAACGACTGACACCATTGTAAGTAACTGACACCCGGGAATTGGGTGCGTAAGGGGAAATATAACAGTTTCGTTCGGGCAGTCCAGTGCGCATGCCCAGACTGTCACAGGGGACATGAATGGATCAATAAATTGCTTATATGAATCGTTGCTATTCTCACTCGAACCGTCAGTCGGTTGAAAATTGATTCAATTCACTCTGATCTTCGATATTTAATTTGCTTGGGGTTCGTGTTGGAAGAATAGGCCAACTTTGTTCAGAGCAGCTGTGTAAAATATTCTACAGGCATCGGGTGTCGTATGGTATTCTGTGATCGCTCACATAGCAAATTCCTCAAAATATGTACTCTTATCATTGGTCTGTTGGTGATCACCGCCGATGATCATGGCCAGAGTAATAATCGGTGCAATTTTTTTTATACCACGAATTTGGGCACAACAGTTCCTGTCTGTTTATTACATTGAGAGAACCCGAACCCTTTAACCGACCTAAGTGCATATAAGAGCATGACGAGTGTGTAACTTCGGGCACGATAGGATTATATTAACAATATTCCTTGTGACGTCGCGGGGGCACAGCGGGGCTGTTATCAAACATGGGGGGATCCGCGCATAAATAATAGGCTAAACAAAGTTATAAAATAAAAAAAGAAACCTCGTTTACTACTGTTAACTAATAGCCGTGAGATGTAAAATGACAGCATTACAGTCCGGGGATTCTCCATTCGGGAAAAAAATGTCTCCTGCTTAGGAGAATTTGAAGGAGTTCAGAGGGAGCATACTGGACTTTTCCCCACAATGCAACGCTCACCCATATAGACGGAAGGACATCCATTTTCACCCTTCTCAGTGAACAATTCATCCAGTCCATCCAATTGTGACTTTTATATTCAGGACCCTACAAAAAAACTTGGCTTGGATTGGTAGTTGGCAAGATTTCGAAATATGTGAATACGAAATAGACTAACTTCTGGTTGAAGCTTTTGGGGATTAGATTGTCACGTTGTTCCGAACAAGCAGGTCGGTGTTTGCAAATAGTTAGGGGAAATGCACGATAACCTCAATGCAGGTAACACATTCTATGAAAAACACACGTAACTGCTATCATCGACCTATTGTTAAATTACTCAAACAATCTAGGGTGAAATCAACTGGGAACGAATGTTTTGTACTCTAGCTGTGGTCTGCAGCGATGTTTTATTCATATATGTATTAACTTAACGATTCTCTCAAACAGGAGAAGCTCAGAATTCTCCCAAACAGGAAACTCTCCGAATGATCACGTACTGTGTGGCGGCCATATTATGAGCGGCCTAACTCGATAATGTAACGAGCCACATCTTCTATAGGTTGAGGGGTTTGATATGCATGCCCTCTTTCCACCGGCCGTGCATGAACGTTCCAAAAAAAAATATGCAACATGACCACTGGACTTCTGGCCTCTTGTGTGTCTGCGTCAGGACGGGCAGGGGAGGGGGCGGGAGACGCGGTGCGAAGGCTGCATACAGACTGCATGTAAACTGATATTTCGCACGTTGATAACAGAATAACTGAAAGTTTTAATGACGGAACTGAAATAAATGACATATATTGCCACAGGGTTTTAAGAGTTATTATACTTTGCATCGATTTTTGACAACAACAGCCCCCTCTCACCGGAATGTTACATTACGCAAGAGCGTGATTCTTTTCCAGGGACACAACATGCAGTGATCGCCGTCCTGGGATGGGAGGGGGGAGGGGTGTTCCTTCTTTTTTTGGAAAATGTTGGTTACCCAAAAGAGTTGAGATGCGGAATGGTAGACTCTTGACACAACTCCAGGTACATATGGCTCCAAAACTATCTATTCTGTGTTTCGTTTTTAAAAAATAAAAATTTCACGAGAAGGGTGGGGGGGGGAGCGTGCATCACCCGTGCCCATTCTCTGTAGCTACGTGCCTGTGCGAGGGCAAATTGTGCATTATTTTCACAATCGTCGGCTAAAATTCGTTTCGAAGTTTGATTCTTTCGGTGCCGCGCTGAATGAATTATTCGAATCCTCATTAAGCGTTGTACAAAGAACGGATGCGAAATTCAAAATGAATGCTCGTGGTCGTTTTTCCTTTAGGGCAATGACTGAACAGCTTGAACAAACCCGGAAAAAAGAATGAAAATTTGATGGAGTGACAGGAACGTATACAGTAGCTATCCCTCCTATACATCCTAATTTCGCTTGTGGACCGTTATAAATAAAAAATGACCGTAGCCATATACCGCTCCTGGCTGCAATTAAATTCAACGGCAGGCGGAAACGCCAATCTTCAGCGAAAGAGCAACCTGGAGAAATATTCCGTACGATCGCCAAGTAATGCGTGATGTCCCTATTAGGTGAAGCCCTACTGACACCGACATAGAACGTACATAGGATGTAATGGAATGTGTAATCGTTGGCTTTATCTTGTTATCGTGTCGTCTCGTCGCCATGTGATTTCATAATCCTGTTTCCGCCTTTCCCCCCTCCATGCTAAGTTGAGTTCGACAGACTACGGCTTCGTTCAGTGCGGGTACGTGATGGATCCAACATTGTCCGGGGAATGTGGGAACTCACCCAACATCGCCGCACTAGGATTGAATTATCAGGTGTTTCCAATGATATTTCCCAGTACTGTCGGTCCTACCACAATATGCGGTCCTTAGAAAAAAAAAAATTCCCCCGCATCGTACATGTTGCCCCAATCGGTTCAATATTGTTCATATTTTTAATATGAAGAATAGTGCATGCATGACGCTCAATTTTATTTAGTGGGGGAAAGAAGCCTAGGGTATGTGTTGGATACTATTTTCAGGCCAAGTTAGCTTCCCCATCATTCTCTGCTGAGTTCTGACGGACTAAATCATTTTCCATGGAATTTCGATAGTGTTCATTTTGCTAAATAATATGTCAATTAGGCGCAATGACCTTTTCACATACATTGGCAACTTTCAGAAGTGAATTAAATTGACACAAGCCCACTTTCCATTTTACAATACTGTTAAATGATTTTCAATACTGCTCTTAGTTTATTACCGTAAGCATTATCAAACCTATGACCCAGGGAATCATCCCGGCGCCTATTTCTACAACCCCAATCCATCACACGTTTATTGCAAATACAGGATTCTGATTGGCCTAATCCCAATCACGAGCGGACTATTATTTTTGCAATCCCGTCGCTGTTCAGAGTAAACACACAATCGAATATTTGCTCCGATTTTTTGCTGCGTTTTAAGTGAACTCCCAGTACTTTTTGAACGCGACTGTAAGGTTGCGTGAGGCCTTTGGAAGTTTATGTTTACACGCGCAATCCGGCTTCGTATAGGCGCTCTTCAGAGGGCGTCCTGCCTCAACGGAATATATATATACAACGAGCGAAACGACGCCTCGCTCGTGCATTGGAGAACGCCTGGTTCACTCACCCGCAGAACCCTCCGGTTTGGCACTCGTGGTTTGTATGGCGGCCTCCGTGGAAGTACGCAAAACACGCACTGCCAATCTTTGTGTATGGTACGCAATTCAATTTACTTCGATTGAAACAACGCAATAGTTACCACCTACCCTAGCAGCTTATTTACTGTTTAAAAAGATACAAATATATAGATCTAGAATATAGATCATCTCTAATCGTTCGGATAATTCTTGATTTTGGGGTTGTAGAATTGGAATAATCTACAGCAGGTCGACTTTTAACTGGTTCATAAACATCTCGACTCTGATTTAGCTTAATACGAACTCGGCTGCGCCTCGTTCGTCATTTACCTAAATTCAAAGTCTCGGCCGACTGTTTATTTTCACCAGTAAAAGTCAACCAGTTGCAGTTTATTTATCCCTTATTAAAAATCAAAAGAGTAACTTATTGGCAACACATGTGGTGCACGCAAATTATGTGCTTTAGGAAGAATTGACTCTAAACATCAAAATCCCATTGAGCAATATTGTTCCGAACAGCCCGACTATACCGGTACTGTAGCAATCTAGAGAAAATCAATATAGAATCACTAGACAAGTTTTATACTCGTCCGTTCCCTCCACGCCCCCCCCCCCTCCCCCCCCCCCCCTCCCCGCCCTCTCAACACATATCTACACACCAGGACATCCAATCCCCACTCCCGGAAATGTATCAAAGTACTGGCAGTTTATTTCTGTACACCAACAGCAGACGGGGCCATGACCCGAGTGACGATACAAACATGACACGTGTACAACGTTCCTTCCTCTGGTGAGTGTCACCTGAGATATGAGTTCTTTCTCACCAACCACAGTATTTGATCGCGACTGGCTCTCCTTATGATTTCCTACATCCACAATTTAGCAATAACTCGTTGGTCTAACTCTCTTGCGCTCATACAATCCTTTCCACCTCGAAAATCACTGATGTAGCCCGGTTGTGTTTTGCTTTAGTTTTGTTTCAAACAGACCTTGCTCACTCTACTAATTGTTCCTAGTATAGCTGTGTTTACACGTTTCATCACGATTGAAATTACGCCATGTACGCATCATTAGTGTCCTACGAATCCAATCATATTAGCGTACTATCGCTGGCTGCCTATCTCAAAGTTTGCTTACCTCGCACGTCTGCCGCGGTCTACGAGGCCATAGATATCACACTCGCCGTGGCTATATAAGTCGTCCTCCCTCGAGTACCACCTTAGTCACTGGAATTGTCGAAGAGCCTCCCATGATCGGTGTAATATTGCGAAGTGTTTTGGTACTGATGGGTGATACCGTCCAAATTATAAATACTATAACGTTATCTAAACTCAGTCAGTGCCACAATATACGACCATTCTTTTCTCAGTCGGATAATGTAAACCCCCATCAAACATAAGCGTTTTCATAACATTTTGAAAAGAGCTCAAAAATGTTCTCCAACGTTCCATTCGGTTGTTATTAAAACAGGTTTAATAACCCTTTTTTGGTCGGGACGTGTTTTCAACGTTTTAATGAGGTTATAAGCCCAATTTTGTTATTACGCATAAAATGTTGCAAACAATATCTTACCATATAACATTATAACATAATTACTACACCAACCAAATGATGTTTTTTTTAAAGACATTCCGACGAAACTTTTCATAATGTTTTAACACATTTTTGTGTTTGCTGCGACGGTGTCAATAATTTTGAGGTTTTCGTGGAATCTCTTCCTACGTAAAACCGTACTGTAACGTGAATTCTATTGACGCCTTGTCAGGGCTTTTGACTTCCTACAGGATATTATATCTCTCACTACACCGATATAGGCCTACTATATAGAAAGTATAATTCCCAGCAAAAAACAAATGTTAACGGTAATCGTCTTTTTTTCTTCGAAATACTTACGCCTGCCGAAATATTTTTATGATTATCGAATATTATCTCGGACTGTTTTATATTTTCAGACATCATCGGGGCGTTTTTTTTTTCGTCGTGACGTCATGAAAACGTCCCGCCCTCTCATTCGTCGTCGCAGCTTCTACCAGATGATTCCTCTTGAAACCGACCTAAATACCATCCCCTGAATTCTTTTTTGTTTGACAGTCAATACCTTTCCGACCCCGGTTAGCTGTTAATACTGTGTCGTACAAATCCGTCTCCCTCTGTTGTCCTTCGACTTCTATGTGAATTGTCATTATTGGCCCAGCGTTTATTCACCGGGGAGCTCATAGACATTATTCAGGATGATAAAACCGTACACGCGGGCCTCGATGCCGTTCGCGTGTAATTAGGACGTTCTGCCCCTAATGACACAATATCACGAACTTTTGCTGAGGAAATTCCACCTCAATGCTCCTGTGGTCGCGTAACTTTACATGTCCCTCCTACATAGACATAATGCCACGCCGGTATGGAGATAAACATATGGCCGTCGTACGTGCAGCAAGACAACATCCGTTTCATTGTGTAGTTTGCGAATCGGGTTGTCCCTTAGTCCCTAATAGTCACTATCCGCTGCCGTCGTGCAATGTCCACACCGAATTAAACAATTTTTCAGAATTAATCCTGTAACAAACTTTCAGTATACTAAGCACGCTGGTACCAGCATATGTCGACCTACACACCGATACAATATCGCGTATAATAACATTTCATTGTTAGAATTGCATGCAGAGTTGATAGTTATTTACTGTCAAGTCTACATGACTACTGTAAACTTCATGCGCCTTGTTAAATCCTGCATGGCATGTGAATAGACCAGGCGTCGCTCAAAACGCTACCATCTGACTGTGGCCGGCAATTTTCACTTCTCTGAACCGTCATATTAGACCGAACATTATCTGCTCACTAATTTCCCCAAGTAACTTCGAAAGACACCTGCAGGCTTTAATAAACAGAACGAAAAACTGTAGCTATATGTCACTGTTCCAAAACCTCATTTCAATATGTTCCTAACTATGTGGTTCAACCTTCAAAGATTGGTCAATTATGCAGAGAAATGGTGGAGCATCCAATTGCGCAATAACGCATGCGTCACACTTGTCAAACCTCGGGAACTAATGTGGTATGTATTTTCATTATGTCATTTTGTTGAATAAAGCAACATAACTTTAGCCAGAAGTTCTGTTGTCTTTCTCTCAGACCAAAGTGACCATCAACACCTAACCAACCCACTACGCAATCCTAGAGTTGGGGGAATCGGCGTCTTGCTTAAACGTGGTTTTCTTCTTCTCTGTTTTGAGACACGATGTCGTAAACTACCCTTCTTTTAACGATGGAGGTCTCCTGTTAAAGCTCGACGCCGATGCGATTTTTCATCATCTATAGAACCGCCCTCCTCCGTACTGCTTGTTCTTAAAATGAATTTGCCTCATCTGGTTCGAGTATACATTTCCACGGTCCCTGAAGAAATTGCTGTTGCTGGCGATTTTAACAACCACGTTGATGATTCTGAAAACCTTGTGACGGGGTTCGTTTTTGTGACCTCCTTGCCTCATTGAACCTGAAACAACATGTTAATGAAAGCACTCATCGTCACGGCCACACTCGTGATCTGCTAATCTCTCGCAAAACTTCATTCGTTATATCTGATGTTCATCAGATTTGCGGCCTACCTTCTGATCATAACGCCATTCTTTGTTCACTTGACACAAACCGCCCACTCCCTACACGCAAGGAAGTTTGCTATCGCAAACTTGGAGCCATTGACACGACCTTTAGTGACGCTATCCGGTCTTCGCACCTCTATACTAACAAGACTACTACCTTACCGTCGCTCGTTGATCAGTACAATACTGTCTTGCGTGAGCTCTTAGACCTGCATGCCCCAGAATTGAATCTGAAGGTCACTTTGCGCCCCAACGCTCCATGGTACAATGATAATCTTCGCGCATTGAAGCGTACACCAAGCGCCAGCTTGAGCGTAGGTGGCATAAGTCAAACTTGGATATTGATAAGCATGCATATTTAAATCACTGTAAGTTATATAATCAAGAGCTTGAATCTACAAAGTGTGAATACTTTCTTCACCGCTTAGAAATTGCGATGATTCCAGTTTCTTCAGTACTGTTGACTCGATCTGTAACACTAAATCTGAAAGGAGTTTGCCTGCTCATACTTGTTCTATAGGTCCTTGCTGACCAATTTGCGGAATTCTTCTCTGAGACGGTCGACAAAATTCGTGAAGATCTCGACAAAACACAGGTAGATATCAGCCTCCGGAAGTCTCTCTCTCTCCCATGCCATTCGTAGAATTTCAAGAAATTTCTACGGATGATGTGTATCGTATTGTCATGAACTCTCCTAAGAAAACCTGTTCCTTGGACCCCATACCGACATCTCTGTCCATCACTTGCATTGATGCATTACTCCCGTGCTTACTGACATTGTTAACATGTCACTTGCTTCAGAGTCATGCCCATCATTATTAAAAATGCTCACGTTGTGCCCATCCTGAAGAAGCATAATTTGGAAGTTGACATCCTAAAAAATGATCGGCCAGGCAGTCTTCTGTCTTTCTCCGTTCTAAGGTCATTGAGAGATGCGCCTACGTTCAACTACAAACCTTCTTTGATCATTAGAATTTACACTCACCTTCCATCCGCTTATCGCCCACTCCACAGCATTGAGACTGCGCTTCTAAAAGTGCAGATTACCTTCTAAGGGCCTCAGACAATCTTCAAGAATCGGTTCTCATTCTGTTGGATATGACCGCTACGTTTGACCTGTTGACACCACTGTCACAGCATTTTGTTTCATCGCTTGCAATCCAGGTTCGGAATTGTTGGTACTGTCATCCGTGGTTTCTCCGTCCTACTTGAAATGAAGAACTCAACTGGTTGTGATTAATGGCTGTGAGTCTCGCCCTCAGTGCCTGCGTTATGGTGTCCCCAAAGATCAGTTCTCGGTCCCCTCCGGTAACTTTCGACACCAGCCCTATCAGTGACATCATCCGTTCACACCATGTTGACCACATCATCTATGCTGATTATACGCAGTTGTACCTTTCCTATCACTCATCTGATCGATCATCTGCTATCAGTAGACTTGAAGAAGTGCGTATCAGCTGTCATGCACTGGGCTTCTGTAAATAAGCTTAAAATAAGTGACTCCAAGACCCAAGTCATTCATATCACCCCCAGACACCGTGCGTACCAACCGCTTCCCCCACGCGCTTTGTGAATTCACTTATTCAGCCTGCCATTCTGCATGGTGGAACCTTGGATTACAATTGATCATCACCTTGAGCTCAAATCACATATCCGCAACATGTGTCAATCCGGCTGGTATGGTATTCACAAAATTGGACAGTTGCGAAATCATATTGACTCATGATTCGCAGAAAGCTAGCTTCATGCTTTTGTATCATCCGTTTAGACTTCTGTAATAGCTTACTCACTGGTCTCCCTTTGTCCGAACTTGGTAACTCCAGCAATATTCAGAAGCAGCCGCCATAATTATCACTGTTTCTAAAGCCAGGCAGTATATCACTCCAGTCCTGCGCAATCTTCATTGGCTCCCAGATGGCACTCGAATTTCCTTCAAGGTGTTCTGCTTGTCATGTTTAAAATTCACAAAGGTGATTCACCAGCTTATCTACAAATCTTGTAAGGCCTTATGTTCCTGTTCGCTATCTTCGTCGTCCACGAAACCTGTTCTCACAACCCAGAATTCGCACTAAAACCTACGGTGATCGTGCTTTCTCCTGGTTGGGGCCTTCTCTCTGGAACGCCCTTCCAGAGGATGTTCGCAACTCCCTAGTAGCAGCTCCTTCAAGAGAAAGCTGAAAACTCATCTGTTCTGCTTCACTCCTGATTTTCTTCTCTTCTTCGTTGTAAAGCGCTTCGAGGCATTGCAGTAAGCGCTATATAAGCACTACTTTATTATTTCTATTATTATTATTATCTTGAGTTTATTTCTCACAACTATTACAATGTTGGAATGTATGTACATATACACGCTACCTCGGAATCCTACCCGGATTCTGGGAGGTCCAGTACTCGTCTCAGCATGTGGGCGGTTCCACGATGGCTTGTTTGGTAAGTTGCCTGGTGTTCTGGCTTCCAGGTACCTTCTGAAGGTGTCCTTCCAAGTTCGGGGTTACAGCCCCCAGCGCACCAAATACCTCTGGGATTACTTCAGCGCTGACATCCCATAGTCGCAGTATCTCCAGTCTCTGGTCTTGATATTTTTCGATCTTATCTTTCTCTCTGCTTCTGATGTTATTATTATTCTAATTATTATTATTATATTATTATTATTATTTTATTATTATTATTATTATTATTATATTATTATTATTATTAGTATTATTATTATTATATTATTATTATTATTATTATCCTCTCCCATAGCCTAAATGCTTTTCGACTGAGTGAAATTAATGTGCGAATTTCAATAGAAAGTAAAGAATGTTCACAGGGTTGGTGCAAGTATGATATCATTTATTATTGCATGGTGGGATGTTTTTCGAACTTGCGCAATACAGATGCACAAACATCAAAGGATTGTAATTCCGTAACGGAAAGTCGTATGAAATTCGAGTTTGGACTGACGCATGCAGTTTTTTTCAGCTGATATATTAGCCTCTTTATCGTTCATCCTACAGTTGTCCTTAATGTTCTGGTTTGTAAGGGCAGAGTTTAACTAGACATGTGTAGGCGGGTAAACCGCCACGTGTATATCCCCACTTTTGAGCAATCATTTTGGGAAGAAGTATCTAACACCCATAAAGACCCCATTTTGGTCAGAAACCAAGACAAACTTTATCCACCAAGTTTTGTTGTAATCCATGGGTGTCGATAGGCACATGAATTATGCGAATTTGACCATGATGGCTTTGAAATGACTTCTAACTTTGTGAGGAACAAATGTAGCCCCCATCCACCAAGTTTCGTTCAAATCTGACAAAGTTTGGAAAATCGCATAAATTTGCAAGTTTGACCTCCGATGACCTTGAAATGACCTCCACATTTTCGGATTCAAATATAGTTCGTTCCACCAAGTTTCGTTCAAATCTGACAAAGTTTGGAAAATCGCCTAATTTCACAATTTTGACCTTCGATGACCTTGAAATGACCTCCACATTTTTCGAGATCAACTATAGTCCCTACCCACCAAATTCGTTCAAATCGACTAACTTGAAAATTTCGCGAAAATTATGCAAATTCGCGGCCGCCGCAGCATTGAGCGATGCCCACTTCCGAACTCATCCGAGATTTCACTAGGGCGGACAAGTGTACCAAGTTTCAGATCAATCGGATAAAGCGTTAAAGAGTTATTGCGCTAACGGGAAAATCTTCCAATCGTGAAATTTATGCAATTAGCGGACCCGTTCATGTTGCCGACTCCCCTTTCGAATCATCCGAGATTTCACTAAGGCGGACATGTGTGCCAAGTTTCGGCTCAAACGGACAAAGTGTTGGAGAGTTATTGCGCTAACAAGAAACGCGGCGGCGGACGCGGACGCGGACGCGGACGCGGCGGCGGAGACGGCGAAGCCAAAAACCATAATTCCCCGAAGTGGGGATATAATTACGTCAACATCATAAACAAACAAAATAAACTAATGTGCATATTTCCCGCGCAACTCTTCATGCGAAACCCTGGAATCATGCCTTCCAAAGTGCACGTGCATTCATCCTACTGCCCATGTATACAGGTGTATACGGGCCATTGTGCGTATCGCCGGATGTCTCTAAAACCAAAACCTCTAAGAGGAAGAAGGAGTACTTTTTCATTTACCTGTAAAACGATCGCTTCGTTGGCATAAAGCAACGCATCATGATGATTCTATAGTGAATGTTAACAGGCTTGGTCAGCCTTGATCATTATATACTATCGATTCTGTCTCAGATTTTCCCATCATAGCCTACCTCAAACAATATATTGTGACACTACAATGTCTGAATATAGTACAAGATATTATCGACATTTGTTGGCTTTGAGTGGAGTGTGCTATAATGACTTGAATCTTTATGAGTTATGTCTGAATTGCACATCGATAGTAATATATGTATGACTAGGTTTTCAATAGCGTGTCCATTATATTCACGTATGAAAGTCCATACACCTGTTTAATATGGCAATTACTATTGCCGTGAAATATGGAAATACCTTGCTTCCTATTTAAAGAGGCACATTCGTCTAGTAAAACTCAGCGAATAATGGACGGTAGGCCTAAATGTTCACAAAACATTAAGAGAAAAAAACGTCCCACACATTGACATAATTGTGACGGTATACCGGACCGAGTGCACGGGGAAGACTTCCAATTGTGACGTCATGCGAACGTCACTGCCATTTTTCTGTTCGTAGCTACTATAGGCGGAAGAATGGTGGAATGGTATCAGTGACACTTTACAACCAAAATATTCCGGTTCGAATTCCAGCAGGCACCGGACGATTTTCCCTGGGTGGCTGTACATGCAGTTGCGATGGGCGAGGTCTTGTCCTTCACTTCCTGCTGTTCCGCTGTGGTGCAGTGGATTTTCTGGGGTTACTGGAATTTGCTATGGGATATTTACAATAAGTCTCCTCGGCTGTAGCCAATTGCACGTTGAACTTGAACTTCCGCTCCTCCAGGTTTCGAGAAAGTGGTCGGGTCCTGGAGTTCACTGATAGTCCTTTCGGATGGGGACGTAAAACGGCGGTCCCGGGAGCAGGTTGGGATTGGTTAAACCATGCTTCGTTACATCTGAGCACTCGCTCGAGAGAGAAGGCGAGTTATCGCCGGTGCTCATCCACGAACAATATGGCCAGGGTTCCTAGATGAGCCTCAATTGGCTTTCTGAACCCGTAGAAATCAAATCAAATCTGGCGAGTAAGGCGACAATGTCTCTTTGTTTTTTGTTTTTTCATCCGTGTTTATTTTTTCCCCTTAAACCTCAATTTCCAAAGCAATAACGTATCCATAGTAACCTGACATGACTGTGCTTTAGAGGAAAAGAACCATTAAAAAGTGTCCTCTCGGCCAAACTGCTGCTCTAACCACTGCTTTGGACCCCGCCCCATCCCCAGCAAACGGTTGCGTCCTTGAGCATGTCACAACCTGAGAGAAATGTTTTGTCCAACAGTACTGCAGAAAAAGCCTTCCGGGCTTCGAATAATATCATGTTGGTTTCCACAATTGCAACGCTTCTTTCAAGTTGAATGGGCAAAATATTCATCAGGTGAATTCAGAAAAGGATCTCGGTGTTCATTTTGATTCTTCTTTGAAACCTTCTAAGCAGTATGCTGAAGCTGCAAGGAAAGGTAACTGGGTTCTTGGCTTGATTAGACGTCACTTCAGTTTCCTCGATAAAGATATTGTTGTCAGGTTGTTTAAGCAGCTGGTGAGACCTCACCTGGTGTATTCTGTCCAAGTAGGGATCCATATTTCTCGAAACAAGCAGTTAATTGAAAACTTTCAGCGGAGGGCCACTAGATTAATTCAATCTCTTAGAGATTTACCTTACGAAGAGATAGTAAGGCGTCTCGGTTTAACTGAGACGAGACGAATTCGTAGTGATTTGAATCAGGTTTTTTGAATTGTTCATGGTTTCGAGGCCTTTCCTTCGGCTATTTCTTTGAGTTTTTCAAAGTTACCACCAATAGGGGTCATTGTCTCAAGCTTCGTGGTAAACGCTGTAGATTGGACATTCGGAATATTTCTTCTCCCAGAGAGTTATTATGAGTGGAATAGCTTTTCTGAAGATGTTGTTCTGTCTAAGAGTGTGAAGACTTCAAGGACAGTCTTGATTTATTTTTCAAGAATTGTGGCGAATTCTTTGAGCATCTGGGTTGTTCTCTCTTTTGGGATGTTGTGGCTTCGGGGTCTCTCATGAGGATTTGGCCCCTTTTCACTAAACTAAACTAAAACTAACTTCCAACTCGCAATGAGGAAGTCTTGACAGGAAAATGTTAGAAAACGCAAAATAAGCCTATAATTATTTGATCCTGTTGCATATACATAAGAGCTGTAATGATATTCGGGCATCTATATGACGGCGCTGTTATTATGACCAGAAGAGTATTTTGTAGATTGAAGGGCGTTGACAGAATGACAGTGGCGTAGCCAAAAGGGCCAATGCTGATCACTGGCCTATCCCGGAAGCTTACTTATTAAGAAAATTGAATCTCTCTATCAGGTCTATAGGTAACATGTTCCCGATACTTGGGTACATTGATGCATTGTATAGCCTAATCTATATAGCCTCAATGGGCAACATCGTCTCACAGCAGCCAGCGAATACTGGACGCTGCCGCGCCGTTTAGGCTACGACTAAGTTGCAACAAGACGATAATATCCCTTCACTGCTTTAGGTCATTATAAGCCGAGCCTTTCATCTCAGCCGAGGATAATAATATATCATTAATTACGCCTAGTCTAATACAACGATTTTTTTTTTTTTTCAAATTTAAATCCCGGCGATGGAACGTGACTTGCCACACTGTGTAGGGATCTATTGTAAATTACCTCACGTACGTCTGGATACTTATTAAGGGCCTAATCGACGAATGTCAGTCACGTGTCAGGATCCTGACATGTCCAAGGCCGCTATCATATAATTGATGTTGCATAATTTATCAGGCTCTGTTTGATGGGACTAATTCTATGATAAGGATAATAGAGGATATCCGAGGCACCGTGCCCAGAGACATTTGACAGTGTAACTCCAGTCAAACGTGTATTTAGATCATATAATATATTAGAAGAAGTTGAAACCGTATAGTCTATGCTCTTGAGCGTTTCTCTTCTGCCGCTATTGTTCTCTACAGTGGTTTTTTTTTGTGGAAACACCCGTAGAATTGTTACACTGAAGACATCACAGATTTCTTTTCAAACTCATACAGTCAAACGTATACTGAGTTATTTCTAGGTACCAATTCGTTTTTTTTTTTTTGGGGGGGGGGGTGTATAGCTACCTCCTGTGGTATTTTTTCATACTCCTGACTCAAGAGATATACATGTGCCCCCTCCCCCTCCCCCGAAGATCTCCCTTTCGCGTGTGATCCCAAAATGGGGGCTTGCGATCAGTGTCATATTAAGTGTTAAAAAGCCTGGATGGGGTAAACTGATGGTAGATTATTCAATAATGATATTGTTCGGAGACAGTGTATACTTCGATACATTGGCGTACAAGGCGTGAAAATCTTACAGAATAAATAGAAAAGTGACAGAACTAAATTTTTCCTCCCGCACATTACCGGTTCTATAGGCCCCCTACTTTTATCACGCTTGATGCTCTGTGCGTGGATGACCCAGTTAGTGCAACCAACGGAGTGTCACCAACGGTTGTGCCTGTATTAAAAGAAGTTCCATACCAACCAACGTGCTATAGGCTATCCCCAGTCACTTGGGATTCCTCTAAGCGTAGACCTCCATCGTTAAACGATTTCAGGTCATTTTTATTCATTTTCGAGTGAATTATAATTAGAGAGAACTGCTTAGCAACTGTCGAAGCTTGAATTTCTTGGCTACATCGGGGATGTGAGCAGCTCGTTACGAAAAATAGATATTAGGGGAAAATTCAATTCAATTCAATTCAATTCAATCTTTAGTTCCAGTATGAATCTTCAACAATTTACAAATAGGAAAATACTGAAATTATGATAAGAGGAATGAAGGAGAATGTTCAGATAGAATATTTAATATTAAATATGGATAGGTTAAGACACTATACGGGAAAGTCATAGCAAAGGTTCTGGAGCAGCATGCTGAATTACATGGGAGCCCTAATATGAAAGAATTCTTAAAAAGTTCAATTCTGAATCTTGGAGTCATTGCAGCATTAGTATGGTAGTTCGTTCTTTTGCACAAATCAATTGCGAGATAACAGATACATAAGATCGAAAGAGTATGTGCCGAAAAAAAGGTTTACTAGCACAAATTGTTTGCATTATACATCAACATGGACAAATATATCCATAGAAACGAATCAAATAATCGTGATATCTACAAACGAAACGTTAGAGCCTTATTCCTGTTCATAATGAATCCTAACACTAACATTAACACAACCTGGAAATACCCAACTCTCGTCGAATAACGATCTGTATTGGGGAAGATTTATAGCCAGCTTTCTTTCACCTTGGCAGTATATAGAATACTTCCTTTACCTGTGCTTTTTCATTATTTTGATATGCACATGTCGTAATTGGCAATGGGTACCCACTTTTCTGCCTACATGGTCAATTGAATATCATATATGTTAGGAAGTCCCAACGGCAGGGCTTTCATTCTCTGTGATTTATTGGGGTGCAATTGCTTTTGCCCTGCCAACATTTAGAGTAGCACTTTTGACACTGTGGATTTACTGATTTTTTTTTTTTCTGTAATCGATGTACAGCTAGTCATTTGCCCTTCCTATCTGTCAGGGTGAAATCAGTAGGCCAGACCTCTAATGTTCGGCACCATGGATGAGGTAGGACTTCGTGTACACTGTCCACAGTCCATTGTTTAATAGTAGCCGCCTGAATTAGTTTACATTCCTGGAGCAAGCCATACAGCAGTTGTTGCTTCAAATTTGTTAAAAGTATA
This sequence comes from Sclerodactyla briareus, assembly GCA_026419785.1. Classification (NCBI taxonomy): domain Eukaryota; kingdom Metazoa; phylum Echinodermata; class Holothuroidea; order Dendrochirotida; family Sclerodactylidae; genus Sclerodactyla; species Sclerodactyla briareus. Next base: position 383,521 of record JAODTK010000223.1, on the reverse strand, counting down.
AGTCAATCTATTAGCATAGGATCGAGGACTCGGACACGTGACTACGGACTCGAATGTCGGGACTCGGGAGCAAGACTCGACCGGATACTGATGGCTCGAACTCGGACTCGGATGAGAGGACTGGCGACTCCAGCACTGTAACTTCAGAACTTATGTTCACCAAATGTGAGCCTATGGCGAACAGGAGTCTTCCACTCTTTCACTTGCGTTTTTTTCTATCCACATAAATATAATGAATGTGTTTTGCAACAGCTAATATTCTTCCCAATAGATGATATTTTGAATTTTTGCGAACAATTTTTACGCTGATTTGCGCGTTTGGGAGCATGGCGATCATTTTGGACCAACTTCATTTTCGTACCATGGGACCCCACCGGGCGGCATTTTGAGTTTTTTTTTGGACGAAACTTCCTTATCACAGATTTGCACATGAACATAGTCATCATTTTGGGACAAAACTTTAGTTTTTGCCTCATTGGACACCACCGGATTCTCATTCGTGATTCAAATGGACATTGTCTATCCACACGATTGCTCAGATGTGGGGATACACGTAGCGCGTTTACCCGCCAGGCGATGTCTAGTTCTCTAAATATTAGGATCCTGCAATATCTATTTTTATGATGGTAGGTAGCAAGTAGATAGGCTACAATAAAATGAAATATTGAAATTCAAAATGTCGATTATATAGGACTGTAACACAATAAGCAGCTAATCCGGGGGAAGCGTCGGGGAAGCGAAGCGCACTGAGGCCAGTCACTACCACTCTGCGTCGAGTGAGTCTAAAGTGGGTTGGAGCCAGTCGCCAGAACGTCCTCGCAGCTTATGGTTGGCGCCCTATTTACGGGTACTACCTCAGAGAGTTGGGCGGATTGCTCAGGCCCAGGCCTGCATACCGGTTGAATGAAGTAAGCTGAGAGGCTGCCATATCGTCATTGCTTGTAGCAAGTGTCCTTATATCCACTTTCCCTTATTTTTATCTTACCTCGTTTCACCGCTATCGATAACACCCCACTGCTATAAAACTGGAGTCACTGTGCGTCTATGGAAACATTTTCGCATTCTATCATTAGTACCGGTATTCCCCACAAGCAAACCCTCTCTTAACCCAACCAATTGATTAGGTTGATTAGAACTTCGAAAATACTGTAACACTTTATTTTTCCTCTCTTCTTGCCTGGGGACTGGGGACAATATGGAGGTTTCCTAAAGATATATCTTGGGACCTCCTTGACTGCTGCGTGGGGATAGTTTGTTGGGTGTAGGGAGGCGGGGGAGGGTATTTGCGCCTGCAGGGGTGGCATGTCCTGGCTGCTTGGAAAATAAAATGCAATGAATAATAACGGAACGATTTTAAAAGGCAAAGAAGCCCGGGCTGCTAAGGGGATTTAGAACATTTCAAGTTGGATTTTGGGTCAAAGTTTGACTGAGCGATAAAACTTCAGTCAAATATGCGGTATTCATGGAGAGAAGAGTGGGAGGGGGCATAAAGAAGAAAAAGCAAGTAAGGGACTTTGTAATAAGAGTCAAACTTATTGGTCAGTTATTTTGGGAATTTTCATGAATTTTATGAGTTATATGTGAAAATATGTGATGTTCGTTTTGACAGGCGATGGGTTGCATGAACTAGCTTGGTGTGTATGGTGTGTAGTGTAGTGAAAAATAGAACCACGATAGCGCAACCACGGCGAAACACTTTTCGGCGATCGCCTTGTAATAATATACTGCCAGTGTCCATTGGTGAGTTTTACTTGGTTCCTGGACCGTAGAATTCGGATCAAAATAAAAAACAAAGACTCACCGTTGTTCGCAATCTGCGATGTTTACATTCGTACCGCATCCCGCAGCCGCACGGATGGGATCCTTGGAGCCTAAACAGTTTTGTTGAACAATATAGGTATTTCATCACTTCAATGATACACAAGCATGTTACTGTGACCCTTTTAATATTGCCGATGATATCAAGAACATTCACGCATTTGTTCTGTATGAGAACAAGAAATGAAGAGGATAGAAAAATACTGAGAATGCATGTCTGGCGATATTATCTACGATACGCAGATAATTATGTTTCGGTTAGTTATAGACTATTAGCTTACCCCTATTCTATATCTCTATTCTCAAAATGGAGGAAAAATCTCAACAAAGTCATTACAAGTATCATGGAAGGATTATCTCATTTTTTCCACGTAAATAAACTTATCGTCTTTGCAGCATTTATGTGTAGAGTCCATGTGCTGTTTTGGAAGATTCACCAGTGACGTAACGATTTCTCAATTTCCTCGAAATTTAAAATAAAAACTCAACGGGGCCGCATGCTTAGGTGCTGGAACCTCCATTAGGAATGTGAAGTTTTTATATTTAATTTCTTTCACCTGTGACAGTCAAATATAATCTTTAACATGACCATCAATGTCACAGTGGCAGCATCTCGCCTTCTTGAATTTTCTTCACTTCACTTGAAATAGATTCACTTTTCACTTGATTTTCAGCCATGGTTATTGACTTGGTGATGTGAAGCCGACGATGGGACTCTGTAAGCAACGAGTGTTGTGGGTTGTCCTTTTCTGGCGGAAATATATTATCAAATTAGGTTAAACGCGAAGAATGACAGAAGAACGACTCACCCACTCTATCAATGGCAAGAGTTCATTGACTCCAAGACAAGACGGCGGCATGTTGGCACTGCAAGTAGCACAGATGTATGTCAGCCAGTTGCGTATTACGGTATATAACATACTAAAGCCAACCTTTTTTCTTCGTCTTTATAAGATTACAAACTTCTCATCGGCATGCAAGGCTGGGGGGACTATCGATCGATAACAATGGTTACAATCGCTGGAGCTGGAACAGAAGAAGCAATTATACACCCTGGAGATTGGTGATTTCAGATGTGGACTGGATTTCGCTGATGATGCTGCAATATTCGCCGAGTTTGTGGTTTCTTTGGTTGATCGTGAAGCACTGAGTATGAAGCCTATCCGATGGGGCCTACAGGTGTCTTGGGCCAAGGACTAGGATCAGTCTTTTAGTGGCATTGGGATTCTACTGTCGAGTCTGTCCCGGTCTTGGGAGAGAGGTGAGATGTCACTGAGTCTTGTCGTGACTGGCAGTGTCCTCAATGGCTGGGTCTTGCGAGCTGAGGTTAGTAAGCCTGGGCTGGCTTGTGGAGGCATGGGGTCCTGGAATTCGTGGCGTCTGGCGATTCACGCTATATGGCAGAAGAACAAGCTACGTGTTTTCGGCTCGTTGTGCTTCAGTCTTGTTTGATTCAGCGAGGCTTTTGGACGCTCAATGCGGTGCTGAAGAGTAGGTGGACTCTTTCTACTACTCGCTCGTCGCATCCTTGGTCACCCTGAGGACCGTGTTCTAAGGCAAGCGTCCTGCTCCGAGGAGGCGGGGATGGTGAGGGTCGTGCCTGATTCGTGACGACAACTGCGCTTATTCGGGCATATGCCGCGGCTCCTGGCAGCGATCCTGTCCACCGAATTCTGTTTGTACGGGATCCGGTGGGTTGGTGCCGCCTGCCAGGACGGCCTGTATCTTTGAGTTAGAGCAGCTTAGTGGTACCTATGCAGTTAGGTGGGAGGTCAGGCCAGGCATGAGTCGCTTGCCCGGAGGAGCCGGGTGACTGGAAGCGGGTGGACGCGGCAAGGTGCGGCAAGGTGCCGTCCGTGCATGTGGCCCCCATGATTGATGAGTGAGATGTGGACAAGGCGGACGGAAAGTGCTTCAGCTCGTTGTCTGACAATCAGACTTCAGATCAGGTACATAAATAATCCTCCGCACGAGGGCTACTGTTCAGAAACATGACATAAGGAACCCACTCGGTTTCGTCATCAAATTCTATCAGTCCATCTAGGATTAACGCCGAATAGGGAATTTCATAAATACTAAATGAAGATAATAGATACTAGGGTCTCAAAACAACCCCTGTTAGTATTCTCGACGCTTCACATAATAATAAAATAATAATAATATAATATACTAATAAAATAATAATAATAATATAATAAACTTAATAATAATCTCTCGTTCGTATATAGCGCAATTAAACTTCCTCTGAAGACATGGCTCACAAACGCGGCTTCACAGATATACCACCCTGAGCATCAGTGAGTTCACACCCGGTACTCATAAGCGACGCACCTCCTCTGTCTGTTCCTCTCTGACACACTAATTTCAGTACGTCACTTTGTCGTGTCCCCTTGGGGGACTCCCTCAATAGGGCCTGCACATAGGCGCGCGCTACGCTTCACAGTCACATCACAAGGTATTCCACTTTTCAACATTTTTTTTCCCCTTTTTTCAACATTTCAGGAGACGGCCTTATCCACAGCACTGCGGAAAAGTACTTGGTACCGTCTTCATCAGGATATGATCAACCAGTTATGCCAGTTGGATAGAAATTTGCATTTTGTATCCGCTACTTATTTGTTGTTTTTGAGTACCACCTCTGGTTACCCAGGCCAACACTAGAGCATCGAGTACTTAATATTATGGGCCTTTATGAGATAATTTTATCCTTGCTTTGCAACAGGAAGATACACCTCGCTATCTGACAGTATTAACCGGAACGTGCAAATGAAATTTTATGCCCAATTCATTTATCTTTAGACCGGTGTCATTGGCGCGTTGTATAGTTTCCGCACTCGTCAGAACATTTGTAATTCTCAAACTGTGTATATGATCTCCTGAGAAAGGGAGGGCTACAAAAGCTTCATATCCTCCTTGGCCAAGTTGTTGATATGCTCATCAGCGTGCAGTGATTTTCCCACAATTTACCCAAAATACTTGGAATTTGATGTCTTTCTTCAGAAATGCCAGTAATGACTTTCACAGACTGTTGATTCAGTTAGAAAACGGTAGTGTTATTCATAATCGTTGTGTTTATATTGCGTTAGTCTCCTCTGTGGTATAGGAACATCATCATTGACGCATTCTGTTGCTGGATGAATGGCATCTAATTTCAGGTCTATACGGGGTATATTGGTATGATCTGACGACATAATTACAAATATCCATGGATAGTGATTATGCAATTGTAACGGAAAAATGAAGGGATCCGGGGGCTACTTGCAGACAAATTAAAAATGATTCCAGATGACATCTCTTATCATGTTTACATATGTTACATTTTTGGGACTGAAATTATCTACATAGGACTTGCAGACACGGAATTTAATTTCAAGGCTGGTACATCTGGCGAGCAGGCCGGATTCATCGTGTGGGGGCCCGGGGCACGCGGTCTGTGGGGCCCTATAAATGAGCTAAACTCAATGATACCACAACCTCACATCAGCCTCGGAAGTGAGGTCAATGCATGCACTGCCACGTGCCGTAATCTCGTCGAATGCATTCAGTAATGAAGGGCGTGCCTAGTACCGCGAACCTAATTCAGTTGTGTCATACCATTGGCGTGTTTGGCCCAAAAAACAAACCCTTACAATACAATATGGTTTTGGGTGCTTGAGTCAATATTCAGGACCTGCCCGAATTTCCGCGCCGTACAAACACGACATAAAACGACAGATATCAACGGCGCGCGCGAAGATCGCCACAATTCTGGTGTATTTCTTGTAAGTTGAACAGGAATTCGTGCATAATGGTAAAAAAAAAAAAAAAATCGGCCAATCTTTAAAAAAAAATAGGGTAACTCAGATAGATAGATGTAGATGAGTATGATAAATTGATAGATATATAGATAGTAAAAATTTATCGTCCATTTTTAAGAAAAAAAAGAAAAACAGAAAATGGGTTTTCTGCCGACAGTACAAGACCTATAGACAAATATACAAATATACATACATGGTATAAACACTAAAAAGTCTGGAACAAACAGAAACATACAAAACGAGTAAGCGTGGGAATTATCAATTGGATAGCTCCGAAGAAATGAATTGGCGGAAACGGCTTGTTTTGGTGATTGAACCCACATTCTAATGCCAGATCTGTTGTGCTGTGTGAGGGTATGAAAGGGCTAGTGACACCTCGCCCGTTATTAGCATTTACCTTCTTCATCAACTTTCCTCCCTAGATAGAGCCAATTGTTGGAGGAGCTTAGGCCGATGGAGCGTTCAGCAGATCTACGAATTCGTTCTAGCCCAATTTTGTCTCACTTCTCGGTGAATGTCCTTGAATTTTTGTTGGTAAAATCTTTGGGGTTTGGGGCTGTCGCTGTAGGCTCGTCCCTTTCCTTGCCCCCTACGCCTATGATACGCATTGCCCCCCCCCCCCTGCAAAAGTCAAAATCCGGCACGGAGCCAAAAGGATATCAGTTTGATTATCAGTATGGGTGTTATACACTCGATCCAGCACTCAGTCTAGCCGTTGACAACGTAAGTCTGCGCATCCTGCCCAGGCATATGCGAGGAAAATCGTTTCACAGCCTTGACCCACCGTGGATCATAGGCATATCTACAGATTACGTAATTTGACCATCGCAGCCTATAGTTAGGTTATCATACTTGTTTTGCAATCCATGTATTTTTTCGCACGTTCATGCTTGCATTCCGAGAGGATTTCATCTTATTTAGCGATCTCAAATTTCTGCACTTTCAACAGCAAGAACTACTGAGGTTTTATAGCCTCTGTTGCGCATTGGCTTCTCGTGTGATTCCGAATCAACTGTAACTTAGTTTTGAAAATACGCTTTCACCGCTGCAATTCGATACCATCAATTTTCGGTATGAGGCAGTGGCGTACCCTAGGGTGTTGGGGCTAAACCCCCCCCCTCATGACCCAAGTGACCAGACCAATAATTTTTAACACAAAAACTGATTTTTTGTAGGTTCAGTAGAGGTTTTTGCAGCTGTTATTTAAGCAAATCTTGCAGCAAGCATTTTTCCTATGAGGCTCATAAAGCGGACTTATTTGCTAATAAGGAGGGTGGGACATTAATAAGGCGCACTTCCATTGAGGTCCACCTCACTCCCCCCCCCCCCCCAGCATAATCTCTGGTCTCTCCTGTATGAATAAACTGTCCTTTAAACTCATTTTCGATGATCGCCTTTTACATGTCGCTTCATTAGAGTTCCGCTGCTGCTGAACTTCATAAATAACAACAAACTTAATCAATTCGTCAATAGCCCTTCCCGAGATCGGAGGATACTTCTTATCACATTGGAAGCTTAGGAAAGTCTATCTCTAAAAACCCCAGTGGGGAAAATTATTTTCAGTTATACCCCAATTGATTATTATTTATATAACGTGAGGATGATATTTAACATGACCTTATTGTTTATCTGGCAAGGTTGTTTTGTCAAGTTATACACAGCATGTTACCTGTGAGAATTTTAATATGGTGAATAAACTGATGGAAAAAATTTGGACGCTGACTAATCTGATTTCATTCTCGTTCATTACCGGTAAATTTCTCAGGATCGAAGCTTCCACTAATACCGCATACGCATCTGATCGTTTGTCCAGTTCAGTTTGAAGCACGTCCGTACTGCAACAAATCCGCAACGCGGAATTCATCCTTGGACTCAGCGGGTCTCGTCCTGAGTGGGGGATCCCCCATGTGTTCTAAGGCTGCTGTTTGTGGCTGAAGTTTTGATGGTTTCAGTTTAGGCAGCAGTTTAGGTTAGAAGTGGAAACTGCTAAATCCATGAGACTTGAAATCATTTGTGTGTCGGCCTGATCCTTGGTCGATTAGGCAGGGGTGGCGCCAGCGGGGGGGGGGGGGGGGGGGGGGGGGGGGGGGGGGGGGGGGCGAGGGAGGGTGGGCAGCCCCCCCCCCGTCGGGGAAGCCTGCCCCCCCCCCCCCGTCGGGAATTTTCCCATTTCGTCGGGGGCCGATTGGGTACGCTGAATGTACACACCCCGACGAGGAATTTTGCCCCGCCAGCATAATATTTCGAAACTTTTTTATAGTGAAAATTTCTATATTGAGCTGAATAATTTTCGGCGGCGCTTCGGCCGCCTCATATCTTTCTATAGTGTTACCAGTTTCTCGCTCGAGTTTAAGATCACGTAATCATCTGCCTACACAGACTATACAATCTTGGAATAATAGATCTGATTACACAAGCTTAATGGATATCTTCGAAATGTCCCTGCAAAGATTAAGGTTACACTTCTTTTGGGGAGGTGCTCGTTCTGCTGGCTGGCCTCTACCATGTTTTGCCTCTGTAAGTGGTTGGTGCTTCCACGACGCAGTGCCCGTATATCCTGTGCAGGTTATCGGGAATCCTGACCCTATTCTACTAATAAGGGTGCCTGATTAAGTGGTAAGCTTATTGACCTTAACATTGCCCTCCATAAATTTGGATTCAATTTTTTCGTTTTTTTTTCTTCAAGAAAATTTTCAAAAAATGGAAACATCAAAAATGCAGGTTTTGACCTAGGGGTCGGGTGAGCCCGTCGGGGAACTTCACTTGGACCCCCGTCGGGGTAACTCGGACACCCTCGGGGAAATCCGGGCGCCACCACTGCGAGTATGATCTATCATTAGGGAATTCGGGATCATAGTAAACGGATAGGATGCAAGCAAAGGCTCAACGTTACACCAATAACGGTAATAATAAATCCGAAACATTTGTTGTGGCTCACGATTTATAACCGTTTTTGAATGTGGGGGGTACCGAATCAGTGGGGGCCCCCAAATGTGGGGGACCCAGGGCACGCGCCCCTGTTGCCCCGCCCTTAATCCGCTAGTGTGCATGGGGCACTAGAAGGGGCCACCCCCTCCCACTAGTTCTGGCTGGGAAGAAAGCAAACTACGCGCCTGTTAGTATATCGTATATATGCATGTTATGAGGAACGGATTACTCAATTATACGGGCGCGTGTACGCAAATGGTGGAATGTCTGATCTGTCATATCTTCACTGAACATTAAAGGACAACTGCAGGCTTGAATAGAACAGAGGTTATATCATGGAGAATGGAAACGGATCAGAGGTCCAACCCTATTTCAATACGTGTTCCTTTGTGTGCTAATTCTCGTCGTTGGTCGTTCTATTCAATGTCTATGGAACCGACCCCACCCGTATCATCGGGAGCAAGTATTATTAGGTAACGTTGGAGAGAGGACCAGCAGCACTGTCACAACCTATAGAGCAAACATCCATTTTATCAGGCGTTTAATGCTCCTGATTTCACCCTTGCGATTTCACCCTTAATCATCGATTGCTTATAATAGCTAAAGACTTGTTTCGTACAGAGTTTTCAACGAAATTCCTCGTGGGGATTTAAATTCCTGTAACTAGACATAAAACGATAAAAGTTTCGCATTGAAACTATGTGAAGTTAGTGTGAGATTATGTATATGTCCTTTGGGAAACGATACCGTATTTTCGCATCCCATTCCTATTTTTTATTTATCATGCTTAGTCTTAGATAGATGGAGATGGTATAAATCATTTTAAAACAAAGTTTTGAGGTCATAGTAAATTAATAAATTTTGTTGTTGTTTCTTTTATTTGGGGGGGGGGGTTTGTCGCCGGTACAACTGGCAGAAAACGACGGCGACGTTTCAATTCATTGTATCGCTATGGTGTATAGCACTGATATATCGTGAGCTGATTCTGTCGGAACTCTATGTTTGTCAATAGTCTACGTTTATAACCGGCGCGATCCAGAGGGGGCGCACCCGGCGCCCCCCCCCCCTAAAGAATCTCGCGAGGATTTTTGTTTTGGACGGACGGCCTCAGCCGTTGAGTTAAAGTTGACAAAGCCCCATCTGCCATCTGTTCACATCAGAAGGAGCACCACTATGCATATTGGTTTGCATTCTTATTGATAGGTATTCTTAGCTCCTCAAAAGCTAATCGCGTCATCTAAGCACGGCAAACTACTCTACTATTAGTTAACGGGCCGATTCGCTTCCATGGCATATGGTTTGGCGACAGTACAATTGTGGTGATTTTCCAACGTTAGAGCGGCAAAGCGCTTTGAATGTTGTGCGGCGAAAACAAACACTCTCCATTGATGATGAAGAAACTTTTCCTGGCGACAGATGTTAGCCATGGCGTCCCACAGGTTGGGGGATACGGGGCGGGGGGGGTACATGTCCCCCACTTTCAAAAGGGGGGGGATATCATATCGTTTTGCCCCCCCCAGCCCACTTTTTCCGACTGTAATAAAAAATAATAGCACCCTCCCAATTTGTACACTCTAAACTGGTTTAATTTTTGTCTAACAAAACAAAAATCGCGCTGTGGAAATTGATGCACCAGTCCACTAATTCCAGTGCTGACCAATGTGAGATCTTGACCCGACTAGGACCGAATTCCGAAGGATTACCCATGTTTCATAACCGAATTCTCGAATTTTAAATCAATAGCCAGATAATGTGCATGTATTTGTTTTCTGCGCGCAATGAGTCGTTTTATTCGCAGACGTTTGTAGGCTGAATATGAAATGTGAGGCTCGAACTTTTGTTCACTCGATAATTTCAGGAGCCTTGGGAAGACTGCCCCCCCCCCCCCCAATCTTTCTGAAATGAAAATTCGTGGGAAATCTGGGAGGAAAAAAGCAAAGTGAAACATGCGGTAATTTTTCGCAGCCTTTTTTCGATGAAATGCCCGGGAAACATGCATTTTTTTCGCGCTCCGCGCTCGCCAGAGTAGGAAAGGTATAAAAAATACCATGTGTAATATTCGGTAAATCATCTTAATATGTACAATGACAACTTTTGGTGTGTCTTTTACTTCAAATCACACATGTAGATGGGTGGCTATTGATCCTGTCAAGTGCCATTTCCGTCGATCTGGAGGGTATGAGAATCTTAAATTTTCGCGCTACGATTCGCGCCACCGATGGTTGGCGCTTCCGCTTAGATGGTCATTTCCATTCGAAAGTGTCCCCCCCCCCCACTATTTCAAAACGGATCGACGCCCTGATTTGTAGCTACATGTTATTCTTCCACGCGTGGGTAAATGTTCCACGAGGATTCTTCGGTCGTAGATTAGCTACTGTGTGAGAACAATAATTGATTTACGGTTTTATTTGGCCATGTTCTCATACGGATTTACCAGTTGCATGCGCGCACATCGGGGTTGGTCTGTCTGTACGCGCTTCACATCACGAATCACCCACCCCTCTTGGGAGAAATCTGGATCCATTGCCTTTTCAAAGCATTGTTCTATACGGTTCCACACTCAATTTACTTACCATGATATTGAGAGACAAACGTACATGCCTGTTGGTGGGATCTGTTATAGTATTTTGCATAGCACCAAAATTTACCGAAAAAAAAAAAAAAATCATAATTTTTTCTAAGATTCCCTCATTCTACATCACAGATTCCCCCCCGTCCACTCAGTATGAAAGGTTTTTCCAGCTGATGGGCGGTTTTCGGGCAAGCTTCTGGGCTGTATCCGATGTTGCGATAAATACAACTTCTCACAATCCGATGACCCTATTTACGCACCGCAAATAACAATCGTAGTTTCTTGTACCCCCCCCCATCCCCCACCCCCCCCTCCCATCCAGAAAGCTCGACACGTCAATTAAACTTTGTTCTGGGCAATTGGTGCTGTGCTCGTTGTGTGGCACGTGGGGTAGACCTCTCTTGATCTCAGATGACTTCAAATTCATCCAAAACAATTGTTCATTTCACTCATACCGATTGCGATTATGAAAAGAGTCAAATCCAATTACGCGCAGCAGTGGAACACATCTTTTGTGAGACCTTTGTCTATCTACGGCACCAAAAAATGTGATATTTGGGATCACAGTACTTGCAAAATTGTCGATAATACAACGTTGATTGTGTAAATCCGGAGTACTCTTAAGGGACCACCAGTGTTTCCTCCAAAACCATTGAAACAATCATTTCCTAATTTTTGTGTTATGCTTTTTGTCAAACAAAATACACGAGTAATGCCGTTCCGGCCATCTGGGAAGGTCTCTCACCAGAAATTTGCTCGCGCCATCTGAGCAACTGGTGGCGCTCCGCTCTTAGATGGTCAAAAGATGCATCTCATATGCCTTGGTCCCCACACTCCGGCACCCCCCACCCCCCCATGCCCCTACTAAAAAAACTCTGGCCACGCCGCTGATCAGATACGTGTGTTCATATCAATTGACAGTTCAGTATCTAGGGAATTTCAACTACCCCCCCCCCTCCCGATTTGGGACCCTCGCGCCTGCCGCGCTCCGGATGCTACTTCTCCAATTATATATGTTGATAATTTTTGGCGCCCCCTCTAACTGAAAATCCGGGATCCGCCCAGTTAATTATGCTGGAATACATTGCCCATTTAGGCATCCATGCGTTAAATGTGTTTAGATCGGCCTATCATTTTATTTTTCTTTCTGTGGGGGGGGGGGGAGGGATGTTACTTCCTAAACCTGTTGTGGTGTTTGTTGACAGTGATAGAACTAGGGAAGTAGGAAATCATTATAAAGTCAGAAAAATTTTAAAAGATTAAAAAAACAAAACAGAACGTCACATACAAACCATTTTCGGGCTACTGCATTATCTTCCAATTGGTCAGGGATGAAGTTCCGTTTGTGGCAGGAGGGTCTGAAATCCACCCCTCGATCTATTTTATGAACGGTTGTCCAATTATGCAAGATCCCTGAAAATTGCGGAATGGCAGCAAATTCAAAGAGCCGAATAATATATTGTAGTCAGTTGACATGATTAACTTGTGTTGGTTGCCATAGGAAAGGTTGACTAGAGAAACAATTATGGCTGGGTGGGTGAGAGTTACCAGTAGGAGGTACCTATGGCGAGACAGTACCATGTGTGCGTTGGTGATCATAACTTTTACAAAAAATGAACGATCACAGAACTCACCTTCCGAACTCGTGAAATTCGGGAATCGACAGTCTGGGCAATTTACCCTTCCGCTTTCGCTGATTTGTTTGGCACTATCTTGTCACGATGTTTTGTGATACAATAATCGAAGGGCGAGATCATGTAGAGAGAAGCGGGTTGGAGGGGTTGGTTGCGGACGCAGTGCAGTAGTTACGTTCCCCCAATGAGTGTAAAATATGTCGCATGTAACATCAACTTCACTGCGATAGTCACGTATAAAAACAAGCACCGTCTATGTGCCGTTTTTGTTGTGGGTGGAGCATGCGTGGTAGTGTGTTTGCCAACCACTCGGTCCACATCCCAATTCGCCATGCTATGGTTCTTCCGGCCCCGCTATGTGGCATGAGTGAGCCAATCGATCTGATGCATAATATAATGTAGGCTAAATATATTCTTCGAAAAACGCATTACAGGGGGGGAACATCTTATTGGCGTCGTACATCCGGTATACATAGAGGACCTAACGATCGCAAGGAAAATTATAGTCAAATTCTATAACATTTTTTTAACTCAGATAAAAAAGACCCTCTAAAATATTTTGAAAGTTTAACAGATTTCTTGAAATGCTCCACAAAAGAAGGGAGTCTTCAATTTAGTTTCGAAAACATTGAAGTCATTGACATAAGTGTTAGATACTACTGTGTACGTACGTGTATGGACATCATGAGCATCAGGTCAGGAACATTACAAATCATTTGTTTTTTTTACTCCAGTACCAAAGTAACCGAAAGTTGTTGGAGACGGGGTGTTGATAATTTTCTACAAGTCGTGCGAGAGACGGCAAAAATTGCAATCGCTCTGGTCTATGTGGAAGTAGCACAACTCACCTTTGAACTGTCAGAGGAAATTCTTACTTGATTTTATGATTTTTTTTTCCGTGTGCCAATCTGTTATTGGGGGGGGGTGGTAGACCAATGACAATCTGTTGAGGTTTAAAAATTCGACAGAAAAATAGTTGGCAGGAAACTGGCCAAAACGAAAAAAAAAATATGCCCGGGAAGTGCTTTCCTCCCGCAATCTGGGGAACCCTTTCAGGCAAAACATTGTCTTGGGCACGCTATGCGTCTGTACGCCCGAACCGATTATTGCGCTTCGATTATAGAAATTTGAATAAATTCCCCCCTCCGAACTCTGAATATGGCCATTCCGCCCTTGGGTACGAGGAACAGTTCAGATCCTCGGAGAACTCCTCCTAAAAATTTCAGAGTAGCATCTCCCAATTTTGAGATATTTGGATAGCCGATGACTTCGTGTCTTCTTGTCGAATTCTGATGATTTTTTTATACTATTACAAGGTATTGGAGATAGATTAAAAGTGCCAGAATTTGAATCAAGGAGAGAGTCCCACAAAACGTTGGATTACAGTTGCACTTGTGTGCAAAATAGAATAAGTATTCACAGAATTGTCCGGTAGATCTTGTTCAATCATCAATGGCTTTGTTGTAAGCGGGTGCGCTCCTCTGAAAACGTGCTAATAGAAATATAGATCGCCAACGCAAAGATGTGTTCCAGCATAGAGCAATTTTGAAAAAAAAAAGTTCAGTTAGGTACAATTTGCAGTAGGTCGCAACGGTGATTTTTTCCATGAATCAAAACGACCAAACTATCGATAGTCAAAACTATTCACAAATGAGGTAGGCTTCACGCATATACACGCACATATACCAGAGCCGTACACAGTATATAGGCCACCGTACCTCTTGTCCTGTCCACTGCTATGCAATACCAATTAGTGGATGTCACTGCATAGGGGTATAGCGTGTAACATGACGAGCTTGAAAACCTCTATGCACGAGCGAGCTATATACATACTCTGACAAGATTTAGGCAATATTGACCAACTATAACGATGATATCTAATATTTCTTTAACTGTACATGTTAGCATATTAGCGGGGAAGATGATACAGGTACACGTGACCAGGCGTTCTTGGTATGTAGTTTTCGTTTGTGTTTCGTCTGGGGGTTTGCGGTCCACAAGCATTTGGTAGGTTTATCTTTGTCTCTTGACTTTTTGCCCTCGGGCACTTCGTGGGATCCTATATCAGAGTTTGTCGGGAGTACAGTACAGTAAAGAAAAAATACAATACGATAAAACGCATAATGTCTTGGTACGTCACCAGTTACACAAGTAACCAGAAACAAGAACCAGTTTTACCACCGACTGGAAAATGTGACCAGTGCCCCTCTCTGATTGCCCAGAGAGCCGGATTAGAACAGTTGTGAGGGGTGAGAAATTGCATGTTGCCGTCCTGCGTGGGAATACTGACCCCGACCCCCCCCCCCCCCCACCCCGCCCAACATTTACCGGGTGTGGTAACAAATGCCGTAATTAGGCTACACTCTGAAAAAAATGTTGGGTACAAGTACCACCTGGGCAATTTGTTTTACCGGTCGGGGTGAGCATTCACTCAAATTAGGTAGGATATTACCCAGGACCGGTGCAACAATTGCTCGAGTGGTATTTGCACCAAACATTTTTCAGAGTGTACTATATACGGTCGAATACCGTCTCAATTAGGCTGGAATACCAGCCTAAGGCTAGGATTACATAGATGCGAGCGTATCCGGGCTGGAGTGAAAAAACACATATTTACGAAAACGAACGTTTTATTTCAGAAGGGAAACACTATAAGTGTATGCGAAATGGTTGATATTTGATTGATGATTGATACGGGGCTAGCTCAATAGCTGGATAAAAACTGAATGCGCTAGTCCAAACGGGAAGTTCATAGGACTTTCCGTAGATTATAGTCATTTGAAGTTGGTGTATGGGAAGTAGGTGTATATTGCGCAAGATCGAAATGCATCCCCTCATGCAATAATAATTGATGTCATACTTGCAAACCCTGCAAACATTCTTCATTTTCTATGAAATCAACATTAATTTCACTTCAAAAAGCATTTCGTTTTTTTGCTATGGGAGAGGATTGCTGTAGTGGGTTGGTTCGGTGGTGATGGTTACCTTGGTGAGAGAAAAACAACAGAACTTCTGCTAAATGTGACTTTTGCCAACGAAGAAAACAAGCAAGTACATAACAAATTCCTGTGTTGTCCATGTGGGACGTCATGCGTTTCTATTGCGCAATGTGGAATCTCCCCAATTTCTATGCTCAATGGCCCAAACTTTGGAGGCCAATAACTCCACATAGGAACATCGTAGTGAAATGGGGTGGGGACATATATAGATACAGTTTTCCATTCTCACAAATAACCCTCTTTGGTTTTATCCAAGCCTACAGTGGTCCTTTAAGTAAGATATACCATAGAATTCATTCGCGGTGAATGACGCCTCCCCTAAATAATTTATTTCGTATACGCATTGGTACATGGCTAATTTCGCCTTATCCTGTGTTGTTTGCCTTCTTTTATAACAAAAAAAACCACAAAAAAAAAAAAAAATCTCTATGAGAAACCATATCTAGCTTGCCAAAAACACTCCAATTAGGACATATTCAGACTCTGGCCCCAGTTGACGTAAATTGGCGATTTTTTTCACATACGCATACGCATCTATGGAATCCTACCCTGAAGCGTCTCACACCAGGAGTAGCCTACATGGAACCGCTAACCATGCGAGGTACCTTGTTGGGTGTTCCAGGTACTGTAGCCATTTTGACCACGCTCCTGATTGTTCCTGGACCACTCAGATTGTAAAGTTTGAATGCTCTCCTTTCTCGGAAGGTTTCCCCCCTGTGAGGATTTTTTTTTTTTTAATATCAGGGTCCAGAACTCCAGATGAAATTAGTGCTACATTTACTACCCTTTTCATGTGTGAAAAAAAAATCACAAATCGTCTTACAATGTCATGTTGCGAATGTGAACTTTGAAAAGGGAGGAACTTTGACATACTTATCATCAGCATCCTGGAAAAAATCTCGGCTAATGCGCGACATTAGAGTCGTTTAACTGCGAGTAAGCAGCTCTACAATTCATCATGTCTCTCCGTCCGTTCGTTCGATCAGTTCGTTCGTTGCGTTCGTATCCGTGTGGTCGTTCGTTCCGTCTTTTTGTTCGTCCGTCCTGTTCGTCACGTGAAACATTCGTAACTTCGAAACCGTACATGCAATCAGTTTGAAACTTGGGGGGGGAGATGAAGCATGCCACCGGCTTAGACTGAGTTACATTTTTGTTTTGGCATAGTGTGATGAAATTTTAAATAATCTAATTAATTACCCCATAAGTCTTCATTCGTAACTCTGAACCGTACATGCAATCAGGTTGAAAACGTGGTGGTGGATCGCATGCCTCCGGCT
Organism: Sclerodactyla briareus; assembly: GCA_026419785.1. NCBI lineage: Eukaryota > Metazoa > Echinodermata > Holothuroidea > Dendrochirotida > Sclerodactylidae > Sclerodactyla > Sclerodactyla briareus. The sequence goes on along the minus strand of JAODTK010000223.1, from coordinate 366,496 downwards.
AGGCTGAGATACATTTTGTTTTTGCATAGTGTGTGATTAGATTTTATTAAATCCATTAAATTACTTAATTACTCCAATGGTCCTCCCCCAGCTCTTCCCCATTGAACTCTCTGTGCGAGTGGTTGTGTTTACATTCTCCTCCTGAGCTGCGGGCCGGCCACTGGCCGGCATGGACTGTTTATGTGTCTGGTCGCACTGATGTGGCTGGAATACAGGCACTAATGGGGGGATAACCGCATTCTGGTGGAAGATCTGCCTCACTCATGCTGTAGGTGTTTGCTAGACTTTTCCACGGTGATCCAAGTGTGTTTCCACGGGTCACTGCTACGGCCTAGAGTTGTGCTGGGTACACATAAAGTAGTGATAGTACATATAGCTAATATACAGCTTGGAACAGTGGCGGATACGGTGGGGGCAACTAGGGCAGTGACCCCCCCGATTTTGGGTGTGGATTTGCGCCCACCCAACCAGGAAAAATGCGCCCCTTGCCCCTCCGGAAGTTGGAATCATAAGTGTAACTCTATTGGCAATAATAATTCCATGTATCAAAGCCTGTATCCAACATCCGATGGCACTAGGTAGTAGGCCCATAGTAATGTACCGCGCCCCAGAAAATTTCGTGCTGAAAACCGCAGCATATACATATTTTTAGCATAGCCGAATGATCTAAGCTACTTCTGGGCAGCCGGTATATCCATGACAAACTACTGGATCACACCCTACCCACACCCTGGCCCCATAGACTAAGCTGCCCGTAAAGGAACCCGCCATCGTAACCGTTGCACGACATGTAAAAAATGTCACTACCACTAACAACACCCGGCGCGATCCAGGGGGGCGCACCCGGCGCGCGCCCACCTAAAAAAAAATATAGAGAGGTTTTTTTAAAGATTCTATGTTGTGTGTAAACTGATTTGAGCTTGGAATATGGCTTAGCTTAACGCCTGGAGGGCATTCCTCCGGCCATCTGGGAGCGCTATTAAACCCACAATTTTCTAGTACGCACCAACCGCCAACCGATGGTGGCGCTCGTCGTAGATGAACAATTTGGTGCCCCCCGTCAAATGTCTGGTGCCCCCTTGTGCCCCCAAGAAATGAAAAGTCTGGTGATCCCACTGCCATGGCACCTCTTTTGCAGCTCAATTTTATTTGAGAGAGTGGACAAATGACTGTGCAGCATGACTTTGGGCATGCATGTGAATGGATGGGATGTAGATGAACTTTCAGTTCATTACGAAAACCGCTAGAGGCATGACCATGACTAATTGTTGTATTTGTTTTTTTTATTGTTTTTTGCTTCTAAGCCACGTTTTTCAGATCCAGAGCAAAATTTTCTTAGACAACTTCCCAGAACATCCTGGTACATGTAACTTAGACCCAGGCAGTGTCGTTTCCGGCCATTTGGAGGGTCACAGTTGTGAAGCCACAATGTTTTCTTGTTATGCCATTGGCGCCGATTCGTCTCCGACATTGGGGGGGGGGGGGCTGGCCATTAAAAAAAAATAGTGTTGGGAAACACAAGTCATGGGAGGCAGTCTCGAATATTGGTGGGGACATGTCCCGCCCCCCCTCCTTTTCCTTTCCCCGGTTTCGGGTCCTGTTGTACCTGAGCACCAACCGGTGGGGCGCCACCGCTAGATGGTGCAAGTTATCCTGAACCCCCCCCCCCCTTTGTCAAAATATTTTGCACCCCTCTAACCGAAATTCCTGGATCCGCCCCTGCCTGTCCCGTTACCTATTTTTCAGCTACGTCCGATATCGTATATCGCGACAAGCCGATCGAGTCGAAAGCTAGATCAGTCCAAACTAGATTGATGTTCTATTTATCGCATCTCGAGAAGTATGTCATATGGAACTATTCTCCAATACGAAACCGCGATTCCTGTATATGTCACGTGCCATGTTTTCATTCTAACTGCTGTCTTCCACTGGCCGGTTCATATACATGTTTTCCTCATAGGGGCCTACTTAACCACTTGATCGGGCAAACGTCACATTCGTTAATCATAGTTGAATGTGTGTTTTTATCCGACTAGTCCCCCTGTTCTGGCCTTGGGATACATAGATTGTTTCATATTTTTTACTCCACCGGCTCCCTTAGAATGTGGCGCAGGCGCGGAGTGCGGGGGTGGGGGGGGGGGTAGAGGGGCTTTGCATCTCCAACATAATTATAAGCCCCTCCCCCCCAAAACAAAAAACCTCCCCACCCCCCAAGAAAAAAAAATCTCTATATAAATCATAGAATAATAGTATTGTAATAGTCTTTTGAATATAATAAATAAGAGATTATCCAATGCCCTTTCGCAGATGGGAAAAGGCTTTTCCGAGTGATCTGAGACGGCTAAATTTTTCAAAATTTTCTAAAACGCTACGCGCCCCAACCGAGGGGTGGGCTGGCGTAGTCACATATTAATGGCTGAAAAAAATCTGGCGCCCCCCTGATCAACAGCCCCCCTTCAGTGTTGGGCTAGATCCGCCTGCCTTGAATGTGTTAGTTGGGCCGGTACTTGTGCTGGGCACTGATAGCAAATATTAGGCTAATGTACGTGGTAGACATGTTCCACTTCCAAGCCATGCCAAGGTCATGACAGTCGACAAGATGTTCGTAACAGGTCAAAATAAATGTGAGCAAACAATAATTGTGGCTGGTGAAGAACATGCAGTATACTCGCCACAGGAATTTTGCCGTCCGCAGCTATCAAGACGTTTTCGACTTGCGCTTGTTTCTTCTTCATTTTTATGCGGTGTCTTCACATCTCACAGGAGTTGTATATGTTCGCCGGCCGGACGCAGTGCACTGGTGCAGTAGTTGCGTTAGCCGGTTATGTTGAATGGGGGCTACCACCGCCCCATATGGTTTATTACGAATTACAACATCCAGAAATTGAGTAGGGGGCTCAAGTTGAGGTGGCGGAGAGCACAAACAAGGAAAGTATCTGGGTCCGGGTAAAGGGAAGATCGAAAATTCGAGCCAACACACCAACAATGTGCGAAAAACGGACCAGTATGAATGGGAGAAAAACTTAATCGCCGGAATACGACCAGATATTTGCCCCAGTCGCCAAGATGCGGGGTGAGGGGTTGGTTCCATACGCCTAATATAAGTATAACACATGAACATGTCTCCATCGCATAGTTCAACAGTCGTAGAAAGGCCGAGGACCTGTATCTTCCCACAATACCATCACATGGGCAGTATAACATACCGGAACATGCTCTTCGGTTGGGCACGAATTGAGGAAAAATCATGAGATAACTTAATCGGAAGGACATGTTTCGAGACCATAATAACCAATAATGGGACTGGTTCTGCAGCCTAAAATGACTCAGGAAGTACCATTTCCTGCCATCTATGCTAATGGATGGCGCTCCCGCTTAGGCGTTGCAGAATTGCACCCCCGCGAAATTATCTCAGGAAAGAACCGCCCGGACAACAGATAATGGGAAGTGGAAACTGTTTGAAACACCTATAACTTAGAATTGCACACTGTCTTCCTTGACTCCTTCAAATAACATCACCTTCTTAACTTGAAACGCCCTGCCACAGTTTAGCCACTTCATAAAATTTCATTCTCCCTTCGCAGTTCGCAATTCAACTTATGGTTCCAATGCGTCATTCGACTTTATGATCTCATTCATGGGCTCCGCAGGGTGGCGCCAGCGGGATGGGTGGGGGGGGGGGGGGGGGGGGCGGGGGGGCGGGGTACCATGCCCCCCCCCCCATCGGGGAAACCTGCCCCCCCCCCCCCTCCCGTCGGGAATTTTTTTCCATCTCGTCGGGGAGCCCGATGGTACGCTGAAATGTAGACACCCCGACGATGGCTTTTGCCCCGACAGTATATATTTTCCAAACTTTTTATTGATTTTATGAGTGAAAATTCCTATATTGACGCTGAAAATTTTCGGCGCGCTTCGCGCGCCGTCATATTCTCTACTCTATAGTAATGCCAAGTTCCTCTCTCGAGTTCAAAATTCAGCGGAATCATCTTCCTACAGATTATACAATCGTGTAATATATAGAATAAGGATACACAAGCCTATGGATATCGTCGAATGTCCCTTCAAGAGATTCAGGTTCAATTCTTTTGGGGAGGATGCTCCGTTCTGCCGTCTTCACTGTTTTGCTCTGTGTAGAGTGGTGTCTTCAACTACGCAGTGCCCAGTATTTCCTGTGCAGTTATTGGAATACCTGACCCTATTCCTACTAATAAGGGCGTCTGATCTGAGTGGGAAGCTATTGAAAGTAACATTGTCTCCCACAATGTGTATTACATTTTGTTTCGTTGTTTTTCTTCAAGAAAAAATTTCACAAAAGAAAACATAAAATGCAGGTTTTGACTTATGGGGTAGGGGACCTCGTCGGGGACTTGGCCCCCCCGTCGGGGAACTCGCCCCTCGTCGGGAAATCCTGGCGCCAACACTGGGGCCTTTTCCGCACACTTTGTCGGGACGAGGTTATTTTATCTTCAGATGATGAATTCCCTATGCTAATTCAGAGGTTGTGGGTCATTAGTCCATCACGATGATATGTGACGTCCCTCTTTCTCGACTTTCTCAGCATGGCACATGCCGACAGTGTAATCGGAAGAGACACAATTCACAAACCACCTGTGTGTATGTGAGGCGAAGCCATACCACTTGCGCATCACATATCGCATGTATATGTATCGTACGTAGATACATACGGTTAGTACACTTCCAGCTACGACAGTGATCTTCTGGAGGTCCCAGCGAAAGCTTCGAAAGCTCGGCGGAAATTGTAGGCAGGTAATACATTCGACTTTCCTCTATTGATTCAGTTTATCTAAGGGTATTTTCTATTGAACAAAAGCCAACTTTTTTGCTCAACATGGTACGACATTAGTTGAAAAAATTTGTTTCGAAAACTTCGAAGAAAAGTTGAGTGGCCGGATGCCAATCTTGATTAAGTTATAACGTTACTGAACAAGGCCAAACAACGGAGAAACCTTTGGGTCGGTTTTGATCAATCTGGACGATTCATACAGGCTGTAGTTACGAGACAATTTTTCAAAATTATATGTCATTACCCATCGAATACCTAGTGGGAGAACATTGCTCTGCGATTCTTATCCCTACAATTAGCTAACTTCCTAGAACAAAGTTTGTTGCTGTCTCCGTAATTTGTCCACTGTGGTGGGTGCAAATAACAATCTCTTGCATGTTTGCTGTGTAGTCAATGTCGTCACGTCGGTTGTGCCCTGTTGTTGTGGAGAGCCATACACGTAGTGGGTACAATACCAAGTGGCGACCACTCACACCCTGCAGGGTGCCACTAGGTGGTGTGACATGAATTGATGTCAATAGTACTTAAGAATTATAAATGCACTGAAAGGGCAATTAGCCTGGCTAGTGGCTGCAGCAGCTTAGTTTCCCAAGATGTACTTAGTAGACTAGATCAAGACTGCAATTCATCAAACCTTCCGTTTTTCAGCTACTATTTTTGTGGTACATCATGTTGGACCTCTATAGGTTGTTGTTTTTCATGGTGTAGGCCTAACATTGCTAATCATAGGGTCGCACCTATTTATTAAGGCCAGCAAGCAAGGATGCAGAACTTGATACGTGCATCCATTGTCAGCTGTGAATTCCTCACCGGGTACACGGAATAAGGCAATGCTTCCGTGGCGGTACTTAATGTGGGGGGGGTATGTAAGTAATCCACGGCAGACGTAAACGTTTGCACATGTCGCCTACCCCTCGTTTGTTGACGCTTCCTGCTAGAGAATCACAAGCCTGAAACACCGGGCAAATAACTACAGTGCTGCTTACCAGACTTTGAAAGGAAAATTTTAAATATACGGTCTTATTTTATATAGACGTATATCATCGCAATGACATACAGTATCCTATCTATAGCAGTTGCAAACACGGGTACTTTTCCTACCTTGTAATGTCTGTAAACGTCCCCGTTGACGTCGCTATTGCCAGCTGGTATCCAGTTGACGTTAATCGACAATGCCATTATTCAGGACTTCATTCCAACGATCAGTAGCCTAATTGGACGCAGATCAGACACTATATATGAGGTTAGATTTTCCATATTTCGGCGGGCCTTCCCCTGCAATGTCAGCATTGTTGAAAAAAAGTCCCAACCACCCCACAAAGATTTATAGGCTTGAGCAATGAGGCGAGGGTATGACCTTGGCAACGAAAAAATTGACCCTGCCAAAAAATTTAAATGTAAGGGTAACGAGTACATAACATTTCCACCATTTTTTAGGCATGTGTGGCGTCCTCAACAAACTACACTGGCATGATTTTATTGTTTGAATAAATTTTTGCCTGAAAATGGCCCTGAAATCCTCTCATCATGTGCATGAAATTATGATCCTAATTAATGCTTGTCATGTAACCTATCAAAATAGGGCTGTGCCCTCAAGATTAATCCATTGATTGATTAATCAATTTAAAATGACGATTATCATCATTAATCTAATTGCTCTGTATAATAATATTTGGTTCGGGTAATGATTGTAATGTATTACAGTGAGGGTCTGGAATTCAAGTATTCTCCTGCAACCATTGCATATCATCACATAAATTAGGCTGACTGGCTAAGCTTTCTCGTTTACAATTATAAGTTTGTGGTCCACAGTCTGGACACTGGTTAGAGAACAGAAAACAAGGCGTCGCCCCAGTGTCTCGCCCTGTTGTGCGATCAGTGTTTTACAATCTATTAGTCACCATGCTGACAATTACAAAGGGCATTCCATGTGTCGCTTTAAAGATTTTGGTATTCGAATTTTAACAGAAACAGTCTTACTAATCAGTGACCAATCCAAATTCGAAAGGACTGATTATTGACAATGTCTTACTAATGATAGAAGGTTTTGTGGAAATGTGACTAAAATTGCCTAAAGCATGCAAATTAGGCAATTTAAAACCAAGTTTCACGAAAATCCGGCGAACTGCAAATTATGCATGTAAATTATGCAAATTAGACATGTTGAATGACACTCAGTGACCTCCAGTTGTACCGTACAACTTATAATCGATTAATCTTTAGTTGAGCACAGCCCTACTATCAAACCTACACTACAGTAAGCAACAACTAGCCTAATCCCAGAGGGAAACTTTTTTGCCAATTTTATTATTTAAACTGATCAATAATTGCTTTTGTGAACTAGAAATCGCCTAGCGGGTAAACTGCCATCGTGTACCTTTATCCCGCCACTTTCGATCAATCAACTAGGTGACATTGTTTGCCTTGAATTTTATCAGAAGGAGATTTATGAACCAGGGAAGTGTGCACTGGGTGGGTTGGTTCCAAGCAACACACCATGCTCTCAAATATGCAATCTGCAGTAAAATCAGTGCTGTCAGAAATTCAAACTGCAGTTGGGTGGGGTCCTTAGGGGCAAAATTATGGTCTGAAAATGATTGTTTTGTTGTCCGAAACGTGCAAAACTGGAAGGAAATCATTTACCCGAGGATTTTGAAATAACCGCTGGTTGGGTCGTATGGGGCAGAAATAGAAGTTGGTCTCGAAACAATTGCATGCCTCGAGACGCGCAAATCAGCCGAAAACTGTTTTGTAGAAATTTGGCAAAAATTCAAAATGGCTGCGGGTGGGATCGTATGGGGTGCAAACAAAAGTTGGTCTTTAAAACATCGCCATGCTTTCAAAGGCTCAAATCAGCAGAAAACTCTGTTTTGCAAAAAACCCAAAATGGCTGCCATCACTCCATCAGAGCTGTCGGGCGATGCCCACTTTTTTCACCCATTCAAGATTTCCATTAGACGATCATGTGTGCACAAAGTTCCATATGGATTTGACCAGGCACTAGGGAGTTATTGTACAAACCACTATCAATTCAGTTTCTCTGAAAATCCAAGATGGCCGCCACCAGAGTAGTGCTGCGACGCCCACATTCGAACTCATCCGAGATTAAGGGCGAACATTTGTGCAGAGTTTCGTGTCAATTGGACATTGCGTCAGAGAGTTATTGCGTTAACATGAAAATCCTCCGGCGGCGGCGGAGACGACGATGCCAAAACAATAATATTCCCGAAGTGGGGATATAATGATATGGTTCAATAGGAGGCTACACAAGTTTTCCCATGGAGAATGCCAATTTTGCATTCACTGGTTTCCTTGCAGTGATTAAAATACAAGTTAGAAAGCATCAAAAAGGGTTCATTTTGTATAATTTATACTGATCATAGACTTTGCGCTTTCGGGGCATTCCACAGTATTTTTCTGTTGCGGACGGGACATTTTTACAATGAAAACGTTAATTACTTAAATTAGATGAACTACATGGCTGAGAGATGTATTTATTCAGAATCAGCTATCATGACATAACCATAAACTATTTTCATTTCAGTAATAACCTTAAAGGACAACTGCATGTGATTTTCACAGGGGCTAATTTTATAGCTGGATAAAAACTGAACGCGTAAGTCCAAACCGGAAGTTCATGGACTTTACGTTACAGAGTTAAGTCATTTGAAGTTTGTGTATTGTGAAGCATGTGTATTGTGCAAGATCGAAATGCATCCCATCATGCAATAATAATTGATGTCATACTTTCACAACTCTGCAAACATTCTTTGTTTTCTGTTGGAATTCAAACATTAATTTCACTTCGAAAAACATTAGTCTATGGGAGAGGATTGCTTTAATGGTTGGAGGTTGTGGATGGTTACTTTGGTGAGAGAAAGAACAACAGAACTTACAAAAGTTGACTTATTCAACAAAATGAAACAATTCAAATACAGAACATGATTTCCTATGTTGTTCATGTGTGCGTCATGCGTTATTGCACAATTGGGATTCTCCCCAATTTCTCTGCTTTATGCCCAAACTTTGAAGACCAATAGCTCCACATAGGAACATCGTATTGAAATGGGGTTCGGACCTATAGATACAGTTTTCCATTCTGCACAATACAACCTCTGTTGTATCCAAACCTACAGTTGCCCTTTAAAGGTTATCTAATTATACTAAGTGTGTGTTGCGGATGGGACAGAAAATGGACATGGACATTTTAGGGTTAAAGTGAAGCTGGAAATGCTCTGAATGTAGATAGAGTTGAATGAGATTGTACACTCAGTATCCTGTCTTCTATCAAATATAGGAATGCAAATCGAAGCATTTACTCTTTAGACAGGTAAAATTAATGTTAAAGAAAAAAATGATGTTGCAGCAGGGACAATCCCCAACGTTGCGGACGGGACACAACAGTTTTCTGGAGGCCCCTCGCCAAATCAACAGCAATAATGACTGACAGGGTCTAAATAGAATGGGTTCCCAACCCTCACTATAAATAATGTGATAATATTAATCCCTACCTTTTTCGCAGTAGGTGCATTACTGTCAAAGTACAGTGCATACACTGTCAATGGGAATGTCCCGTCCGCAACAAATGTCCCGTCCGCAACATTTCAATTATTTAACAATCAGGCTTAATGAAGGTAACAGTAGAAAAACAGTGGTCCAGGAGGGTGTTTTTTGTAATTAGTGAATGGAGAATTCTAGAAAACACCAAAGAAATGATTAATTAGGGAGGGGTTACATTGAAAAAGGGTGTGAAGTTGATGCGGACGGGACATTCAAGTTTTTATTGACCAATTAGCAGTGCTGGAGAATATAGTGATGAATGATAAAACTTTCAAGTCTCATCATGTTTAAGGACTGATTTATGTGATAGTGGAGAGCAAATAAGGTACTGCAATGCACTGCTTCAATTAGAAAATGTCCCGTCCGCAACAGAAATGTCCCGTCCGCAACAAATTTGATGAATTAATTAATAGGGTTAAAATTAATGTAGTGGAGAAAAGAAAAACACAGGGGAGTATGGTATTTTATTAAGAAAGAGAATCCTAAAAGACAAGAAAATAATGGACTATTGATGAAGTTATTGGAAAAAAAACGGTGAAATTTGGTGTTGCGGACGGGACATTTTCATTTACTACTTAGTTAGTACTAATTACTATTCCTACAGATACATTGAAGTTGAATAATTAGGTATTGGATAACCTACTTTATAGTATGTCCTGACAAGTTTTATATCATTCCCTTCTGTTCCACTGTTTATTACTAGGAAATATAATGTCTCGTCCGCAACGGTATTCCGGTTGTTTACTTGCGAGGTAATTACCGTAAAAGCATTTTTATTTAGAAAAGAAGTTCAGAACCTAAAAATATTATTTGTACACTTGAATAATTTAGCACTCACAGATGGATAAAATGTTTTTTTAATTTGCCCTCTTCTGGTCCAATTTACTGTGGAATGCCCCTTTCAACAAAACTTCACAAAACTGCGCAGAGGACTAACGTTGGTCCCGAAAAACATGACAGTGATTTCGAGGTCACCGGAGGTCAAATTTGTGTTTTTTTGTCTCGCCTGAATGAGATTCAGTAAGAGACTTAGTGGTCACTTCTGGCATGTATGTGTGTGTGTGTATGTCACAGACAGTCACACTTTCTTGTTAGCAGGATTTCTCACAAACCATGAGGCCGATTATGACCAAAATATTGTGTGTCGCCCCATAGTTGGTGTACACAGTCTGATTAAATTTTGGGCCGCAAAGTCAATAAAATAAATAGTTGGGCAATTAGCTATTTTATGTATTTATGTTAAACTTGTTAGCAAGATTACGCAAGCACCATATGTGCTACAGTGATGTAGTTTGGCATGTAGGACCTGGATGACAGGTAGATGACTGATTAGCATTTTCAAGGCGTAAATACCGTAGTCCTTCTGCTGCCGCGCCCCAGCGGTGCTGCAAAGTTTCAAGAATGGACGTTTACGAGAGTATAACTTTACCACTGTTTTGTATGTGTTTTGGGTGTATTTTTTGCGAGACTGACACTGTGTATGTAAACACACATCCAAAACATCGCATAGGTTGAAGCAAACAATGTCTTGCTATTTTTCCACAAGCAGTGTATTCGCCCCCTCCCCAACCCACCCTGGCCTATGTTCAATATGCTATGCATCTGCGCTATACAATATAACCCGCTCAAACTACGAATGGGCTATGGTGATACAGGCGGACAGACACATACTGCATGACCACCTAACCATTGCCTCGATCGGCATGAATACCGAAGCAAGACACGGCCTGGAATTTGATTGTGACAGTGCTAAAATCATTGCTAAAACTGATTATTATAATCGTTGTATCCAGTGGAATTGTTGAATCACTCCACCATGGAATTGAGTACCTCGTCGGTCTACGCAAGTCACAGCCACAACATGTTATCGCGGAGCGGCGATGCGAGCGCACGAGTGATTTGGTTTTAATACCATTCTTGTTCGTGTATGCTGTATGCACTTGCAATGAATCGAGCAATCGTTCTTGTGCTACGCTGCTGTCATGAAACAGAAAATATTTTCAGGCTTTTCAGTCGACTTTATATTTACAAAAGAGTTTGCAAAAAAGTTGGGTGGGCGCTTACGGGAGATGGGCGGTTAGCGGAATGAATACGGTATGCCTATTTGCATAATTTATGTGAAGTTTGAAAGTTTGTTGATTTTCACGAAGCTTGATGAATATGGTCTACCTTCTGTCCCAAACTTTTTAACAAAAGATTTGGGGTCAATGGAGGTCATTCAATGTGCCTAATTTGCATAATTCATGCATAAATCTTGAAGTTGGTTGGAATTTCATGAAACCTGGTGGGTATGGTTTACCTTTAGTTCCAAATGTTTTTTTCATGGATTCAGGATCATTGGAGGTCATTCAACGTGTCTAATTTGCATAATTTATGCATAATTTTAAAGTTTGCTGGATTTTCATGAAACTTTGTAGACCTGTACGGCCACCTTTACTCTCTAACATTTTTAACTTAGACATAACTTAGACTGGAGGTCACTGTTTCTGTTTTATGCTAAAACAAAAATCTGAAAGCAACACACAAAATGTGTTGTAATTGTTTGCATGGTGGCTAATAGAAGAAACCACTGATCATGCAACTAGGCAAGACACTGGGGGGCGATCACCTTGTCAATAGTTAGTATACTTCGGGGCCAAACTGTTTCCACCTCTATACATGCCTCTATTGATTGTGCTGTTATTACCTGCAACTGGCAATTTGCTCTATTGCGCCCTCTAAGATCAGGTTGGTTGAACCTACTAAAGGCAAAATTAAACGACCACTGATCGTGAATTAAGGCCAACTAGCAGTTCATGAACCCTCTTGTTATATAGTTTTATGTAGGCTAGTTTAACAACCAGTTGTGATCATGGACTAGTGAACTTAGACCAGCAATCATGGATGAATGAATAGCGTTGGGCACTGCATTGTCGTGACACTATTCATCATTAAAATCATATCAGACTTGTTTCTGACCATGGACCAAAATACAGCAATTAAATGCAATATACTATCTGAGGCTTGGGTGGGTGATTAGCCTATAATTGGCTAACAACATAAACTTAATATCAAATAAACTTGACTGTTCCTGTGGAATCAGCAAGACTGATAATCCCTATTCGGTTGAATAATGCAGGGTGATTACCAAATAGTCGATTATTTAAAAAAATCCATAGCCCATGGGCCTTGGGCCACTAGAATCTTGTGGCATATTTCAGAGGGGCATGTTTTGTTGTGTGACCTTCAGTGTTGTAGTCGAGGCCGCTGAATCTGAGGCCGAGGCCGCACCCCTCGAGGTTGAGGCTACACCCTCGAGGCCGAGGCCACACCTTCCTTGCCGAGGATGGGCAATAATATCACCGCATAAAAAATTTAATTACCAGTGTTTAAATACATGAAAAAAAAATAGTCTTCCCCATTGCTATAGCTAGTCATTATGATTAATATATGGAGACAGAAAGGGTTAAAGTAAAGGCATCATTTTACCGCGATACGGAAAACGGAGAAAAATCACCGAATTCGGTAGTAGAAAAGGATTTAACAATTTCAAGAATCTGTCCCAAAAATAGTCTAAAGTCAAACTGAATTGGACGTTAATCACCAAAAAATAAATAATATTTTATTTTTCACGAATAACTCCTTACTCGGATCAGTAAATTAAACGAAATAAAGACATATTTTGACCACCTACCGCGATCCGAACACTTCACCTAAAATCAGAGCCAAGCACACAGGTTGAAGCTTACCCCGTTTTGTTACGCGGCAGACGTTATTTTACAACATGATCGGTCTTCGAAGGCATCGCATGCTCCATTCAATTCTGTCGCGATGTAACTTTAAAATGTACATCAATGTACAGAAGCTTCGCACGCGCCTGTAAAACTGGACTTCGCTAAAAGGTCACGTAATCAACGGCAATGTCACTCTTGATGAAACCCATTTTCTAAATCTACATTTCATGTGAAAAAGTGTTTAAAATTGATAAAACTGCCCCACGTGTGTTGCGAGCTAAGTATTTGCTATATTTGCCGAATATCCCAGCCGCTGCAGACATCGCAGCTTCACCGTAATGTAACATCAACGCTGTAATTTGCTAGCTCACTCGCCCAATGCTGTGCACTACTTTTAAACATAGCCCTGCTTGGAACACGTGGTCATCCAATGTGCTTCCAATTCCCACAGCTCGCAACACAACGATACCAAGTCTATGGACCGACGGCAACGATCCTTCCACACACACTGAACTTCAATAGGATTTTCCCATTGACTATGTGGTTAAGGAGTGGATTTATCTACGATCGTCGATCAGCGATACTGCAATAGAATTCGCGTTGTCCTACAAGTTTATGAATGAACGAACATGATTAATTAGACAAATGGTGGATGAAACAATCATACATTAAGGTTTAGGCATTGATTTGGTGTGCTTTTCCGCTATTTTAGATGCGTGCCTTGCTTCGTTTCCTCCGTCTCTTGATAAAATAATAAGTTACGTTAGGGCTTACTCAGCTGGTAATTGCGCTAGCGAGTAGCAATCTGTTTCAGCGGGGCTGAGCTTACTACGTATGGAAGAATGAGAGGTATACATGTATTTCTGCCTGCGTACTAGTACTACCAGCACAACAGTGGCCACATGCATGTGCTGTTTGCCATACGTACGTTGTCTGAATTTTTCAGAAAACGACATATGAACATTCATTTGAATAAACGAAATAATCTTTTTTGGGGGGGGGCAATCTTTTTACATTAAAAAATAAGGATGTATGAAAGAAAAACATTGTGAAAATAGATGCCCCATACAGTGTGCTGCAAGTATGCAGTAGTTGGAAAAATGTGCTCTTTTCTACAAAACGGAAAAAAACGGAAAACAGAAAATTTATAAAACGGTATTTACAGTTTACAAAACGGGAAAATTATGCCTTTTGGTTAAAGTCCCCAAAATGAGTATATATTGAAGAAAGTTGATTTGCAAAAAATGTTATTCTTCAAGTCAGTACTCAGAAGGAAAAAATATATTGAATGCAGTTGTAAAAATGTTAATGCTTGTGAGATTTGCTATAAAGGTTATACTTCTCATCAAATTTACCATCACCTTAATGCAGATGAACATTATTACCTATGATTTTTTTGCCATCACAGAATTTGTCATTATAAAGAGGGGGGTGTACCACTGTAGGGGAAACAGACTTTTCGTGGTTGCTCTTGAAGTACTGAGTCAGGAACCATATCCGCTGGGGCTACAGGTGTCCTATAAATTGGGCCAATACTGTGAGTCGGTCCCAGTCTTGGGTGAGAGGGTTGGGGTCACTGAGTCTTTTCTTTACCTTGGCAATGTGTCATCAGTAGCTCTGGGTCTTACGAGCCTGAGGTTAGTAGACGCCTTGGGCTGGCTTGTGGAGTCATGAGGTCACTGGATAGTGGCGTTTGGCGATCACGTTATCTGTGCAGAAAAACCAAGCTGTGTGTTTTTGGCTCTGTTGTGCTTCTAGTGTTACTTTATTCCAGCGAGGTTTGGACGCTCACTGCTGGGTTGAGGCGTATGCTGGATTCTTTCTTGGCTACCTCGCTTCGTCGCATCCTTGGTCACCGCTAGCAAAACTGTGTGTCTAATGCCAGGGTGCTTGAGGAGGCAGGGATGGTGAGCGTCAGCTGCCTGAACAGCGATCGACAACTGCGCTTCTTCGGGCATATGGCACGCCTTCCGGTGGACGATCCTGTCCACCAAT
The DNA here is from genome assembly GCA_026419785.1 of Sclerodactyla briareus. Lineage (NCBI taxonomy): Eukaryota > Metazoa > Echinodermata > Holothuroidea > Dendrochirotida > Sclerodactylidae > Sclerodactyla > Sclerodactyla briareus. The sequence goes on along the minus strand of JAODTK010000223.1, from coordinate 351,424 downwards.
TCTGTCTGTACGGGATCCGGCGGGTTGGAGCCGCCTGCCAGGATGGCTTGTAGCTCTTGGTTAGCGTAGCTTCGCGGGTACCTCATTGAGTTAGGTGGGATGGGTCAGGCCCAGGCCTGGTCGCTTGCCTGGTGGAGGTCGGGTGACTAGAAGCGGCAAATGGATGCGGCGAGGTGCCTCCCAGGCATGTGCCCCCATGGGTGAGTGAGCGAGTGTTCACATATGGCCGCGCTCGGTGGCAAGGATTCACTGCTTCTTACACACAGCTACATGAGGCGTATGTGTGCACTTTGCAGTGCAAGTGAAGTGCATTCAGCACTGTAAGTTGTCTATGAATAACTAGCTCGCTAGACAGCCGGCACTCTAGCACTGCACTGGGGACTTGCATGACGCATGGTAGGCCGAGTATCGGCAGTCTTTTGGATGAAACCAATCAGCTCAAGTTGTTGCGGTAATTTCAACGAATCCAGAAGCATCATTTGTGACATCAAAAAATTATTCTTTATTTCATTTCATTTTAATAGCCAAAAATTAATGTCTGGCCTCGACCAGCCTCTGCCCAAAACCTGAGGCCGGAAGCTACGAGGCCGAGACCACAGCCTCCGAGGCCACAAAAAACTGGCCTTGAGGCAGGCCTAGAGGCCGAGGCCGGCCTCGAGTCCTACAACAATGGTGACCTTTGCATACAACCAATCGTCTACACAAGTGGCGAATCAAAACTATTTACTATGTGTACAGTATTAAGACTGATGGTATATTATAAACACATTCTTTCTTTCCTCTTGTTGACAGTCACTTAAAATGCCACACGAAAAGAAGGGTCGGAGCAGGGGCGGGAAGGTCATTGGTGTGCTCAAGATCAAACCACCCCACCGCAAAGGGTTCTCGCCCAATCCCGGATCCGAAGCACCCCCTATGGAGGCGGAGAGACCTCCAGGCAATGCGAAGAAGGGAGTTCCATTACGAACATCTGACCATGGCGTGGCAGTTAACCACAACCAGACGGACCTTGCCCGATCCGATGAACTGGATTACGGCAACGGCATAGTTGAGGAGAACAACAAAGAATTGTCGGACGAAGAGGAGGAGGAAAACGAATTGATAACCTTTCACGAGAATGACTCGGGCTCCTACGAGTGTGATGTCCTGCACCTCACTTCCCCATACTACAGTGGTATCATGACGCACTCCCTGATACACGAGGGCGACAGCCCCTACACGTGCAAGGTGTGCGGCTTCCGTACGGAGCGCCGCGGCCTGATGGTCATCCACATGCGGATGCACAAGGGTTTCAAGCCCTACAAGTGCCACGTATGTGACTACTCCACCCTACAGGAGATGCATCTCAAAGTCCACCTGCGGACCCACAACGAGGGGAACCCTCGCCCATTCAAGTGCCAGGGGTGCTCGTACCGCTGTGCCACCAACGCGATCCTCCAGGCACACGTCGCGAAGTACTCCCACCATACCCGTTATATTCAAGTGCGACGTCTGCGACTACACGACCATGAGGAAGCACAACCTCATCCAGCACACGAGATCCACACTGTGCTAAACCGTTCAAGTGTGACCTCTGCTCTTACAGCTCGAGCCAGAAGGGTCACCTCAACGTCCACATAAGAACCCATACCAGGGAGAAACCGTTCAAGTGCAACTACTGCCCCTTTGCGTCGACCGTGCCCAAATCCCTCCGAGAACACCTCCAGATGCACATCGGAAAGCGCCCTCTGCAGTGCCCGTATTGCTCGTTCTCGTCTAGCCAGGCGTTCTCGATCAAGCGGCACATCAGCCTCCATGAGGAGGTCAAGAAGTTTGTCTGCAACCTCTGTAACTACTCGACTCGGATCGAGGATGACTATGTGATACACCTCCAGATCCACTCTCAGAATCGCAACTTCCAGTGCCCCAAGTGCTCCTACGAGTCTCCCTTCAAGCACGTCTTCCGGGAACACCTGCGGACGCACAAGGGGAGCAAGCGCTGCAGCAAGGTTGAGGCCAAACTCGAGCTGCAACCGCAGAAGAAGAAGAGACGACAGGACCAGGCGACCCTCTCTATCACATTTGAGGAGTACAAGAGGAACCAAAGCCCGACGGAGGCCAGTGTGGACCACTATCCCCGCGCAGTCAATGATACAAGTGTCTACGATTTCCCGGAGGACCAATCCCAAGGCGCCAGTGATTCAGAGGAAGAGGGCGCTCCCTTCCGCATCGTCCCAGAACCTTCAGAGGACGATGACAGTGATTCAGAGCTGGAAGGCTTTGGGGTCAAGAAAAATAAGCCCAGACCTCCCAAGCCTGATAAGCAGAGGTCGCCTAAACAAGGTAAACTGAAGAAGGCTAAACTGCCAAAGGAGAAGAAACCAAATTGCCACAGAGGCAGAAGACTACCGGGACACCAAAGCCAGATAAACCAAAGTCACCAAAGCAGAAGACCCCACCATGAACAGGGAACACATTACCTCGACGTTCACTGTCGTTACTGCGGACCCGTTAGACTGGTTGGGCAGGAGACCTGGCGACGCCACACCGCCCGCCACTTTATGGAGTGGCCAGAAATCGAATCCTAGACCCTAGCTAAGTTTTGGTAGAGGGGTGGGAGGGGTGCTATTCTCAGTCAATAGTTGCTGATATGGAGTACGCTCGTTGACCCGAGCCACCAATGGTGATTTTTATAGTGGAAGTTAACAGCCAGTAGGGATGTCCTTGAAGTTGAGCTCATTCTGGCTGTCTGGCTGCAATACACTCTGGGAAAATTTCTGGGTTATTCCTAAGTGAGGAGGTCATCGGTTGAATTTCAGTAGTGGAGGGTACCGACAAGGCAAGCTCTCTCATCATGATGTCTTGCGGCCTTCCAGTTCACAGCCACACCACTGGGCTAAGTCCTTTTTTGGCATTTTGGTGACATGCAGGCACTCATCGTTCATGGTAACCAGTGTCATATATGTGTAAATTCACCCTCAATGCTGCCATCAAGACTTTTCCAAGTGCATATTTTGGTTCAATCAGTCACATGTTCAATTAAGCAAGTGGAACTCGGACTCAGAATTGCAATTCTGATGGTTGGAGTCGTTGTGGAGCGGGGGTAGGGGGGGGGGGGACTCGAAACCCTAAGGGGCTGCAGTGGTGGTTGGGTTCGTAGTTTTCTGTCTTGCATTCCAATATTTTGTGTGTCAGCTAGGTGTGGTATGTATTCCATCCTAAGCAGGTACATGAAGTCACGATGTATTTAAAATGTCACTTCAGTGAGATTTCCTGACTGTGTTCTTCAAAAGAAAATAAATAACAATTATTAGAAGAGTCTTCAGTGTATTACATCATATTAACAACGATCACCAAAGAACTTCCAATATACTTTTATAACAGAAAAAAAAAAGTCTTCCAATTGGTTTTAGCCGTACATTTGTACAAATACAGGTCTATTTTGATAGTTCTTTTAAAAAAATTATCATGTGTGCCTTAGATTATTGAACAGGTTAAGTAGACTTCCAAATATCCACTGTTTTCCTATTGATGTGTATAGAATGTAGAAGTACACATTTTTTTTTGTAAGATGAAAGGAACCAACCAATCATGCTATCACTGATCTGTAGTGTTACTAATTTAGAGCAATAAATAATGCCTTGAATGTGGCCTTCTGTACATATGCACAACTTTTTTCTACCCAGCAGTCTATGGGTACTGTGATTTATGATATTTCACTCTGTGTTCAGTCGATTGTTGAAGTTTTTCCGATGCCTGCATTCGAACACATTGGTGGAAATAGTATTTATTTGTTCTTCAAAATTGACAATACTAATTTTGCTAGATGTGAACAGTAATAATTGTGTGTTTAATATTACCAATTTTCTTCCAAACTTGAAACTCCATTCAGCTTTTCAGTATTTGACGAAATAAGCATCAGTGATATTGAAAACTAATGCCATCGTCCAATACCTCATCTACAAGAAGAACTTTGGTCAAAATCACAGCACTCAAATCATTTCTATTTTGGAAGAAATGGTGATCAGTTCGGGAATTTTTTAAAGAAGCCGGCTAGCCATAACAGATAAATTTGTTTTGCCACAAGGACCTATCCCACGAAATTACTAATTTTGCCCTAATACCGAGGTGGAAAATACTGCCGGTATTCATGGTCTGGGAAATATGCCCTAAAATGGGGAGTATTGGGAAATACTGGAAAATATTAAAAGAGAGTAAAAGTTTCATGTTTTCATAACTTTATTGATGTAAAACTTGTCTTAACAGAAACCAGAGCTCAGTAAATACAATGAGAGTTGGTTAATGCAGCATCTAGGTATGGGGTAAAGTGCCCAGTATCCGACCCTTCAAGGAAAAATTGTTCCCATTTCTCAATGCTTAGTTCAATTGACCTGCATTGACCAATGGTGAACTGAAAACCACTAACGTAGACAACATGAATCCTTTAAAAATAAGATATTTGCCAGCTTCTTTTTGTAGAATAACAAACTAACAAAATAAGGTGTTTCTAGCCCAGTATTCAACTTAGTTGGCCCAGTATTGAACCCTTCGTACCAGTGGGCTGTCTGATCACCCAAACTATTTTGCATTCTAAATGATAATAAGCTAAAAAATTTGTTCAACTAAAATATCTGTGTCGCTTTCAAGTATTAGGAACATTTTTACAACACCAAAATTTCAGGGATATCTGTTATTTTCCTTATTTTATGTGAAATTAAAAATGCATTGTTATCTATCATAGTTTGAATTTGGTCAGTTAGGTCAAATGATGCAAATTTGATGGTAATTATTTTGAATTTTCCATACTTTTTCCAAATGTTTTTAAATGCACTTTTTTTTTACCACAGTGAATGAAAGCTTAATTTTTTCATAGAAATGCCTACAACAGCATTGAAAATTCATTGCAGCACTTTGTGTAGCTGTTTTATTTGGGGCAGTCAGATACTGGGCGTCAAAACTAAATGAGCTGCGAAAAAATTTCATACATGTTGGGAAATTGTACACTACATTTTCATGTTCTCACAAAATGGAGCCTGGTTCCATTCTTACTAAATCACCCCTGGTGTGGCCAGTCAGGCTGACTGTTCTTAATCCTGATGAGACATCAATACCCAAATCTAATTCTGTACCAGTCAGGGTTTAGTGGCACATGTTAAAGAAGTCACTGTATATAAGTGCAGTTTACCTCTCTGTTATGTCAGAGAGGAGAATGTGACATGTTCTCTATTATATGCCTGGTCTGTTGAAGGAAGCTGTAACCTTTGACCCCCTGTATGTATGGTCCACATTGTGATGCCCTTGTCAGTCTGTCACATCCCAAGACCTTTGTCGACCCCTACATGATAACTCTGGTAGGCTGCTCCAAGCTGACAGCCCGCCTGGGCAAGGAAGGGAGGGATGTGTGTTTCTTCAGTATCTTTGTTAATATCATTTAAAGATGGATTGTTGTCCTGCTAGCATCCAGCGAACAAGCGATGACAAATTTTGCATGATGTCATGACAGAATATTGTAATGTGCAGCTCAACTTGGTATATCGGAATCACTTACTTTCAATATATTATATCAATTTCATTTGAACGGAAAAATGTGTGGAATATACCATTTGATTTCAATTTATCTAAATTGCTGGGTGCAGTATATTGTTTACAAGATTTATTTTAATTGACGACAATCCATCTTTAAACATTTCCTTTTTTTAAACACAACATAATTTTGCTATTATACTAGATAACCATGCCAGGTATATTTCAAGGTCGTGAATACTTATAGTCACTCCTTTCAATATTGTTAGTGAGCTCCATAAAAGCTGGAAAGTAGTAGAAACGACGAGGTAATAATGAGAACCCTTCAATGTTGTGACCTTGGACATTGCAGTCATTAGTATAAATCTCGATGAATGACTGTGTTTTTCCTCTTGATTGAATTTTGACCTAATTCTTTGATATAACCAAATATGTATAGATCAAACAGACTGAAAAATCAAGATACTGAAAGCATTCAAGAAGAGTGATAGCAGATATAAGTGTTGTTTTTTTTTTGTTTTTTTTGGTTGAATCTGCTAAAGTAATTAGGGTTCCCAGCAACAATTTCAAGGTGTATTAGGAAATTGGTTGTACAGGTTTAGATTGCTATGACACCGTTGTGCCTTTGCAGATGTCCTACATGTAGTCAATTGTATAATAATTAAATAATTATGTTGAAAATTGATGAAGTGGACCAAAGGGGATTGTCTAAACACCCAAGTATACCAAGATATGGTGGTTTACGTTCTCATATTTTATCTTTCGTGTTATGTGTGTTGTGAGGCCACATCACACCAGCTGACATGCGGCTAAATTTGTTGTGACCTTGTGCAACATGTCCAGTTCCATGCAGTTTTGTTACGGCCAGGTCAAAGTGGGGGAAACATTCACCTGGGGGTCATAGTAAGGGCTGGCTAGGATGCCACAGCCTTCGCTAAGAACAAACTACAAAATACTTTTCCAGTTGTATTTCTTCATTTCAGGAAGATGTCATGGAAGCAAACGTACAGTTTTACAACTTATAACACATGTAAATGTGTCATCCAAAGGCTGTATCAATTCATTGGCATTTTGTGAATTTTTTGTTATCTCATCTGTTAAATCTTCATTTTCGGTAATTTTGAAAATTTGATAAATGAGATTGAATTGCTCTCTGGTTGGTCTGTCCTTGATGGGACCAAATGTCAGTTCTAGCCTTTAGAACCGTTTAGGTCATTTAATTTGCATTGTATTTGTTATGCTGATGAATGCTGTTGTTTTGTGTAGAGTTGAATAATTATCTGAGACTGTTGTTAGTAGCTTAGAACTCCAATTGACAACAGTACGTTAGTGAGATGGAATAGATTATTTTAATGTGTACAGTGTTGCACTCAGTTTCCTGCAGTCTTCCACTTGGCAGTATCGTCCCACCGATAGATATATTTTGTAAATGTCATCCCAAAATTAGGATCAGGATTGTAATTATTTTGTTATTCTCATTACACCTATGCTTATGCTATTACATCCATGTTCATTATTCCAAAGCTTGAGTATCATATTTTGTCTGTTACTGGCTCCTCAGGTGCATGGTAGATGAATCCAATGAATGGTCCTTGTTCGAGTGTCATAGCCTCTTTTAATTGAACGTGTTCAATTTTTCTGTACCTACAACTAAATATTCCCTTCTATGTTAGTCATGGCCACAGTGGTACTGTTGACGGGGTCTACCTGATGTTCCCGGGGTGCGATGTTCCCGGGGATCCATGTTCCCAAAGTTCCATGTTCCCCGTTTAGTTTTAATGGCACCCAAATTTACGAGGCTCGATGTTCCCTGGATTCAATGTTTCCGAGGTTCGATGTTCCCGGGGTCCGATGTTCCTGAAAAGCTGAAACAATCTTTTCGCAAGAAATTGGTTTTGCCACGCATACCGATGACCAAGGAAACGCGAAAAACGATTTCCTCGTGTGCGCTAGGTGTAACATGAAAACGGGGATCATCGAGCCTCATAAATTTGAGAATAATTGAAATACAACGAAAACGGGGAACATCGACCCCTGGGAACATCGGGGACCCCGGGAACATCGGACACCGGGAACATCAAATCCGAAACATCAATCCTCGGGAACATCGAACCCAGGGACTTGACATATATCCCCCTGTTTTGAAGAGAGCGGTTCAATCTGAGGGCCTTTTGGGCCTTGTATTTGCCAGCTTCAGTAGATCGTCCTGTTTATCGGGGGAATTCTTGAAAGGGACTGAAATGCTGGCAGTTGGACCAGTACTCCAGACTGCACCCTTTTAATCAGTCTTCCCCAATGGTGCTGGACCATTGATCTGAAAGCCACGTGCATCTCCTGACCCTATTATCACTGTGCCATCCCATTTGAAATTTCAAAGTCGTCCATTGTAGAACAATTCAGTACTCTGCTAAATGTAAGAAAACATGATGAACAGACGACTTTTCCAGACTACTATAAAAGAAACTTGGCAGGAAGTCAAATGAGTTGGGTCAAGATGAACTGTTACATATCATTGAAAAAGTTTATGTGTTATATCTCATTTGTGGAAGAGTCAACTTCCGACTCAGTCCAATGAAATGGGTCCATTCAGGAAGTGCCTCGTACTATCGATAAAATTTTTTTTGTCCAATAATATATGTTATACATCATCATGGAAAACATGTCAAATTAAATCTCTTTGACCAGTAGCTGTCCGATTATGACGTATACCTTATTGTTCACAATGGTGGTTTTGTCAATAAACAATGTCAATTTTCAGAGTAATTCCATATTTAAATCACATTCCCAAAGTTATCCAGATTTATATCATTTAGTACTTGAATATTTTTTTGTAAATGACATATTCTTCTGAAATGTAGCGTAAAAACAGGGGACACACTACCCACTGGAAGTAATTTTAAGGAAGCACGTTCTATAATTACCCCTCTCTTTTTCATTATGTAAAAGTTTGTAAGGTCTATTCCATACAGCATTCATCTTTCGACTTTCATGCTCTATGGGCTTTGCACAATTTCATGCTTCAGATTATTTCCCATGTCAGCATTAGCCTATATTAGTCACAATGTTGCCAACTTACTTAAACTGGACCGAGCCAGAGACATAATTCGGCACTTTCACAAAGTGTTAATTTTTATTTGATTGAACACAAGACGAAAAGTAACCACAGTGCCAAAGAATGGCATAGTGTTAGCAATGACGCTCTGCGACGAGCATTCCAGGTTGGAATCCAGCAGTAACTGGACTTTTCCCCGTGGGTGGCAGCACTTGTAGTACGATGGACGAGGTCTTGGTCCTTCACTCCAGGTTCTCCATGGTTCTACTGTATTGCAGTACATTTTGTGAGGTGACAGAACATTTGGCAATAAGTCAATTTCAGTCAGCTGTGATGCAGTCGCTGTAATCCTGATTTTCACTGATCGCCTTTTGGAATGTATGTTCAGTAAGATGGCGATCTGGAGCAGGATATGATTAGATTACACCTGTGCCTCTATATCAAATCCAAGCACTTGTCGAGGATGAGAAGGCGACGTCTCTGCCCCTTGCTCATGCCCGTAAAAAATACAAAAAAAAACATCAATACGGCCAGGGTTCCTAGATGAGTCTACTTGTATGGAATAATGAGCCAGATACACCAAGTATATGTGTGTATAGTTCTTGGAATCATGGTTGTAAATAATTACCTTCTGGTAAAACTGAATCCATAATTTCCATAATAAAATTGCCTTTTGAAGAACAACCCCTGTGGTTGCCTGAAGGCTGAGGCTGTTATAATTATATCATGTTATCAGGTCCGGTACTTGCAAATAACACTAACTAGTGGTATCACTGCATAGTGAACAGGGAACAGCACAACACTTTGAGGCCATGGATGTAAACAAAATGACGCTTCCAAATTACACAGGTGAAAAGGGACAATCGAAACCCGCACCACAATTTGGAGGTTCTAGCATGTGCCATGTTGAGATATTTCAGTTGACATTTGAGGAATATGAATCACAGGGTGGGAACGATGCAACAAAAGCATATGCGCATTTTTGTTGCCATGATAACAGGCAGACGAAAACTGATGTTCTCTTAGAAATTATTGAGATATTATCTTGTATAATGTGAATGATTTAGTTTTTTAGCTCAAACCAGCTATGCGGTTGGCTTTGGAATCTGCATGTCATCATCTATCTATCTATCTATCCAGTGTGGTTAACAATTGCTTTTTTGGCCCCCAAACAGTCATTCTTTGAGGCTGTCGACCAAACTGTGACACGGACACAGTGTTTATTGACCCATTGGGACATGTTGACCCTCATGTGAAGGTCAAGGCATCAAAGGTCATTAAAGGGGCAGTATAGGCCATTATGGCTGAAATTTCAAAATAGGGGCAGTATAGGCATTATGTATTTCAAAATGGTCTCTCATACTCAATTGGGTGCAAGTGCTGATGTTTGGTCATAATTGATGGTCTACAGGCTACCTTGGGGTGGGTTCAGAATATTTGGTCCAAGGCCCATTTGGGCCCGATGGGTCCATTTTGTGAAAATTGTCCACAATATACTTGAAATGCATATCTCCCACAAGATTCATTGGATGCCTCTTCAAAGTTCATGAATGGTCCTGGGTGGAGGGCATCATGGTGTCTGGGGAATTTTGGACTCGACGCCCAGTTTGGGCCCTTGGGCCCAGTATATGAAATACCGCAAAATCTTGTATCTCTACAAATTTTTGCACAGTGCTGATGTTCAGTCATAATGGTGGTCTTAAAGCTGTTTTTACTCCAGGGCGCCCAGGGATTTAGTCACAAGACCCAGTGTGGGCCCTGGGGCCCGTCTATGGGAATTACGCAAAATGCTAGAATTCCTCTTACAAATTTCAGTGCAGGCTGAGATTCGGTCATAATGATAGTTTATCAGCCGTACATTTGGGGGATGTTACCGGGAATTTTTGGGTCTAAGGTCCCACATTGCCCTTGGGCCCATTTGATGAAATTTCACGACAATGGTACTTTGAAATCATCTCTCCCCAAGATTCAATTGATGTTCTCCGAAGGTGACATGTTACGGTCCTTGTAGAGGGCATTGGAGGGTTCAGAATTCTGTGGCTCAAGGCCCAGTTTGGCCCTAGGGCCCATCTAATGAAATACTGCAAATCTGGATCTCCTACAAATTTTGTTGACAGCGCTCATGTTCATCATAAGTGGTCCATTGCCAGCTCTATGGGGTGCCCAGGAATTAGGGTTCCCCTAAGGCCCAGTGTGGGCCCTAGGGCCCATCACTTGGAATTACGCCAATGCGCTCTTCTTACGAATTCTGTTGCACAGTGCTGACATTGGGTCATAACGTGGCCTAACAGCTTTACCTTTGGGGTGTTTAAAGGACGTTTTGGTCCAAGTTCCTACTTTAGCCCATGGGCCATTTCCTGAAATTTCACACCATGGTACCTGAATGCATCTCCTCCCACAGCTTCATTGTTTCGCGTTTCTTCAACTTAAAGTCTGTCCTTGGGTAAAGGCCATTGGGAATTTAGGAATTTGATGAGGAGACAATTGACTATGTCCCCCCCCCCCCCGCAATTCATGACTATGATACTAAGCAAAAAACAACACCCCCCTCGAAATTTTGAAGATGGTAACTCAACCTCTTACTGCTTCCCCCCTCCCCATGCCCTTTCGGACCCCCATCCCCTACCCAGAAGATTTGGAGGGGGAGAGGTCAGGTTGTCATGAGCCTCCGAACCAGTTCTTTTCCTTTGGTGTTTTCAGGCATTTTCGTCCAAGGTCCTACTTGATCCCATGGGCCATTTCATGAAACTTCACACAATGGGACCTGAAATGCATCGCCTCCCACAAGCGTGCAATTGATTCCCTTTGTTAACCCCTTACATGTAAGGGTACTTGGGTGAATGGCCATTGGTAATTTGGGGACCCTAGGGCCCCATATATGGAATACTGCAAAATCTTGTCTCCTACCAATTCTGTTGCATAGTGCCTGTGTTCGTCATAATGATGGTCTAATAGCTTTACCTTCGGTGCCCAGGATTTAGGACTAAAGGCCCAGTGTCGCTGTGGGCCCTGTGGCTCATTGTGTTGAATATTTATTGACTGCTACCAGTGCTAATACATCTTAGGGCCATATGAAGCATCATGTTCAAAAGTCTAAAAGGCACAATGGGCCTTGTTTGAAACTTGGCTTCATGATCTTGTACATTCGTCTTGGTACATTTGTGCGGTTTGAGCTACAGCACCATTGGTGCTCTAGTATTGGGATTCCATCTATAGTTTGTTTGGTATCAGATTTTCCCAAACTGTTTCACCTTGACTTTTGTTTTAATATAGGGACCTGTAGTTCCTCCGTACTGTCACAATGCAAATTTTGTAACAGCTGATTGTCTTTAATCGGTACACTCAATCGGCTGAAATTTGGTCCTGTTGTTCTGGCTATCATAGTGACGAATCAGAAGCTTAAGAAGTGCACTTCATATTTACATGACCATTGGTCTGTGTACATAGTGTTAGAAGATAATGTGATACTTAATCACTTTTGCACAGACACCTTCTCATGGTCACCTAAATCTTACATACAAGCATGCCATACCAAATTGTTTCTCGACTGGGATACTCTACCTGGAGAGGTTCTTTCACTGAACTTTTACTTCACGGATGATAGCGCATGCAGTCATGAAACGTCCAACCATAATATGACAAATTCTTCTTGCAGTGGTTCTAATTGCATGTAAAAAAAGTCTTCATTGATGACCCTCCATTTGTTTTTTCAAATTAATTTTGGAATAATTATTAATTTATTTATTACTACAGTGTGAAGAATAACATTTTTTATGCGTCCACATCAACACTGCGAAACTGACTGTTTTGCAGTATGGTCAAAAAGTGGTGGCTAGATATCCAAATCTGCGGAATGTACTTTCTTTCTGCAGAGTACTCCCCTCATAGTGCCCCCCCCCAGTTGGTCCGGTGGATACCATACAGTTGAAGTGCATCTTATGACTCACCCCTGTGAACATATTTTCGGCTCCCTTTCCTGCGTGGTGAAGAGAGTATTCAATTCGGCTTTGCCCTAATTCCTAATAATAATACTATTTCTGGCGCATTTACACAATATTGTGTGTATAATATACCACTGGGACCTACCAACGCTGAATGAGAGCACACCCCGAAATTGCTTTCTGTGCTTTGATTTACGGTGTCCTGATATTAAAAGGACAAGTAGAGCCAAAAAAAAATTGAAATGTCATGTGGTTGTGCATTGAGAATCATGCTATCAAACTGTTCATGGTCATACATGTTTGGTTATGAAGTTACAAATTTTGAGATGAGTATTTATCGCATGCCTAATTGGCAATTTTTGGAAAATTGGCAGTTTGATGACGTCATATCTACCAATTTTTAAGAAAATGTTAGTAATATGGCTTTTCTCTCACAATTTTTTGGTAGAATATGACATCATAAAAACTTGCCATTTTTTGCGCCCAAAATCGGCAAATTATAGGAAATTTGATGGAAGCAATATCTTCCCAACCGAACTGCTATCAACCTGGAACAAATTGATCTTTGAATGTGTTTTTTCGCTTTGACATCATAACACCAAGAAGAGTTAATTTGCTGACTTTTATTTTTTTTTTTTTTTTTTGTTTTGTTATTTTTTTTTTTTTTTTTTTTTTCCTTTAATAGTCAGTTGTCAATAGTTGTTCCTTTCAATGCAAGAACAAAAGGCACTAGTTGACAATGAAATTGTTTCATCTTTTCTTCATTAACAAGGAGGCAGTGTATGTGATGACAGAGACTTTCTTCCCGACTGAAAGAGGTGGCCCAGAAATGGAATATGAAATTATTTGTGTAGTGATATGTGGCCCTGTTATTATAGGTATGTCGAATACAACATGATTTGGGTACCACATCTTCACACTTGTTGATAGTCCTCCTGTACAAAGTCCACTCATCCAGGTCATTTACTTTCCATTAATTTTGCTACCCTTCCTAAATAATTGTTCTGATAATTCCTTTTGCCTATTCATTTCTTTTTGTGTCCCCATCAAATCTATTCCAAGTTATTTCCACTTATTTTTTTTGTACAATTTTTTGATTATGTGATGTGCTATGCATGAGAAACGATGATCACTGGTGCCTTTAATAAAAGTTAGATCATGAGTACGGAAAACCTATCACGTGTTGTCTGTGTATTGATTCGATTCATACACCGGGGTAATGTTTGTTCAAGAATCTGATTTTTTGTGTACTTCCGTTACGAGTGTCCTAACAATCTTCTGCGCCCTCTCATCCAGTTGATCACTCCCAGAATATGTCCAAGGACGTACCTCAAGATCCTTCAGTAGCTCCAAAGTCAATAGTAGGTATGCTCACATGAAAGTGTGAAACTGTCATTCTGCTACGAGTGGAATAAGTGCTCCCCCCTCGTGATGTGCGCTATGCCAGCCAGCGCGCTTGACTGAAAGTGTTTGTTCTAGTAAATATGTTTTTGTACAAGCTGTGGTACCACCTCTGTGAACGGTGGATCCAATTGCCTATTTATCATCGTTTCGCTCTGATTTGCCTCTGGGTCTGACTTGCGGGGTTGAGATGGTGGTGCATGATTGATCAATTCTGTCAGGGATATTTTGAGTCGGTTGGATGAAACGTGACCATCACAGTGCTTGACAGGACACATTTGGATTACATGTTATATGTTGGACAATGGCAGTCGAATGCAATCATATCACTTCAAATTTGCTGAAATTATATCTATCAATTTTTTTTATATACTACTCGAGCACTTGGCATGCGATATGCAGGAACGAGTGACTGTCTACAGGATTTATCCCATTGATCATCCCAATCAACCATTATAATCTCAAATCCTTTTTGTTCTGAACAAAACTGGCCTTCACGTGAACCCCCTTTGACCTACAGAATTACCTGAATACTTCATACCATTTCTCAACTTTTAGTTTCCTGATCATCATCTTACAATTGTAAGCCTCTTGCCATTCAACAAATGGCAGGAATTTACCCTTAGATGACTCTTGACCCAAAATTCATGAAAAACTCATATGTACCATCATTCAATGATAGTTGTGATAAACTTCCATGGTCATCCAATCTTTTTCTGTGGGAGCGCTTGGCAATACAAATTGACCGCCCAAGCCCGATACATTCCATTCTTACAATATAATCATGACATCGGATGTAATTCTATAGGAGAAGAGGCCTGTGTCCATTCCAAACAGAAGCCATACCCACCAAAAGATCATGGAAATCTGGCAAACTTCAAAATAAGGCATAAATTACTGCGAATTAGACATGTGAATGACCTACCAGATGACCCAAATCCATGATGAAACATTCAGAACCAACGGGCAACCATATGGGCACTGGTTTCAATGAAATCCAACCAACTTTAGATTGTGCATAAATTATGCCAAAGTAGACCAAATCGAATGACCTCCAGTGACCCCAAATCTTTGGGACTGAAGGTAGACCCAAAAATAGTCACCAAGTTTTGTGACAATCCGACAAGAATTTTGCATAAATTGTCCAAAGCAACTAGCTATTTAATCAGTCAACATCCACTTCAAATTCTGCACAGGTGCCATTCCAAATCACTATAGCACCTACAGTTTCCGTATTCTTGCTAACGAGCCTAAACAATAAATTATATAACAGTCACACCCTACTCACATGACACCGTGCACTTGTGCCCAAATCCAATCAGATCGTGATCACCCAACCCTGAACTACATAACAAAATTTCATCGAAAATCGTTTTACCATTAGGAGAAATCCTGCTAACGAAAAGTAAGTGGGACACACATGCAAACATACATATATACATATGACAAAGTGATGGCTAAAAAAGTCTCTCCTGAAAACTTTGTTCAGGCGAGACAAAAAAATGCGCAGACAAAAATGGTCAAAATTGACCCCCGGATGTAGGCAAGTGTTTTTTGAGTAGCAATTGACAACCAGTTGTTGTAATAAATCGCGACGAGTTTAGGGGTTTTTGAAGAGTGCTGCCGACTTGAAAAGAATGGAGTGACTTGCATTCATCACTTCACCCATAATTTGGGGTGAATATGACTTGACTTGAAACAAATTTTGATGACTTCGAACCAATTGTGAACATCTCGATTGAATGGACATAACGCCGAGCCACCTGGTCCGAGTGAGCTAAAAAAAAAAAAACGAACAGCACTGCGCAATGTATCACATTTTATTCTTCATGGTCTCATGCCTACCGGCAATGCTCATAGTAAATGAAACCATCTTAATACAAATTCTGAAGCCCGGTCAGAGATCACCATCTAGGTGTTGACCCGCCACTCACCTATATTAGAAACCACCATACAGTCCTCTCAATTGCTCTGAGAGAGCATTGAGACATACTTTCGAACCAGTTGGGAGACCCATACTACCTTGCTCGGAAAATCAAATCGCAACTTCAGGGACATCAACATTAAAAGTTTTGAGGAAGCAGTAAACCCTCGCACAAGATTGTGATACGTGGCCGAGGTTGATCACTTAGCCATCAGATAGACAGATCCACCCTGCAAGGCTTGGAATGAATGTGTGCATACGATCACCTTCCTTTCTGGTCTGGCACTTCTTATCCTGGCACATCCAAGCGACCTACAATCTTGAGCTCATGGGAAGTTCTATTGCTAAGGATGAGTCACTCAATCCATGTTTTTCCGAGTACGTGGGTTTTTTCTGACAGAATTGGAAAATCCCTTTGAATTGACACAGGTGAAAGGTAACATGTTGCCTCAATGTTTGAGGTATTCGTTTTTTTTTTTTTTCGTGAACTGAGCCATCACAAACTTACCAACTTACCTGTCCAGGTGGGGCATCATTGTCAATACCTCAGACCCAAGTTTGAAGATTCAAGCATTTTGTTGGGTTCAGTGATTCGAGTCTGTCACATGCCAACAGTACTCCATCACTAACATGGTCCAGCTTTAAAATGTTGCTACCCGTGGTTGGGCAGTAGAACCTTATATTATATCGCCTCGTCCTGGGTGTATTTGTGTTCTAGCCCAATTTGAAGTATGTCTATAACTTCGCTAGAAAGCCCTAATGTTGGCTTGCAGGGGCAGATCCACAGGGAAGGGGGAGACAGGCATGCGATCAGTCAAAGCTCCTGCTTTGTGTTAAGTATAAACTAAACATGCAGGGTGTGGTGTGTCAATTGAGGTACGATAACGGTGGGAACTCGGGTAGTGTTCCACCGAAAATGACACTGTCAGATTACAGGCTTGTTACTAAATAGAGGGGCTCACACGTCAAGCATCACAAATGTACCTCTTCTGGGCTCTAATTCACCATACTTGCTGTACAAATTCAAGCCTGGCAGCTCAGCGGAGTCACTCGGCTCACCCCAAAGTAGAACAATATTGAACACTTCAGCAAAGAATATTGCTGGGCCAGCAGTACGCTATGCCATTTAGAAATAATAACAAGACCACCAGAACTGTGTCGACGATAATTGCCACAGCTGACAGGCTAGTGGCTTTAAGGCTAAACCAGAGGAAATACCCCTATTAGATATTGTTGGTTTTAATACTCAAAATTCCTTTCTATAAAGTTGCCCGCTCGGAATCTCAAATATTATCCATTTCCTTCATTCTCTGCCCCTTCTGTGGTATCACATACCCCTGTCTGAGGGATATATATCGCGGCACTGGGCAAAATTATGTCGAATATTTTTTATCCTGACACAAGCATCTCAAATTTGCTGAGTGGCAGGGCAACCAGAATATTCTTAAGTTCAATACATATAGGCTCCCATGCATAACGAACTACATGCAGTTCGCCTAGACGAAGAGAAAGAAAACTTGCCATAACATCCCTCCAAAATATTTTGTTGCCAAGATGTCAATGTCAAACGTCAAGTCAAACAACCGTCCAGGGTTTGGGGCTGTCTTGACTCTTCCCACATGTGCATCTTGAGATAGCTGTGATAGGGAGGTTGTATAATCAGTTTAATTTACATTATGGTTTGTCTCAACAAGACGAATCTGGTCATTACAAAAAAAATTAGCACTCAATGTTACAACGGTCAAAGTCAAACGAGGTCAAAAGAGGTCACCAGATGTATTCTCTCCGACTAACAAAACCTTGACCCAACACCAAATTAGGGTTCATCCTCCACCATAATAACGTGCAACCCCCATACAAAATTTGAACTTGTTACCTGTTTGCGTTCGCGAGATATCGTGCTACAAGCTTTTTTACTTTGCCCTCTCGTGACCTTGAAATGACCCTTGAACTGGCCCCCCAAACAATAGGGGGGTTCATCCCTATGATGTCCCAACATAACCATGCTTCATCTGCTTGCGTTCTTAAGATATCGTCTGACAAGGGGTGTCACACACACACACACACACACACACACCACACACACACACACACACACACACACACACCACACACACACACACACAACACACACACACACACACACCACACACACGCATGGTGAGTGACTGCAAAGATTCCTTTTACCTTCGGCAAGGAAATCAAATTGAAATAGTGTACGTTCTCATATGCTTCGCTTATCCCCTATCCACGTCTCAAAGCGCTGGAGGCCTTACCCCTGTTCTATGGTACTGTTCAGCCAGCACATATATTGCACATCTGGACTACACACTCCTGGCAACCACCAATGGTTGCCCCCCCCCCCCATGTTCCCAGGGACATTTCATCACATGGCTGCCGTGATTAGCCCACTTATGATTACAATAACCTCTCAGAGGTTCCCAATTACCCTGGGTGGACAAGAACAGAGATAGTGCCTTGCCCAAGGACGCACCGAAAGGCCAACCGGCCGGGATTCGTACTCGGAACCTTTCGATCACAAGTTCTAAGCTCTATCGACGGCAGCTATCCGATCTTCCAGGGAAGGGGGGGGGGGGAATGGAATACTTCACTCGGGTTTGCAGCTTAATAGTACATGGGACGAATCGACTGTACCAGTAAGAAGTGTAATAGATTATGTACCATTCATTGACTAATTGGTGGGGTTTTATTCCAAATATATACTCAAATCCTGTTCCTGCCAATATAGTACAGAGGTCAACTAGACATGTGCAGGCGGGTCAAATTTGTGTTTTTTTTTGTTCAGGGATTTTGATAACTTTGTTTGATTTGAACAGATTTAATGGATTGGACTGTTGTTCATATCCGGAACAAAAGCTGATTTAGCCGACTTGCAGGAAACTGGTGGGTTGCGACAAAAGTTGTCCCGAAAAACAGATGGTGATTTCAATGTCCTTTTGTGCGAAATACCAAGTCTTGCTTCCACGAAACTTGGTTGGTTGGGGTCAAACGTTGGTCCCGAATAACATGACGGTGATTTCAAGATCACCAGAGGCCAAATTTGTTTTTTTTCTCGATTTTTCAAACTACGACAGGTTGACAAAACTTGTGTAAGTGGACTGTTTGTTAGTCCTGACACATGAAGGTCATTTCAAAATAACATGAGGTCAGATTTGCTGATTTATCAATTTTTTTCTACAAAAAGTCATGTCTGTGGGATAAACTCATCAGCGGTTTACCTTATACCTGCACATGTCCTCAGTTTTTCTACTGGCCAAAGTGTAGCTGCAGGCTTGTTACTGCTGATTTGGCCATGATCTTAATCATCACAGATAATAATAGCATCATCAAACCACCATTGATCAGAATAAAAAAGATGGTGTGTTCCTGGTGTTTGGTAGCTGTCCTACGATTCTTCAGATTCAGACTGTCTCCATGCAATTCAGTTCCTTTCGCTGCGAAGTGACGATATCGATTGTTCCACTGTTGCATGGCCCCCTTTACTGCATCCCTGTCCCGTTCTTTTTTTGTGATTCCGTATCTCGACTCTTTCCTCTCTTGAGTACTTTCCACTTTCAACCTCAATAAATCTTTGTCCTTGTAAGCTGGAAATCATGAGAAAAAAAAATATTGGAGTCACTTAAGGTTTGAAACTTACGCATTTACAAATAGCACATATAATGTGCTTTAGTACATAAGGCCCATTGGTAATGTAGTACGTGATCGAAGCAAAGCTAGAGTATCAGGGTCCAATGAGCCTCGGCATGCTGTCAAGCCACCTATGGCAGGAAGTCATCATGGACTGTTTGTTTCGTCCTCACACTAATGAACGCCATCATTCCCTGTCGAAAATTTCATCAACCGCGTTAAACACACTACTCAGAATATAGAATATGTTCCATTTTCTGTAAATAAGTCAGAACATGTACCCTATTTCGTTATTTTATATTAAAGAAGATAAGAAGGCACTGGACTGCCTATATGAAGTTTCGACGAAACTTCCCATTTGGTGACCAGCCTACGTAGCAGAAGGCTTGACTGGTACTGGCATGTTCAGCGTAGTGATGGCTGTATTCAGAGGAGTGGCCGATATGCAAAAGTGCCCGGTCGAGCTCCTCGAGATCAACCCAAGAGGAATGGCTGAGCACGTCCAACAAAGCTGAAGGATTGGAGACTGGACAGATGATGGTGATATAATTCATGTCACTATACATGCGGTGGAAGTCATGTTGGATTGTGGCATGAGCATATCACAGCACAGGTAGCAATGATCATCAAAGCTGCACATCAACCGCTGTCCCGAGAGTAATTAGTTGTGTTCATAAACGCTCAAAGAAGTCCATACTGTGTGAAACCTTGCTTGTAACATCAGACTGGGGTAAACTGTTAACAACCTGCTTGTTTGCATAGAGAAGTAACTGTTAGCCTCTCACCATGATCTCATTGCTCATAGACCTGCTGCCTGCCTCATCAAGCAAAATCAAAAATTTAGCGTCCATCACTAGGTTATTGACATCTTCCCTGGCTACAATTAGTAGGGCGCCAATCGCTGATATTCCCAAGACTTCCTACTACTACCCCAATGCTCCCTCCTGCAGACAAAGTTCTGCATATTACATCTCAACAGTTCCATCTTTAATGAACAACAGCGGTCACTGCACTTGTGAAGGTTACCCATCACCGCTTCAACCGCCAATGAACAATTCAACCTGTTGATTTTTTCCAGGAATCACTTACCATTGCTTCTGATCACCATGTTTTTCCATGTGTGGGGTGGGGGGGGGGGGGTGTTATTCTCCCTCCCTCATATTACTTTGCTGCATATACTCATACTGCTGGCCAATGTCAAGGGTCTCAAGAGGCGGGGATGTTAATGATCAGATGGTGTTTTCCCCCCCCCCCCCCCTGATTGTTAAGTCAAAACTAATGCTTCCTCTTGTAATATGGACCAATCCTGTCCATCATGTTCCATATGGAACCCATCAGAGAGGCCGCCAGGACCGCTCAGAGCTCATGGTGGTGCAGCTTGTGGATACTCAGTAGAGGGCTCACAATTGAACGAGGTGATTGGGTGTGGCATCCAGCCTCCAGCATGTGCTTCTATGGGTGAGTGTGTTAGGTGATGCTTCAATGTCCATCTTAGAATACCCAAGTGGTGGGGGCCAAGACCTCAAGTCAGCGTTCCACTTTGTGAAAATCGAAAAGCATGTACCCCAGGATTGACAACCGATGTCTGTTTTGGCATGGCCTGATCCTTGGTGTGTTTTGGGATGTGATCCTTCATCAGAGATTTGATAGTTTATACAATTGGCTCTGGACATGAACCTTGATGATGTTGAAGCTGGAGTGGCAGTGACATGCTGTAATTGCCTGTAGGCCCTGTAAATGGGTTTTCTAATTTCTCACATCACATCTAGTGCCAAGTGGCTAAGCTCGGAACTCAACTCGTTAGTCAGGAGCTTGTTAATATCCAAACCATAAAATTACCTCAGTCCCTATTCGCAACAATATTTCATTGGCCGCTTCAAAATTGGCTGGAATCCCGGACCCCCCCCCATCCCCGAGTCTTCATCTCAATGAGATGACCTTGCAACTTTTTTTTTTCCTTGTGACTTCAATTAGCAGAAAGGGTCAAGACAAGACTGGGAAAAGACCTTGGTGATTCACTGCTTGTCAGTGACACACATGACACCTTTTGACCTCAATGTTAATGTGGAAGCTACTTCACTCTCTACCACCACATACTACAACAGTGTGCCCTCTACCTATAATACAGCATCTGATGTTTCTCTCATTTGGGCGCAAGATGGCAAAGCTTACAACCTTATGGACGATGCCGCACTTGAGAAAGAATAGAAAAGCTATGAAAGAATAGTGAGAGACAGCTTGTTATTTCTAGACCTGAAAGCTGAAGAAACGATGATGTTTTCATCAGCAATATGCCATGATCATAATGCGCAATACCCCTGTAACCACCCTCAAATGGATGGATATAATTTGATATTCTCAGCCTTCCAGTGTACCTACAGCGGGGACTGAAGTTTATCTTTGTGTGATGTGCGAACAGTGCAATCTTTATGATTGTGGGGTTCCAAATAGCGAGCATGCCTTAGAAACTACAATGAGGTATTTCTGCACAACCTGAATGTCAACTATATAGTAACCTATGGCTGTCAGTGTGACTGATGGAGGTTGTAGCAATGTGACTATGGACAGTCCCCTATGGTGTGGTGCAGAGATAGATGTTTGATGTCACAAGAGTAACCCGGACCTTTTGTAACAAAACAATCCACAACATGTCTTTGTACACCCAGTGACAAAGAACTATAATGGGGATCTGATTAAAACTTCACAAGATTTTAAGAATAATTTTATTCCTGGATATTAACTAATATTTTCTGCTATAACTGCACAAAATATCACGTTTAAAGTACTGTGAAACGTCCAATGGACGACCTTTCTATCGTTACTCCTGTGATGTCATCAGTTTGTGAAATTTCATTTAAGTAAAATAAATTAACTCGACAATGAACATGCTAGAATTGCCAATTTTGATCGTGGTTTTGCAAGTCCCGCTTTTCATCTTGCCAGTTTTTGGAAAGATGATCTGTTGCTACATTGTAACTCACCTGTGGCAGCTCAAGAGTTTAAAGTTCAAATCAACAAATTTCGCCAACGACAGGAGCGGTTGTCACCGAATGTCCTCCCAGTTGACTCACCCTACAGCTAATCCCTGTCAAATCCAAAGCATTCAACCTAGTAACCCAACAACAGCTTCAGAACATCTTGAGAAACCTTAGTTAGGCAGAGTGGTATTCAACTTGTGATCAACTGTACGTTACATGCTGGGAGACCCTCGGGTCATTACATCCCCTCTTCTGTTTTTTAGCTCAAACCAGCTATGCTGGTTGAGCTATTGGAATCTGCATGTCACTCTATCTATCTATCTATCTATCTATCTATCTATCTATCTATCTATCTATCTATCTATCTATCCAGTTGTTAAATTGCCTTTTTTGGCTCCCAAACAGTCATTCTGTGATGGATGTCACCCAAACTTGGACACAATGTTCATTGACCCGATGGACTGTTTACCATTTGAAGGTCAAGGTCAAAGGTCACTAAAGGGGCAATATAGGCCATTGTGGTAAAATTCCAAAATGTATCTCTACAAATTTTGGTGCACAGTGCTGATATTCGGTCATAATGATGGTCTAACAGCCGTACCTTCGGAATTTACATGATTGTTTGGTTCAAGGTCCCACTTGGGCCCCAGGGCCCAGTTTATGAAATTTTTCACACAATTGTACTTGAAATGCATCTCCTCCCACAATCTTCAAATGATTTTCTTCAATGTTAACTGTAATGATCCTGGGTAGGGGGCCATTGAGGGTGTTCAGGAATTTGGGGTTCAGGGCCCACTTTGGGCCCTAGGGCCCTTATATGAAATACTGCAAAATTTTGTAACCCCCACAAATGTTGTTGCATAGTGCTGATGTTCGGTCATAATGACGGTCTAATAGCCGTATCTCCAGGGTGCCCAGGAGTTTAGGACCCGAGGCCCGAAGTGGGCCCTGGGGCCCATCAAGTGGACTGATGCAAAATTTTTCTCCTTTTACAAATTTTGGTGCACTGTGCTAACATTCAGTCATAATGATGCTCCAACATCCGCACCTTTACGATGTTCAAGAATCTTCTGTCCAAGGTCCCTTTTGGGCCCAGGGCCCATTTCATTATGAAAATTCACTCAATGGTACTTGAACTACAATCCTTCTCTCGCACAGCTTCAATTGATTTTCTTCAAGGTTACATGTAATGGTTCTTGGGTAAAGGGCATTAGGAGTGTTATGGAATTAAAGAGGGAGGTTGGGTTCAAGGCCCACTTTGGGCCCTAGGGCCCTTATATGAAATACTGCAAAATTTGGTATCTCCCACAAATTTTGTTGGAAGTGCGATGTTTTGGTCATAACGACGGTCTAATAGCCGTATCTCCAGGGTGCCCAGGAGTTTAGGACCCGAGGCCCCAGTGTGGGCCCTGGGGCCCATCATGTGGACCTTATGCAAATGTTTCTCCTTTTACAAATTTTGGTGCACTGTGCTAACATTCAGTCATAATGATGCTCCAACATCCGCACCTTTACGATTTTAAAAGAATCTTCTGTCCAAGGTCCCTTTTGGGCCCAGGGCCCATTTCTGAAATTTCACACTCAATGGGTATTTTTGAAATACATATCCTCGCACAAGCTTCAATTGATTTTCTTCAATGGTACATGTAATGGTTCTTGGGTAAAGGGCCTTAGGAGTGTTTATGAATTTTGGGTTCAAGGCAAGGGGGGGGGGGGCCGCATCACTTTGGGGCCCTAAGGCCCATTATATGATATACTGCAAAATTTTGTAACCCCAACAAATGTTGTTGCATAGTGCTGATGTCGGGTCATCATGACGGTCGAATATCCTATCTCCTGGGTGCCCAGGGGTGTAGGGCCCAGGCCTCTTCGTATTTTTTTCCCATTTTTGGTATACTTGCCGAACATAGGATCGATCCTATTCAAGGCCCAGCAAGGGTGGTAGACGGGGAACTGCCCCTAATTGTCAGCTGCGAATCCTTCACCCATGTACACGGAATAAGGCAATGCCTCTTTGGCGGTACCCACAACAAACATGGGTTTAAGTCCTTAACTGTGGGGTGGGGGTAAGCCCACGCAGCAGCACTTGTAAATTGGCCTACCCCTTGGCCCTAGGGCCAATTATGTGAAATCACGCACAATGATTCTCCTCTTATAAATTTCGGTGCATAGAGCTAACATATGTCGGTCATATGGATGTCTAACTGGGTACCCGGGGTGTTTCAACGACTCTTCGTCCAAGGTCCCACTTAGGCCCAGGGCCATTTCATGAATTTTACACAGGTATTGAAATGCATCTCCCACATCTCCAATTGATTTTCTTCAAAGTTATCATGCACATTGCTTGATATTCGGTCATAATGAATGGTCTATTAGTTGAACCTTCAGGGTGCCCAGGGATTCGGGACCCAGGCCTAGTGTGGTCGCCTGAAGCTCATCATGTGAATTTTAGTTTTTGGCCATATGGACTCAAGGTAAAAAATTGTTACAGGGGCACAATATACCATTGTTTGAAACTCCTTCTTGGCCTCATGATCTTAACTTTTCACATAATTGTACATTCTTCTTGGTACATTTGTGCGGTTGAGCTACAGCACCATTGGTGCTCTAGTTTATCTCTGTTTGTCCTCTGCAGCACAGCTGCTTGCACACTTTGTACTATTAAGCTGGAACTGGCACCCATGTTCCTCATGTAGATCTGGAGCAAGCTCAAAAGTTACCATGGCTTGCGGGCGGCTATTTCCAACAGTTTTGTATTCAGATGTTCACAAAACTTGTAATTGCGAACACGACGGACAACGGTGGCAATCATTTTGAGGTCACCTGAGGTCAGATTTTCATAATTTTGTTAGTTCATAAACTCATATTTTAACTTCAATTTTTCAATTGGTTTTGATTAAGTACTACGGGTTCGCTAGGAAGCCTGACTGTATTGATCGTGGATAATTCGCATTCTCTCTTTGGCTATGCTCAGAATATATCGAGGCAGAGTGTAACCATTCTCACCTGCTTCCTGGACTGCCATTTAACATCCCCCCCCCTGAAAGGACGAGCAGGAGCAAAAGATTAATGTCCAACGTGACGTGACTGCTTACAGACAAGCGCAAAACTTATCATGCCAATGCTTTCACAACTGTGATTACAGCGACCTAGGGAAAGAAGTCCCTGTGCCTTGCTGAATTTGAAACCAGGAATGTTCGCTTGCAAAGATTCACTGGTACCACTTTTCCATTCTCCTGCTTGATTTGTTTCTTGGAATGGAAGCAAATTTGATATCAAATTGGACATGTCAACGGTTTACCCACCTTCCAGTGTCTAGTTACAGGTGGCATCTTCAGTTACCACGTAACTGCCTAGTGCCTCACTTTTTGTTTACTTACTATCTGGTCCGACAACGCTTTCAAGTCGCTGTTCTCCTTCCGACACTTGTAGACCATTCCCACACCAGACGATGAACAGCAAACAGTGAATGCTGGGAGAGGAAGAGGAGGAATATTTAAAGCTTCCCTGAAAAAAAAGTGTGATCTGACAACAACTTGTTATTTGTGCAGATATACAGACAATTTATTCAGCCAAACGTATCAAAATACAACAAAAATCTTGTGACAGGGACTAATGGCAAGAGCTTTATACAAACATACAAAGATGCGATAGCCAAAACATTCCTTCAAAGTCAAGTCATAATTGTTATAATAAGCAAACATCCAATTGTCCAAGGTTGTTTCTCTGTAGGTGATCTACGTAATACTATGATAAGAGTGTGACTGCCTGAGCAGTGAGAAGTGATAGCAAGTAGTCTAGAGTGCGACTGCCATTGCTGGCTACAATAGCAGTGCGGTCCTCTCATTTACTTGGGGCAGACTGCATGTCAGTGCCTGATGCACTTGTTGGTTTGTGGGACCGGATAGTCAGGGTTGATGATCTGAAAACAAATGAGGAACGTCAATGATCCAATGGATCTGCAATGTCTCAAGGATAGTTATATACAGTCCGGATGAGTTTAGGAGCAAGCTCAAGCTCAGACAGTAGGATTAGTAACTAAAAATCGAATATTCAGGGGATTTGGCCACTTTGAGAGAATGGCTGATGATGATACCGGGGTTTAGTAATTATAGATATTTGGGGATTGCTGGTACTGAAAGCCAAATGGTAGCATTACGCCTAGAAAGGTTTGAGATGACGTTGTCTGAAGAGATTTAATGGTGCTTGGTTCAAGTTTGTAACTCCCTAGGACAGAATTACTTGTGGTTCTCCTACTGTACCCGTGTCAACTTTCAGAGCATGTGATACAATCTGTCGTTGTGGATGCATTGTCCTGACCATATTTCCAGCCCCAGGCTCTATGAGTAAGAATCTCGAGACATACTGTACCATCAACATATTTTGGCATTCTTCTCAGAGCTTTCTCTCTCACTTTCTTGGGAATGAGAACACCAAGTTCACCTTTCGCAGGTGAGTATCATCATTCTCCCATGCTAGGGTAGAAGAGAAAGAGAATCAAAACTGAACACTGGACCTTGAACAACCACCATACTGAAACCGACTGCTTAGATGTTCATTTTACTAACTACACAATTTCATCATTTCCCGAATCCTTGGCAAGAGGTTGAAAAAATTCATGTGATCATGCTGGTGTGGCATATGGTGTGTATGTCAGTGTCACTAACTAACTCGCCTTGTAAAATGTTAAGGGCTCATTAAACTAGGTATGTATTGCTAGCCACATGAACCCTACCTTTTAGGGCCAGGTCAAAGTCTTGTAAACACAACAACTGTTAAAAACAAAAAGGCCACAGGCAAATCACAGGATTCAACACAGGTTCAACTCTATTCTCCCTGTGACCATGAATTCCTGTTGCAACATCAGAGGCTCCATACTAGTTGATATGTAAGTTGGCCATTGAGTAAATTATCCTTTTTGTGTGGGCCCAGTTAAATGTCTTGAAGCCTTGTAAACAAGATAACTGTTCAACACAAGATTTGAAGGGGTCCTAATATGAGGTACTGCAGGTGATCCCTATTTTTTTAGGGATCAGGTCAAAGGTCACATGAGTTCAACAGAGTTTCGAATCCGAAATCCTTGCAGGAATAATACTTGAAATCTGTAAGTGAGCCATGGAGTCGTTTATCTCTTTTGTGTAGGGGTCCAGTTACTCAGGTCATGAGAGGTCAAAGTTTGGATGATGAATCCTTGTAAACAGAATAGCTCTCCAACATGAATTGGTATGTTGGTTAGCTGTATAAACTATAGAGTTAATCGAAAAATAAAAAAAACATACACATGGTACATGGATAGGCTCAACCAAATTTATCACATATTCACATCACATCACACACCTTGACCTCCCTCACAAACGCCAAAATTGGCCTTGCTCCTTGAGTGTGACCAACACTGTGGTTAAAGCTGCTGCCACTATACTCTCTGAAATTGTCAGGAAGTGCCACAGTTCCTATGATCAGGTTAATATATTCCTGTAAATCACATGCCACGTGTACATGGAGAGAGACTATGGTCTTTTTCAGTCCTTGGCAGTATCCTAATGTTGAGGTGTGTACAAAATACACACAGCGAGAATGCAACAGATCTTCGTTATGTTTGATATATGACTGAATCAGGGTTCAAACCCACAATCAATCTCCCAGTGGTATCAGACAGATCCAACTAACCCCTGGCCTCTCTCATCCTAGTTGACAAACCTCCCCCAAGACTGTTTCATGTAAAAACAAAGATCCGTGCCAAATGACAGTGCACAGGACCTGGCACTGTCAACCCTTTGCACAACTTGAAACGTGTTCTATCCAGTGTAGCACATTCAAGTGAGAAAGCGAGGGGGGCAGGGTGATGAAACCTTTGAACCAGAAATAAGTCAATTACTGTGTGAAAATGTCCAAGTCAATGGGTGAATGATAAAAAAGTGGGGGGCATACCTCCTCCCCAATCCCCCACGAGATGGTGCACCCATGGTCCCAAATTCTATCTCTTCTCTCCATTTACTAATTATATCAACAACATTGGGGACTGTCTGTGGTCCTAAATGAAGTACCACCAACATGCTATCAATCAACCATAGAATGATTATCACCATAGACCTTTTCACAATTATGTTGCAGTGCACTGTGGGATACTTCAAGGGGCGGTTTCGTGTTAGCATGTATTGGAGAAACTTGTAAATTTCAATTATTTTCCCTCATTCGCTGTGCATATTCTCTCAAATTTCGTATACTTTCACTGACCATCGTCGGTCCCCCCCCCCCCAACCTCTACTATCACGTGACTCTCTGCGTTTATAAGGCATTATGGTACGGCCCATGACCGCACTCATGATACTGACCCCATCGACTTATGATACACTCACTATATGTTGTCCCTGATAATATTTTACATCTTTATCATGAAAATTTTGGCTAAAATGTGCTAGTTTCTCGCCAGAACAAAAATCAATTTTATCGCGAAATTGTCCTATCGCTGGCTTCCCATATATTGCCTACTTGGCCCCTGAGCTGGACCACAATGCAGTGTGAGAGGCTATTTGCGAAAAGGTAATAGCCTAGACACTTACTGAAGCCACGTCTCCTTTCACCCGCACCTGTGGTATCCCCATCAGCCATTTGTGGTCGCATGAGCTGTATTATCAGGTCGCAGTTTTTTTCAACCTAAACACAAGATCCTATCACCACTTGGGTTGCTCCTGAGATAGGATAAAGTACTTGATAATACCGTTTGTAACCCTTGAGTCACACAGCTGAATGACAGTGTACTGTGAGTTTGACCGCTAGCCTTTAAACTACGGCAGCAAAGTTGACACAACATTTCTTCTTCGGAAATACTGCTCAACATTCCTCGAGGAACAACCTTGGCGGGGTTGATGTGCGCAATTATTGCCAAGTCCAGACAACTTAGCAAGTCATCCTCTACTCCGATGTGACCGTGAATCACGGCCGTTCGCTCTCTCGTACTCGTCGTAGTCCGTACGTACGTGTAGGCTAGGCTACTTGAATCTCGTGAAACTGCTACAACACGCGATACCTGTATTATGATAATTACGTCATTGCTTTGTATCGCCCATGCGCCAACATACGTACGGACAGGATGTCATCGAAAACAAGAGAACTGTAAGTGCACAACTGACAAACTGAGCTGCAAAGTGTAAACAGCAAGAGTGGCTAATAATTCGACATAACGAAGTTTACAGAGCGGCCCGAATTCGCACTTCTTACAGCCCACCCAAGGAGCACGATTACTACTTGTCCTCGTAATTCCACCTCGAACTAGCCCGAATTGTGCAAGATGCCTCTTTCGGCAGTTCGTCTCCCTTCGACCCTGACGTCGGTATGTGGGCTAGGCTAAGCACTGTTGTGTTGTACTGTTGTTGATGTTAGGCTAGGCTAAAGGCATAATTTTTCTTTTTGTTACTGTAATTCCGTTTTTTATAAATTTTCTGTTTTCCGTTTTTTTCCGTTTGTAAAAAAGAGCACATTTTTTTTTTCAACTAATTGTAATCTTCGAAAAACAGCACGTTCATGTGACCACTGTTGTGCTGGTTGTACTAGTACGCAGGCCGAAATACATGTACAACTCTCATTCTTCCATACGTAGTAAGCTCAGCCCCACCGTACCGAAACAGATCGCTACTCGCTAGCGCAATTACCAACTGAGTACAACCTAACGTAACTTGTTGATTATTTTAGCCGAACACCGAAGCAAGCACGATCTAAAATAGTGTAAGAGCCACCAATCATGCTCATGTATGAATGTTTCATCCACCAATTGTCAACTATCACGTTCGTTCATTCATAGCTTGTAGGCCTACGCTAATTATATTGCAGTATCGCTGATTCGCGATCGTAAATGAATCCACCCCTTAACCACAGTAGTCATTGGACAATCTATTGAAGTTAAGTGTGGTGTGGAAGATCATGCCATCGGTCCAAGACTGGTACGTTGTGTTGCGCGCTGTGCAATTGGGAGCCATTGGATGACCACATTTTCCCAGCAGGGCTAGGTTTAAAGTAGTGCACAGCATTGGGCGGGTTAGCTAGCAACATGCAGCTTTGCATGCTACGTTACGGTGAAGCTTGCGATGTTCTGCACGCTGGATAATTCGGGCAACTGAAGCAAATCCACAGCTCGCAACACACTTGGGCAGTTTTATTTCAATTTTTAACAACTTTTTCAACATGAAAATGTATATTTAGAACATGGCGTTTTTCATCAAGAGTGACATTGCCGTTGACTACGTGACCTTTTAGCGAATTCTAGTTTTACAGCCTGTCGCGCGCGAATCTTCTGTACATTGATGTACATATTAATGGTTCGCGACAGAATTGAACGGAGCATGCGATGCCTTCGAATACCGTATCATGTTTGTGGAATAACGTCTGCCGCGTAACACAACGGGGTAATGCGTCAACCTTTTGCTTAGCTCTGATTTAAGTGACGTGTTTCGGATCCGCGGTAGGGTGGTCAAATTTCTTTATTTCACTTAATTTACTGCGCCGAGTAGGAAGTTTTCTTTCTTCGGAAAATAAAATATTATTTATTTTTTGGTGATAACGTCCCATTCGGTTTGACTTTAGACTATTTTTGGGACAGATTCTTGAATTTGTTAAATCCGTTTTCTACTGCCCCTGCCGATTTCCGTGATTTTCTCTCTCCGTTTCCGTATCGCGTAAATATGCCTTTTAGGCTAGGCGAGCCTGAGTAGAGAAAATCTGTATGTAAATAGGCCTATGCATCCGTAACGGTCATGGCATGAATCAGAAATCTGTGATTTTGTAATCGATCGTCATTCAAGGACA
Organism: Sclerodactyla briareus; assembly: GCA_026419785.1. Lineage (NCBI taxonomy): Eukaryota > Metazoa > Echinodermata > Holothuroidea > Dendrochirotida > Sclerodactylidae > Sclerodactyla > Sclerodactyla briareus. The sequence continues at coordinate 320,179 of JAODTK010000223.1, read as the reverse complement.
TAGACTTACCAGTTTTGAGAGCAAATAATAAACCTTGCGCAAGATTGTGATACATGGCAAAGGTTGGTCCCTGGTTCTGGAGCAGTCGGATTGAACTCGTGTCACCCTGAGGCTAACCTAGGCTCTAGCCTGCGCTCGCAGGCTTTAGTACCTGTATTAAAGCCTGCGTTCACAAACCGAGGCCTAGGCTGTTTTTTAGGCTAGCGCTAAGCGGCCCACTTTCTTTTCAACTTCCGTTCCTGCCCAGCGGCATCTCGATCAATACACCCAAAGACCAATTATTGAAGTTAAGAAAAGGTTTAGAACTCGCTCATTCCCTATATGTGTCTTGGCAAGTGAGAATTACCAAAAAGCCAAGATCAGTCAGTAATCCTCTTCAGCCTTCACTGATCACAATTTGATCAAGACCTTGCACAAGTTGTTGTTCGCGTTGCCCACTCTTAGCAGTGTTCTCCACATGTTTTTTGCGCGGGCGCTCCGCCCGCCCGCAAAAATTGAAAATGTCCAAGCGCCCGGCCGAACGCTAAACGCCGACAAAACCCTTGACCGCCCGGACCACAAACAACAACCAGGCACCTGTTAACAATGTCCCTCATAGCGATATTCATGATAAAAAAAAAAGTTTCGTTTCTGCTGCATGTTTTGTCTTTTTCCTCCAAAACCACACTCATGACATAAACTGGACTCCCAAGTTCCGATTTCCGCAGCTACAGTCTAAACACAATCATCAGAAAATATTCCCCGCCATCCCGGGCGAGCGCTACACTCACTGCTCGTTCATATCACGAGTGCATACACCATAGGTTCAACTACACATGTTCATAGGACCACACGGTATTCATAATAGGCCCAACAGGTATGCATGGAACGTACATCTCTGCTATGATTTTTAGACAGTCGCTCACATCAGCCTTGAAGTCTCTTCCGCATACAGTACCATGGGACTTTGTTTGACATAATAGTTAGGGCCGGATTCGGACCGGGAATCGTGTATCGCCGATTTTTGGGGTTGTAAAATTCAGCTGTTATATGCGTAGGCTACATCCACCCTTCAAATCATGGACCCTTATTTTACTGGAATATGGTGAGCAAGAATTGTGTAATTGACAGCTTTAGCAATGTTTTTATCACATTTAACAACACTTTTGAGGTAGTGATTTGCTTCGGTATTTATTCTAAATCGTTACGTAGCAGCATTCAGTTTTTTAATTGGGCTGTGTTGCTACTTGTACAATGCAGTGAATGATGTGTTCATGTTGGTAGTTGTAATTATCGGAAAGGGGGGGGGTTGCTACGTGCCGAAAAACATGCAGCAAATCATAAAATTGTTTGTTTCCAATCATCTACCAATTTTTTCGCGCTCGGTCGGATCAATTTTGAGCAGTAATTGGTCCGTTTAGGTCGCTCTAAGGCTTTGCAATAATCTGTATGTTCTGATCGGAACTTTTGATCGGCAATTTACCAAAACCGATTCCGTCATGCTATAATCGGACCATTCTGATACCGATACTGCGATCGATTGAACACTACAATGATGTCTAATGTTTCCAACTTTTTAAGAGAAAAATCACTTGCAAGGAAGAGTCTTCAAAAAAAAAAACTGGCCGATATCTAGACTTGAATTTCCCCGGTCTGTCACTCGCGGCTCGGCTCTGATTTATATGGAGAATTGGAGACCACATGAGAAGTTAATCACCAGAAAGTCAGCGCCACTGATGCGGTCATTAGCCGCATTGGTTGGGACATTTGTCAAATCACTAGAATCGAATGCCAAGAGTTCGAGTCGCGTAACCATTCTGAATCACATTTCAATACTCAAGCTGTTTCATGATACTCGCGCTCGTCTGTAGGCCTGCTAGTTTGGGACTGCTCTAGACTTGTGATCGAATATATTTTATTATCATTACCACGTCTTTATACTGTAAAATCCAAAGTCAAGGCGCTTTCTTTTGTGTACGTGCGTAGGAGAACTCATGGAAGGTGGTGGCATCCACTTCAGAAACGATTGCTGACGGGAGGGGGGGGGGGGCGGTTCGGGTGTTAGGGTGGGGAGTTTTCAGGTTGGCGAGAGTTGGGGTCTAGTGGGATCCTGAGCAGGGGCCGATGTTTCCCATCGCTTCTAATACTACTGTACCTCAGCTTTGTAGCTCCCACTTCACTGAATAGACCTGGCCTATTGGCTTACCTCTCCGCAGAATGTGGAATGAAGCATCACAGTTCCGACTGGGAGCCTTGCTGACAGTTTTTTTTTCGTTCAACTTATTTTTGCCGCATTTTGAGATTCTTTTTTTCACTCTGCTATCATGGACTTGAAAACACTGCCTGTAAAATGGAGATTTCTGGGAGGTAAATGCAAAGCAATATGGCACCATATTTGCACCATTTGCATCTAGCCACTTTTCGAGGTCTAAAATTTCCCAAGGGAGGGACACCCTCCCCTTAACCCCCCCCCCACAGGACAGCGATCCCCACCCGGACAAAATTTGGACTGTGGAGAACACTGCTTAAGTGATGAATAATCAGCAGATTTTCTATAGTACTTAATTGCATGTGTCCATAGAATGATAGGTTCGCCAAAATGGCCTGCGTGGCAACACTTCTTTTACAAAACTATGTTTCCAAACAAGACAGGCTGGGAAAAACAGTGTCGATTTTTTCCCCATTTATTATGGTCAAAATTAGGCTTACAAGTATAATTTTTATACGAATGAAATTTTAACATTGTAGTGGGATTGGGAATGCTCTTGAATGCTGTTTTGAAGGTTCTAAGGGCTTGTGTACTCCGAGAGAGAAGTTGGAGTCAAGATGTGACGGATTTTGTCACCTGCAATGGAAGTGTGCTACGTTAAAATTTCTCTATACGTGACTAGGCCTACTAGGCTAGGCCTCCTGAGGGATAACCCAGCACTACCCGTTACCAGTAGTTAGCACTTAGGTTTAAGGTCTAAATACTATGGCCCGCATATGACAAACATTGGTGCATAGAGCGAATTCCCCCTCACTTTGAGAGATGGAAGGATGCTAGAGAGTGAAGGACTTATGGTTAACATGAAGAAGCTGAAGTTATGGCAGCATTCCTGACGGTGCCTCAGTTGTTAGCTCTGGCAATTGGCCCTGTTCTATTTGTGGTAAGGGTGTTTGGCATTAATTCTATCTTCTGCAAACATTGCAAACGCTCTGGGTGCCATAAAGGTGCGCCAGGACTCGATCTGTTTTGAAAAGTTGGGGGAGGGGGGGTCATCGAATGCAAATGACCATCTACGGCGAGCGCCACATGGGTTGGCGCCGAGCGAAGTCAAAAAATTTCAGATTTTCATAACCTCAAGATCGACGGAAACGGCATCTGCCAGGCTCAATAACACACATCTACATGTGTGATCTTGAATGAAAGACGACGAAAAAGTTGTCATGGCATACTAAAATGATTTACCGGATCACACATGGTATTTTTTATTACCTTTCCTACTCGGGCGTTTTTTGCATGGGATCCAGGGTTCTACTACCGAACGGATTCCCTGGTGGATCGAAAGGAAAAGCCATAGGCGTATGTAGGGACCATTCCAATTTGGGACAGCAAAAATTTGTACCCGAATTTTACAAGTCAGTCATTGGAACTGACCGGCTCGGGCGAAGCACGCGCAAAATTTGCATGTTTTCCGGGCATCTATCGAGAAAGTCTGCAAAAAATCAGGAATTTTTTCACTTGCCTTTGCCTCCCAAATTGTCCACGAATTTCGATTTCATTCGAACAATGGGGGGCCGGGCAGACTGCCCCCAAGCTTCTGAAATTATTCGAGGGAACAAAATTATTCAATGCATTAACATCGCTTATTCAGCCTACAGCGCCTGGAAGAAAAATGCCATTGTGCGGCTCAACACTGTAAAATTCTGCACTTTTGGCTATTCGATTTAAAATTTGCGAACGTTGGTATGAACTGGGTAATCCCCTGCTACTTCGGCCTAGTCGGGTCCAGACCTTCACCTGGGGTCCGCACCTGAATTATTGGACTTAAGACAATTTCCAATGTGTTTATTGTTCGTAACAAAAATTTAATCAGTGAGTGACACATATCGGGGAATGTGCCTATTATTTTTCACAACATATGGTCCGGAGAAGTGGGGGACAAACGATAGTGATACCCCCCCCCACTTCTAAAGAGTGGGTGGAAAATGCCCCCCCTTCCCCGTCCCCCACCTGTTGACGCCCATGGGTGGCGCGGTGTCAATTGCAGTTTGAATGCTGTTTTTGATTTAAGTGTATAAAGTGTCAGTGAAGTTAGAGTACTTTTAGAGCAGCCAGAGTCATTGGTTATGGGTGAAAGACTGATGGTGATACTGGAGTCCAGGTGGATAACTTTTGTTATTTAGGTTGATAGCTTAGGTGCAGGTGGGGCAGGGTTCAGTCAGTGGCTAGCATTAGAAGTGGTTGTAAGAAGTTTAGAGAGCTTTTGCCGTGCTCAACGTCTATCTAGAGTGTTCTTCATCAAATGAAAGGGAGGATTTTCGAGACTTGTGTCAGCCTGTGGGATTGTAATGCTCTATGGCCAGAGAGTGAGACGTGGGCAGTAGTAAAAACAGACGACAGAAATGATATGAGAATGATCAGGAGGGGATGTGCGGCATGACTTGAAGGAGGCTTTGGAAGCCTATGATGGCCTGAGAGAGAGATCGTTTGGGTCTTGCTAAAATTAGCGAGTGTGTCCAGAGTTGAAGATTGAAGTGGTTGGCCATGTCGAAAGATGACAGGATGATAAAGGGTACACTCAAAGAAAGAGGTCTAGGGAGATTAAGGTGACTGGGCCGGACATGGCAGAGGTAGGCCAAGAAGGACCTATTGTAACTGGTAAAAGGAAAGAAAACATCGAAAGGGTTCAAAACAGAGCTGGTAGAGATTGTCCACTGCGCTACAGGCGTTGCTGATGCCATACCTAATATATGTCATCTCTGAAATGGGATTCTCCCGAAACATACGAGGATTTTGCTGACATAATCACCTGCCATAAAATTATTCATGGCAAATAGAAGTTCCCACTCATGGTATTTTCGTTTCCTATAGTGTACTCGCTTGAACCACACAATCCTTCAAAAATATATATTGCATTGTAGATGCCGCGAAGGGCTCCGACTTTCCAAGGGGGACCGTTTCAAATGGAACAAGCTCCCTCCAAGCATTGTTGGGCTGGAGATGAGAATGCCTTCAGAGGGCAGTTGATGACAGGCTTACATGGCCAATAAATTTTGTTTCTGTACACCAATTCCAGTTTCCTCCATCAATGCTGAAGGGTCGCGTGGGGTGATAGAGAAGATGAAAGACATCACTCATTGCACACACACTATCGGACTTATTGAATTTCTCATCACATTGCAAACTCCAGGAGGATGCTCGGTACCGTGAAGATTGCCCCTGGAAAGAATCATTGAGACATGCTACTAATCCAGTTGGGAGACCTGTGACTACTGTCTGCCGAGAAAGTCGCAATTCAAACATAACAATTAACTCTGTTTTGAGGAAGCACTAACCTTACCAACACAGGATTGTGATCCTGACGTGCCGGAAGTTATTACTGAGAATGTCGGATAGATGAGACTCAACCTAGCTACTACTTACACAACTATATTGTATCACAGTAGTCCTGTGATATTGAACGTGGAGTTGCCTACATTTCTGAATGGATGTTTTTATTATATAATTATTTTTGTATTTCTTGTTTTCTCCAATTTTGAGGTTGTAGAATTTTTTCTTGTCTTTCATTTGTTGTATCAGGTATCATGGCGTACCCCCGGGTGGGGGGGAAGGGGGTCAACCCCCCCCCCCCCCTGTTGTTGTTTTTTGTGACAATAAATTTTTAACACAATTTTTTTTGTTGTTGCTTCAGTAGAGGTTTTGCGCTGTTACTGTATTTAGCAAATATTGCAGACAGCATGTGTTTGGGGCCCATTAAATTGTACTTTGTAGCAGGGTGAGGCCACTATGAGGGCGCACTTCTCTTAGTTCCGACTCTCAACCCCCCCCCCCCCCCACCAAGACACTCCTTGGTACGCGCCTATATGTACACTATTTTGAGTTCCGCTTTTCCTTGCGCTTGCCCACGGCTATCCCAAATCTGATGTTAACAAGCTTAATATTCAGTCCTGACTGTTTATTTCGCGATTATTCCTTGATAATTAGACCAAGTATTGTGGACTCATCAAATCACATCTTATTAACAGTAATGGATAGCTGGGGGGTTATAGAATTTCGTTCTTGCTCACATGGTCTTCCAGACAGCCATAGACACCAGATATCTTGAAGTGTCTAAGCATAAGTTGAATGTTACATGTACACCCACTTCCTATTCTACCCCCCTTATTCCTTGGTATAAAAGATTTGGTTGGAAGGGAAAGATTAATAGTTCTCATTCTTTTTTGCAGGTGTTTGGCTGTAGGCTACGGTTGTTCTAGTTCCTCTCATGCAAAGTGTGACACTCTTAGTTTTTGGCTGCTCAGTGCCTGTCACTATTTTCTTTCCATTTACACTAATAGGGAAATTTCAGTTTGTACCACATTTACGAAATTTTCCTTGTTTTGGGTTTCTTTTTATCAGGCGTTCGTGCCTGTTTCCATCAGTATCCCATAGGAAAATTACTTCAATTCCATAGCCTTGTGGAAGATTCTTGGAGCCTGAATGCACTTTCTATTGCATTAAGGAAAGGTTTTTTTTGGCACTAAAAATATGACACTTGTCAGTGTCATGTTTCGATTGTGTGACCCAAAACACTGACATTGGCTTTCATGAAAAAAAAAAAAAAGATAAAAAAAAAAGATCACCAGTTTACATCGTGTAGTATATATTACATATATGCACACAGTACAAAGGATTAGTTAACAGACCTAGGGAAGCTCACACCAGCTATCCTTATAGCTATCTTTCTATTTATCCCCTCCATCTGTTTGTCTCCTGTTTTCAACATGCCCCCACTTGTTAAAGGAGTTAACCCATTGAACAGCAGCCCCTCCGAAGGAAAATCTGGGCACCTCTGCATGAATTGAAGTATAAAAAAATGTTTTTTCTCTACTTGTAGTCAGCCAGTGACTCGCACTGATATCACTGTTTTCTTTTCCTACAGAAAAATCACAGAATGAGGCCAAACATTCAGAGGGGACTGGGCCAGGATCATGACCTGTGGATAAAATAAACAAACAACGCCAACCTTCGTTAAGTGAACCCTGTCAGTGTTGTGGGTATGGGCACTGAAAATGTATCTTGAAAGTGCAGGAACCTAGTGAGGCCATTAGCGATAGCTGTGAGTCTACTTCACTCCCCAAGTTTAAAATGAATTTAGAATTTGCCAGGAAGAGGACTATCGACCAGAGATCTGGAGTAAAGAGGGACGATGGGGTTGCCAGTTGAGATAGGGTCCAATTTCACCAGAACAAGACTAGTAGGGTGAAAAGAGGGGGGGCAAGGGTAAAATTGAGATAGGGTCGGGTCGTCGTAGACGAAAACCAGGGAAAGTTTTTGTGATTTATAAGGTAGGGGGGAGGCAGGCCAGCGTCATTTTAACACAATCAACATGGCCTTACTAACTTTGATGATGAAGAACCTTCAAATGTTACTGTCTTGGACACAGGTCCTTACTGTATCATGGTGTATCAATGACTGTACCGGAATGGGTACTCATGTTGAAAAGTGGAGCCATGCCCTAGGAAGGTGAGGTTGGGTACAGTATGAGTGACAAAGGTATAAACACCCAGGGGGGGGCAATAGATTGAAATGTACTGGAGCACGCCTATACCATATCATTCTGATAGGAGCAAACGTGTGAATACAATGCTAAAACAATAATAGATATGCACAGCCACATATAGTCTGAACATAGATTGTGGTACTACATCGGTATGAAGTGATATTCGGAGGCCTGTGTGCAACTAGGATTTCACTAAGAAATTCAGTTGCTGATGGCAAAGATGACCATATTAGACCATTAGCCTGAATTTCACCTTGTTCCTGTTACGATACAAATCACAAAGACGGTCAAAAACGCAGTTGCGTTTCATTTAGAGCCTCTCTCTATTAGAATGAATATGGCAGGCTTATATCGCATAGTTTGACAGGGAATTTTGGTGTGTTGTTGCAGATCGAAAGATGCTCTGAAGTCGATCCTGAAGAGGATCAAGTCTCCTGTACCACATGTTTGCCATACAGTCTGTCACGTAAGTCATGTTCATCTGATTCGGTTTCCATCCCAGTTTAGTATTGAAGAGGAGACGAAGGACACTGATAGACGACATAGACAATATTGGAATTGTACACTTGAAGTGCCCGGGGAATGAGAAACTGACAGTTTTCCATGTAGGTGACTGTATTCTGATGATCTAATGAGACGGCACCACCTTCCGAAGTCCCTATATTAAAATCCGTTACTAACAATTGCATTGTCTTCTTTTTTGAAAGCACTATTATTACACTACAAACATGTTGATGTGTCATGATCGAGACATATTCCCCATGGTCGCTGCCTAGATGTCTCACTTCCTTGCTACATTTCTCACATGCCTGTAATTTTTTAATAGGTCTCAGGCCCTCTCCGTAACCAACCCTCTTTTCCATCACATTACAATAGACAGATCGTCATTTCTTTTGTGTGAACGGGCAACTGATATAGTTTTGCATCTTGCTGTACCCCTGCCACAATCTCTCAATGAAAATCTGACATCTTATGTTTTTGGTTTACTTGGAGTTGATCACTTGCTACATCTTGCAATTCTGTACTGTTCATATAGTAATCGAACTGACGCGTTACCAGTAATTTGACCTCCTATATGCCCCGGGAATCGCTAAATGCCCCCTGGATCGCTATCAACAAAATAACCTGGTAGCAATGATTTTTTCTGAGCCAGCATTGATTCAAACAGGATGGGAGAACTGACCTGTGGTTTAGGGTCGTGGACCTGTCCACTTTGCTTTCCCTCAAAGCTCAGTACACACTACACAAGTCTATGCTGGTCGCGGAAGGGTTTCTGAGAGTCGTTTCATCCTGAACGAAGCAATATTGAAAGCATCAATGTTTGATTGTTTCGAAGTGGCAACAGTGGCATCTTTTTGAAGTCGATTCTTTTCCTCTGCTTCCAAGCTGCTGAAACGCCTGTGTTAAATAACTGTGGAAAACCTCCAACAAGAGTTAGCTCATCAGATTTTTGTACAGAAGCTAGGAATATTATATCAAAGGTTATGTACTGCTGTTGAGGTTCTGTATTCAGGGGGAACCCCTTTCCTTTCAGTAAGTTTAAGAAGAATTCGGTGTGAATGTGGTTTGCCCTGAGGGTATGTGGTGCCGTATGCATTGTGGGTGCTTGTTGTATGTTTACTATAATGTTTATATATGCCTATTACGAGGGGCCAGACCAGAAAAGTTCCTACTTATTTCTGGTTCTCTACTTCCTCATGTACGTTTATTTCCGGACGATCCACATTTTCTGATTTCACTTGTATATTGATAAGCATGTCTTTTGTTGTGAAATTGCTTTGGGGATAATAGGAAATAACTTGAAACTAACTAAAATAAACAAGTAATAACTTCATGGCCGGAGATATGGAGGGTGATATATTGCTGAGGTGCATGATATTTGCGTACCTCCTGAAATGGTGAGAGAGGTAATTCATCACAGTTCTGTTTCGAGAGCGTTCCTCTTAATAATTTTGCAGCATGAATCCGTTCGAAAAGTGTATGGTTAAGATTCTGGGAACCAGTAGTATGTGACTCTGAAGTCGGAACCCCCATAAATTAATGTTGGTAAATTCACCTTGAATTATATTCCAATCGTCTCCAGGTTGCAGAGACTCCGAGTCACTTTGGCTCTTCTGGGGAGCTGTGATTGTGAATGGAAGACAGTGGAACTTGCCTTCTCTGATTCAAACTGGCCATGCCTATATCCCCCCCCCAACACCACCTCCTCCCCCCCCCCCCCCCCCCCCACTAGGGGGTGTCATAGGTCTTAGCAATGAGGAGAAGGCTGCTGATTACATGCACTGCAGTTTTGAGATTTGCTTAACCTGATTATCAAGACCCCATGGTGACCTCGAAATGGCACCCACTTTTGTCAGTACCAAACATTATCCACTTCACCAAGTTTCATTGACATAGTTAAAAATGTGCGTACAGTATGCAAGATACTTGATTTCCGATGACCTAAAATCACTGCCAATGTTGTCTGCGTGCTAGTTTCGTTCAGATATGACGGAAAAAAGTGCAGATTATGCACATATGACCTTGCATGACATGAAAATTACCTCTACAGTTAAGTACTCTATTCAGTTAAAGGACAAGTCCAGCCACAAATACTCAAATGTCTATGATTGTGCATTGGAAATTATGCCAATCAAACTTTGTTTCATGTTCATTGCATCTTCGCGGGCCGAGACCGGGGGGATTTATAAGTTACAAATTTTTAAAGATTAATAAATAATCACGATACGTTTGCAATTTTTGCAATTGTGCAACATTTGATGAGTCAATCTACCAATTGGAGAAACGTTAAAGAAATATGTCTTTTCCCTTATATTGGTAGATATGACATCACAAAAGGTTGCCAGTTGCCAAAATCAGCGAATTGTATGAAATTGAGGAAGGCCATTATATTCCCAAGGCCGAACAGCCTATAAACCTGGAACAAAGTGATATTTGAATGATTTTTTATCTCTTTAACATTATAACACCACGAAGATAATAGTTTGGCTGGAATTTCCCTCTAAGTATCTGCTTCCAAATGTTTTGCCTCTCCTCTCTCTGTCAGGGCCATGCCAAAGTGGCAGAGAAATTAAAACAGCATCTGCAGAAGGGAGGAGGAAGGAAAGGAATACAAGAACGAAGCATCACTAAGGTAAGTTCTGGTGACTAGGTGGGAGATAGCTCATGATAGGGTAGGAAAGGAGGGGTACGTGTTTCACAAAAAATGTTGGGGAGGCAACAGCAGTCAAGAAAATTTTGAATAACAGTTGGATTTTTCTATTCCATGTAAGCATGTGAAGTTGACATGCTAACTTGATCAAGTCAGGATCAGTCAAGGAATCACAAAGCCCTTTTGGCTTTTTCTTGTTGATATCTGAAATTCTAGCACATTTTCTGATTAAGCCTGTGTCACCCTTGTATTTCACAACAAGATTCAAGTGAAATATCACACCAGACATCGTGAATAGACTATTGGTAATTCAGCCGACAAGGATTTTGCATGCTTCCTGTGCTGTCCAGTCTGTGTGTGCATGTACGTAGTTCATACATAGGTACAAGAGCAGGAGTTTAACGCACCAAACTCTAAACTTCAGCAGTGGCATAATCTATGTTTTTTCGGACTAGCTCAGCCTGGCTTTTCATGCAGTGCCTGAGGTACTGTAAGCGGAATCAAACGGATGTATTCCACCAATCTATTCCTCCTGTTATACATATATACCATCCAATTTAAGCTTAGTACTGTAATGGTATTTCTAGTTCACAGATTCACAAAATATTGATTTTTTGTATTTGCTGCAAATGATTGGGGATAAATTAGAAATTAATTATTTTAAAAATCTGATTAACTAGCCTATGTATACATATCATGTTTGTTCTGATATCGCATCTACTTGCACCTATCCATGCATCAAGAAGTCAGTAAATACACCAATGAATGATTTAGTGTTTTTTTTCCACGTCGACACCAATTAAGAGAATTCTCCTCTCTGCTTTACAGTCTCCTAACACAACTTTATAGCAGCCTCAAGTCAGAAGGGAACTCTTCCCTACATTAGAATCAAAGGTAAGTAAAACCTTATTGTAATTTCATCCTATACACTACAACATCTTATAAAATTTATTTAAATGGGCTTCATTTCAAAGACATCTCTCATTAAGTTAAACAAACACTAGCCATCTCCTGACGACTTGCACAATGAACCATTTGCTAAATGTACAGGCAAATCTTTCCTCCTGTCAACAGCTCAACCTCTCAGGAGGATCATTTTATTGTACTACTTCACTAATTTCCTCTTCGTCTTGCATTAGACCTAAACCCCTCATCTAGTAGGCCTACACCTTTGATCGTGGGGAAACCTGGAAAAGCCATTCCATTAAATTCTGGGGAAAGAAAGAATCCAGGCCTGGAAAAGTTTGAAATTTGGAAAAATTGTCCAAAGCCATGGAAAAGTCATAGAAATTCCCAAATGGCAGGTTCTTTTGCTTTGGCTTTTGCTGTTGCAGCTGTTGATGCCGCTTGACCCTCTTTGCTGTTTATAATTTAAATTTTTCATGTATAAGGACATTAAGAAATAGGTAAAGAAAATTCCTTTATTTGGTGTTGGAAAAGACATGGAAAAGTAATAAAAAAAAATTGATTTGCTAGAAACTGCAAGAACCCTGATTTATACTTTGGCAAATTCAGCTTGCAAGTATGAAAACATGACCAAGCTAGCCGGATAGAAGAAGATCATACATTGTATGTTCCAGAAGTTGAGTAAACGATCCCTACTCATCTCCGGTCAGGGAGTACATGATCCCTACTCATCTCCGGTCAGGGAGGAGGCCATCTCAGCCTCAGGTCAACTGATATCTGAAAACCTTGTAAACAGGAGTGATAAATTTGCTTCATCACGATCAAATTTGCAGAATTCACTGAGCATCTCAGCTTTGTGATTCCACAGTGTTTGTTTATGAGGCCTTATCCTAATTATATCCCTGCAAACGAAGTGTCCGGGGATATTAGGGGGTTTAGGGTGTGTAGCCGCCGCCCCAGGCTCTCCCGCCGCGGAAAACTTTAGGCGTTAGCGCAACAACCTTCTTAGGCTGTATCCGATTTGATCTTGAAACTTGGTACACAGAGTCCGCTCCAGGAAATCTCAGATGAGTTCGGAAGTCGGCATCAGTGGGTTTCTCCGCAATTTCCCTAACTAACTTCCTATTTGTTTGAACAGAACTCGGTGGATGACATGGTAGAGCATTCCAAAGTCACTGGAGGTCAAATGGACATAATTTAATGCATTTCCTCTAAACAAGGTCCACAAAGGCTGTTTCCTCCCGCAGGTATATACATGTTGGCGGTTTACCCGCCTGCACATGTCTAGTTTATCCTTGCTGATATTGGGTACCTGTGAAGTACCAGGAAGAAGCAACACTGGGTTGGTGTACAAGGTCTTGAGTGATTGGCCTTCATCAGCAGGCCATGAATAATAATATGAATATGAATGAATAATAATGAATAATTAGTAGCAAGCCATGTTAGGTTCATCAGTGCCGGCATGAGATATTGTCCTCAGTTTGCCACATCACCTGTATTCACTGTTGGAGGTGGCCATAGCGATGGCTCTATGGTATGTAACGATCTTGATGGTTAGGATGTATCTACTGAGGTGTACCCATGGGTGTCACAGATTCCAGCCATGTGGTGCATACTAGATTTGTCTGTTTTGTTACACTTGTATTGTTTTCGCAAATATCTCCAGTTTGGTCGAAAAATAACCAGAAATGTGGAATTAATTGAGCGGAAACCCTGATTTTGGCTGAATATGAATTTTAACGATTTTCCACTCACCTGATTTTTGCTTCAAAAAACCTAATTGTGTTTGTGTTTGTTTGCAGCAACTTTTGGTGGTAGTGTAGGCTTGCAGAGAAATGTTCTAACCTATTTTGATAAATGTTTTGTAAATTTGATGAACGTTTTTGTTACATTTACTCATTCATTCAACGAACAGTTTTTGAACGCCCAACGTATTAGCCACTGTCACTGTCAACTCATAGCCATTTCTTCCAACACACTACACTGACAAACTTCAGCTTAAAGGCCAATTCAATAGTCATGAACCGATCACCTCCAAACTAGCCAAAGAGATGAAAGAAGACCATCAAATCCCCACACTCCCAAATTTGGAGGTCCATCTGTTCATTGTCAAGTTATTTCAATTCATTTTCAACACGTGAGGAATATATGAAATCTCGAGGTGAACGATAGAAAGGCTGTTCATGGACCCTACGCTTAAATGCTCCAATTTTGCTCTTGATAATGAAGACGGAACTGGGTATTCCTTCGGAAATAATGGAAATTAATTTGAAGAAATAACAATGATTTTGAATTATTTTGTTTCCAGGCTAATCTTCTACAGCCCCTCCTCGACTCCAAGCGATCCCAATATTGGCTCTATCGACAAGGAACACAGGATACGCTAAAGGTGATTGGGCAAACCCAAACACTATATATACATAATACCAACGATTACTAGTCATCGTTGGTATCATATAAAAAGAAAAATATGTTATATATTAGATTCCTATGATGATATTTGATTCCTTGAGATTATATGATTCCTTGTGAAGTCAAGGAATCTATGCAGTCAGACAGTGTATGTGTGGTGTGTGACGCCGAATCAAGTTTGGATCACGTTTGCTGTAAAGTTCATACTCCTGTAATGGTCCCCTAACGAGTACATGATCCTTAGTGTTTTGGGGTCAGGTCATAGGTCATCTGATTTCACGAGAGGTCAGGTTTTGAAATCTTGTTAACCCGATAAGTCCGGAATGCTTAGTCGGATTGGGTTGAAAGTCAGTATGCAGCTTTCCTATGAGGACTACAGGAACCCTATTGTTTTTTGTGTAAATCAGGGGTCAGATTTGGGGGAAAATTGGGAAATTGTGAAAATTGAATAATTTTGGCCAATTTTAGTTGTAACACACGTAACTCAACCCCACTTAAGATGTGCATTCATACTTGGTATATGGGTTTCCCATAATATGTACATAAACCCTATTGTTTTGGGGTCCGGTCAAAGGTACTGAGTACAAGAGAATCAAGTCTGAAAATTTTTGTTAACCATATAGTCCAGAATGCCTAGTCCAACGGGTTACTCAGCATGCAGCTTCCCATGAGGAGTAACAGGAACCCTAATTGTTTTGAGTAAACCTGGGGTCAGATTCGGGGAAGATTGTGAAAAACTGATACTTTAGCTAATTTCAGCTCGTTACCATGATAACTTGACCCCACTTGTATGATTAAGTTCATATATGGTATGTGTGTTCCCCATGATGAGTACATGAATCCTACTATTGTTTTGGTGTCAGGTCTGAGGTCACCAGAGTAAAAGTTGAAAAACCTTGTAAACAGAATACTCGGTCGGTGTGATCAGTTTGATATTTGGTGTGTAGCACATTTTTATATAGGGAGTACAGGAACCTTACTGTTTTTGGTTTAGTTCAAGGTGAATTTTGGTCCAAAATTGAAAAATTGTGAATAGTCGAGATCGCAATTTTGGCTTGTAAACATGATATCTCAACTTTACTTGGATTGATGAGGCCCATACTTGATATATGTGTGTTCCCCATGATGAGTACATGAATCCTATTGTTTTGGGGTCAGGTCTGAGGTCATCTGAGGTCACCATAGGTCAAAGTCTGAAAATCTTGAAATTTCAGTGTGTAGCTTTCTTATCAAGAGTATAGGGAACCCTATTGGTTGGTTGGGATAAATGAGAAATTTGTCAGATGTTATGTTGCCCTAATGAGCTGTTGCAATCTCCCATTTGTCCTTGTGTCTAGCCATAGGTTGTCAGAAAGAAAGAGTCAAGGAATCCCTAAGCCCTTTGGCTTTCTGGTTTTCACTGGGCTCATTTCATATCAAAACATACACCCTCTAGCAGGGTTCAATTCATGGTGTCCATCATGTATGGGGGAGGGTGATGAAAAGGCTGAGTTATCACAGTGAATGCTGTCAAACTTATTCACCATGCACCTGCCCCCAATGCACATCAAAACTTGGCAGTAACACAAATCCCATTCGTCTAACAAAATGATGAGGATGATGGGGTGGTATTCCACAATATTCACAACGAGTCCTGTTTTGTGAATTATGTGCCTTGATAACAGGAAGGCAGAAATAGAAAAAGATTTACGTGGAAATGAATGAGACTTCTTTATCATCTTAAAAAATGAATAATGAAAGGGTAAATTCTCGGTGGCACTATCGAACCTTTTTTGACCTCATAGCGTATTGCCAAAAAATATTCTGCTTCTAAGAAATACTTGACTCGCTGATTACTGAATAGCTGTTTTTAACTCGCCTGAATGAAATTCAGGAAGAGACATGGTGCGTGTGTGTGTGTTTGTATGTCACTTTCCGTTAGCAGGTTTTCTCACAACCCGTGAGGCCGATTTGACAAATTTTTTGTGGGTAGCACTGGGGTTGGTGTACACGAGCTGATTATATTTTGGGCAGCACATCAATAATTAAGTTGGGTAAGTAGCTATTTTATGTAATTTTGTTCAGCTTTTTAGCAAATTATGCAAGAATGTGCTACAGTGATGTAGTCTGGCCTGTAGGACCTGGATGACAGGTAGATGAACTGATTAATTTTTCAGCCTGAAATATGCCAGTTAAGCGGTCTATTTGTTGCATAATTTAAGCAAATTCCAAGTGGTGTCGAGAATTTTCAAACGAAACTCAGTGGATGGGTTCTAACCATATTCCCTGAAATTTAAAATTGAAGTCGGGGTCACTGGAGTCATTTAATGTTCGTTGGATTTCCACAAAACTTAAGATGTGAAAAAATCCACTTTGATCCTGATCATTTTTGAAGTACAGCTGGGGTCAGTATTGGTCATTGTATGTGCCTAATGTGCCTAATATATTCCAATTTCCCAACTTGGTAAGAATTTCGCCAAACTCGTAGGTATGGGCCGTTAACATTTCCTGGATCTGATGTGTTTATGTCAGGAATTTGAATTTCTCATCATATAATAGCTGCTGGTTAGAATAAGCACTGGAGGAACGAGTAACCATAGCTCTTGGGGTGACAATTTTAACTGGCTGTTAAGAAGCTCATGTATGTGGCCTAGTTGTGCATAATTTATTCCAATTCCATTTATCCAAGATAAGATGTGGGGGTGGCATGAGGAAGGAAGAAGCAAACTACTGGTCAGTTTATTTTAGGAATTTTTATGTGTTATCTGTGGGAAAAATTTGTAGTTAATAATGAGAAACCCACCGATCGCGCAACCAGGGCGAGACCCTTTTTGGCGATCGCCTTGTCTATTAAAATTGTTGTTTTTCATGAATTATGAATTTATAATGTTCCATGTTTTTCAAACTCCAATGCAACTATAGATGTATTCTTCCAGTATTGTTTCCTAATGTGGCTAAGAAAAAACTATAATTCTTCACTTTATTTAGGTCTCTCAATGCAACTAACAATTTCAAAATTTATGTGTTTCACAGTGCAATTATAGAATATATACACTCAGTGTTTGTTCCGGAATGTTTGAAGCTGCTGCTCTCTTCGACAGGATCTGGCGATTCCATTCCAATCCCAATCATAGTTTGAAAGTAGGAGGGGTGGGTGGAGCTAATTATTCAGGGGGTCCAAAGCAGTATTGCATGAATTTTTTGTGAGTGAAAAACATGTTGTTGAATTGCAGTGCGATACATTAACCCCCCCCCCCCCCTCCCTCCCCACCCACTCTACCCCACCCAGGTCACAGAGTTGACCTGCTCCATTCTGTTGCCTATGCATCATGTCTTAGTCATCCTTCCTTGTCTAACCAACATTCATGTGGAAAATGGTTGGCTGATAATAGTGGGTAGTTTGGGGAGCTCCTTCCTGGCGGGGGATAATTCGATCTGAATAGAAATTTTGCAAACTCCAAGATAACTAGGGAGGGGTTAGGCTATTGCCTGGAGCATTCGACTTCAACACCCCAAGACTAAGACTAAAAATAGTTATCATGTCAAGGGTTATTTGCATTCTCAAAAGTACATTTGCTACTCAAAGGTAATTTTGCATTCCTAAAAGTAATTGTGTAAATTTGTGAGGAAAATCATTGTCATCTTGATGCGAAGTGATTCCCTGCTTCCAGGTAAATTCACACTTTTCCAGCCCCGGTGATACAAAACTCTACCTCTATAATTTATCAATTCATTAATTTATCAATTATCACTACAAGAGAGAAGAGCACGACACTAGGTTGTACACTTCGTGGACGCCCCGTCTACGCCACCGTGGGGTCAACCTCAGCGGCCAAAAAGGAACCCAGGAAGGTCAAGGCTCTCTATGACTTTGAGGCCGTCGAAGAAACGAACTAACATTTAAAGCTGGCGAGATTATCAGCGTTTTAGCTGACAGGTAGGGTATCATAATAAATTTTGGGTAAGGTGTAATAATAATATTATCTGAAGCATGTTGCCAGGTAGATGTATCTATCAAACAGCATCACATCAATATAGTATGTTAATCAGCAATAATGGTGTTCACCCTCCATTGGACCTGATATATATGTTTGTCTATTTGTGAGCATTTGTCTTTTTCTCCTAAGTGATGTTAACTGGGGGGAAGGGAGAGCTTCCGAGGTATATGGGCGTCCCATCAAACTTTGTGACTGCCGACCTCACAGCTGAAACAGAACCAGGTACGTTTTCCATTGACCATAGCAGAGGCTGTTGTAAGTCAACGAAATGAGAAATTCCAGTCCACGGTCTTGAGAAATGTGGCCGGCTGTTAAAAATAGTTGTCCCCACCATTGTGAAAGATTCAACCCTGTAAAAAACTGATGTCATTGTTAAAATCTCACATCAGCAATTGTGGTACACTTAAACAATGTTCCATTATGATGTATACATTAGGCCTGTCATTGTCGATTCGACTTGAGCCTATTTACCAAGTACAGATCAATTAATTGGCCCAGACTGTCATTTTGAAAATATTCAATCTGACCATGTAGAAATCTGACCACTATTGGAGTGGTCAGAATGGCCATTGTAAAGTAGCCGGCCCTCGAAACATGTTTGAGTATTTACTAGAACCAATTCGCTGCAGAGGTGGCTGTTTTTCACATTAGGTATTTCCCAGTACCACCTATTTGTAGACATGACTCACTTTTGAAGTCATAGATTTCTGTAATGATTTTGCCTAGTCCATAGAAAGTCTTAGTATACCCTAATGGTAGTGGGGCTTCAGCCCTCTCCCCTAATTCATTTATGCCCCCTGGAATTTTGTCCATGGATTGACTAGAAAACGATGAATTTTCTGAATCTAGCAATGTGATTCTCTTTTTTCGTGCCTAGGAAGGAGCACATCGCGATCACTTTGTCATGTGTGTATGTATGTGTGTGTGTGTCTCACTTCCTCGTTAGCAGGATTTCTCTGAAACGGTAAGACCGATTCTGATGAAATTTTGCATGTAGTATTGGAATTGTGTGAACACAAACATGAGGTTAAATTTGGGGCACAAAAGTCACTAAATGAGTGAGGTAAATTAGGCCCTATGGTATGTTAAATAATTGTTTAGGCTGTTAGCAAGATTATAAGAATGAATCAGAGTTTGAAATCTCTTATTCGTATCTCCAGAACTGAAGGCCAGAGAAAAAAAGGTATCCTTCGATGAGGAAGTCGAGGTGAAAACGATAGAGGCACCGGAGGTGGTCGAGATCAACGAAGAAACTCCTGACCAATGCCTGGTGAAGTTGCAAAACTGTGACCCCACGGAGGAGAGGGCCGACCCCTCCAGACCTCCCGTATCAGAAGGTAATGATACGTTATTGTATGCTCCGCAGTCTCCCTTTTTTTATAGTGGTGTAGGTACAAAAGCTACGAAAAGTTCATCCAATTGTCACATTGAGTGTAGGATGTGCGATGACCTATGTGATTTGTGATAGGATAAGACATCACAGAGTGTATTTAAATGGCTTTATTGAGTGTGGGCTCTATTACTAGGCTGTGCAACTCCCAGTTCCCATGTTACAGTGGAATGGGGGCCGTAGTGTTCCTGCTGAGGGTTGGGTGGCAGGGCTGCAGTAGAGGCAGGCGAAGCTTAGGAGGGGCTCATTCTGAGTTTGTACACTGTATGTATGGTGGCCTCCAAGGCCAAAACGAGGCTGAGGCCAGGGCAAATTTGAGGCCGAGGTCGGCTTCCGCTACATCCTTGTTGGAGGGCCTCCTGGCAGGGTCCAGTTGGTCGGGAGACATTAACAAAATGGTGAATGGAGGTTGAGATGCAATGGGGAGAAAAGATGTTCTGAGGGCTTTTTTGCAGCGTTTTAAAAATGATTGTTTATTGTGGGGGCTCTAATAATAAATACATAGTGATTGATAAATAATCTTCATATCATTTGCTGAATTGAGCTAGCATTTGTAGGTTCATTGCAACTTCCTTGCCCTTTATCTCCCAATAAAGTTGGCTGTGCTAGACTCGCGAAATTCACACAATTGTCACGAATGTCAATGCCCACACAGGTTTTTTTTTTTTTTGTTTTTTTAACCCCCCTGTATGGTTGATTTGGGCATTCGCACATTCGGCTTACACATATACTATGTGGTCAGACACTGACGCAGCCCCCCAAGGAGTGTTCAAAAAGCTCCATCTATATTATTATTATTAGTACACGGGGACTTAAAAGTTGTTAATCCCGAAGTCCAGTGCGCTGTGAGCAGAACGACAAAGTTAACAATGGTCAACCATAAAAACTAGTGTTCATGGACACACTATAATCCAGTGGCCCAGAGCTGGAACAAAGGCTGTGAGGGCTACTCAGGAGACTAGAAGTTGGGAAATTAGTCTTGATAATTCAAATCTCAATTGAAAGAAAATGAATGACGTTCCTTTTCAACCACCAAACATGGTAATTGCAATAAATCCACAGGGAATGCGAGGAGAAATAATGAACAGTTCTACAGCATGCACACATTTACCATTAGGTAAGCTGGTAGAGTACTATTACAATGTCTGTGCTGTTGTTTCAGATGCTGTGGTGCTGCTTTCCTACTGAGTGTTGACAGTTTGTAATTGTGTGTGCATTTGATTCTGAACATTTTTTTGCTACAGGGCCCGCAACAGTCAGTCAAAGGTCATTCGGGGGGAGGGCGGGCAGGCTATTCTTCCTCTCTTCTCTCGTTGTATAGGTTTTGTACAAATCATATGATCAGGGAAGTATCTGTGGAGCACTTTCAGACAACATTCCTGTTGAAGGTGCTGTTTGAAAGCTTTTTGAATAACAATGATATTTCTCAGCGAGCTACGCACATAACGTGAATAGATTATTCCAACACTGTCATGTTGCCAGCTGTCCTCCGATGGAATGTCATCAAAATGGTTAGATTCTGTTAAATAATAATAAAATGCCTCTTTCTGTTTCCCAGATTCTGCTAATCGCATGGCCCCGCTCATTGATCAGGAGCTAGAGGGGATCGATCGTGACCTGGCTGATTACAGCGCCCTCAACCGCAAGCTTGTAGATGCTTTCGCCATGTACCATGACCTGATGAAGGAGGCTCCAGTATATGGGTACTCCTTACAAGTTGGCAACTCCATGCTGCCACCAGGAATGTACCCCAACCAGGCCATGGGCGCTGCGGGGGCTCCAATGGGGCAGGTGAGGAAATTATGACATTCCAAAAGCTGGGGACAGTTCGTGGGACCCATACCAAGTCTAGCGCACAGGACCAAGTTTGCTGGCTTGCAGAGTGCTTGATTAGCCAGGGACTACTTTTTGATTCCTTGTCATGACAGTGTGTGTGTATGTATGTGTGATGTAACCCTGGCTTGTAAACACGATAACTCGACCCCACCTGGATGGATGAAGCTCATACTTGCTATGAGTGTTCCCCATGATGAGTACATGAACCTATTGTTTTGGGGTCAGGTCAGAGGTCATCTGAGTCAACAGAGGTCAAAGTCTGAAAACTGTATTTTAAGTTGTAGCTTTATATAGGGAGTACAGGAACGTTATTGTGTTTGGTTTAGTTCAAGGTGAATTCTGGTCCAAAATTGAAAATTTGTGAATAGTCGATATTTGCCCAATTTTGGCTTGTAAACATGATATCTCAACTTTCACTTGGATGATGAGTGCCCATCCTGGTATTGTTGTTCCCCACATGAAGTACCTGAGCCCTATTTGTTTTTGGGGTCAGGTCAGAGGTCATCTGAGGTCACCATAGGTCAAAGTCTGAAAATCTTGAAATTAGGTCTAGCTTTCCTTATCAAGAGTATAGGAGCCCTATTGGTTGGTTGGGAAAAATGGGAAATTTGTCAGATGTTATGGTTCCCATAATGAGCTGGTGCAATCTCCCATTTGTCCTTGTGTCTGGCTATAGGTTGTCAGAAAGAGTCAAAGAATCACTAAGCCTTTTGGCTTCCTGGTTTATCAGTAATCAGTGTTCTTCAACTTAAGCTGCAATTTGCCCCCTCTCCCTTCCCCCCCGGAGCCAAATCCCAGACTGTTTTCCAGGCATATATGAGTGTGCCGGTAGGGCACAATCAGGGAGGGAGGAGAGTGGGGTGGTGGATTGCCTGAGATTCCAAGTCAATGTAAAACATGTAATTTCTGTGTAATTCCGAAAACACTGTAATAATGAACTAAAGATAGGATCCAAATAAAACCTAACAAAATTATCCACACGATAATAAAGGAAAATCTCATTTGTTGCTATGTGAATGATTACCTATTCCCGTCCTTCTTGATGTCAAGAAGTGAACGCACAGCATTCACTTTCTAGCTCAAACCAGCTATGCTGGTTGAGCTATTGTGATTTTCCAGTCATTCTATCTATCTATCTACTACTTCCTGTGTGTCCACAATTGAATTTTGGGCTGCCACAATTGCCTTTTTGGCTGCCAATTGATCAATCTTTGCTTGATGTTGACCAAACTTGGACATAATGATCATTGACCACTAGGACACTTTTCTGACTTGTGAAGGTCAAGGTCAAAGGTCATAAGCATCACAATTGGCCATTTTGTTCAAAATTACAAAATGTATCTTCTCCTACAAAAGCATTAGATTGTCTTGAAACTCAGTCATAATGTTCCTTGGGTAGTGTTCCTTCCAGAATGTACACAGATTTTTTATGAAACATCATATAATGCCATTAGAGTTAAAACAGTAACATCTGGTGAAAAGAAGTATTATAGGCCCCTAAACAGTCATACTTTGATGGATGTGGACCAACTTGGAAACAATGTTCATTGACCCCTGGGACAACTTTGACCTTGCGAAGGTCAAGGACAAAGGTCATTAAAGAGAAATAAGGGACTAATTTGTTAAATCTACAAAATGCATTTTCTGCTATGAAGAGGATTGGATTGTTCTCAAATTGCATTCTAATGTTTTCTCCTTAGAGTCTATCGGTGACCTTTGCATCGCCCCTCCCCTCACCCATACACTACAGCAAATCATCCTCAATTAACTTTGCAACCTGCCTCAGCTTGTTGGTTCCTAAACACCCTGTCATGATCGCTTTCTGACTGTCTATGGCCAGTTTTAGAAGAGAATCCAGTGCTAGCTCCGAGAGAAGGTTTTTGGAATCTATACATCCCCTCACAACGTTTCCTCCCGTTTCCCAGTTTCCGCCATCTCAGCAATATCACCCGCAGACCGTCGGCCAGGCACCGGGAGCCATGCCCCCAGGTGCCACTTCCTACCCTGTTGCTCCAGGCATCCCAGGCATGGTGGCTGTACCTCCTTCCCAGGGAGCACCTTCCCAGGGGCCAGTTTTCCCAGGTGCCACAGTCCCAGGGACAGCCCACACAGGGACCTGGGGGCACTGATCCTTCTGCAATGTATTCAAATGGGTGAGTATATTCCATTCTCAGTAAATGGACAGAGTGAACTAGACCCATTGGCCATAGACCAAGTGGACATGGACCCATGAAACAGGGACCTATAATAGACATGGCCAACGTGGACTTGCAGAATGTCCCTCTGTTGTTTAAAAATATAACAGCCTATGTCAAAACACTATACCGCAACACCAGAATTTCAAATTTGCTCTGTTGTTGCAGTTACAAATTTATTTTTGGAATCAGTGAATTAATGATAATGTGAAAATTCTCTGTATTATAATTTTATTATTCAGAAATGGAATCCTCTGTCAAAATTATGCATTTGCCCGATGTGTCATGAGCAATTAATTCAATTCAATCTATTTATCATTCCAGAACAAACGGTAAAATGAAATGGATCAGAAATAGCAGCATATCCACCAAATGATTCAAGTACTGGAAATGAAGGGAGGAGACTGGTAAAAAGGCTGTATAAACAGCTTATTCACCACCCGGCCACCCGAAACAACAAACAACAAACAATGGAAACACTAAAAAGGGGTGGGGTGACAACTGAAGAAGACAAAGGAGAAAAGAGGAAGGAAAAAAGAGAAGAGAGGGAGAAGAAAGATGAGAAATTCAATCATCACTGATATAAGTACGAATGTCTATGTACTTTTTCAGATATACCTTGAAATGGTGAAGTTTCGGCTCTCAGTAATATTGCGTAGGAGCGAATTCCAGAACGCGATACCGGCATATCAGAGGGAATGTTTTTGAAAATCTGTTCTTGCTTTATACAACGGGCACTCCTTGTAGAATACTTGTGACACAGTGACGAGCTCATTGTTGACTTCTTGTATACCCTGTATAAGGTCATTGTGTTTGGATAGTATGGTGGTATCATCAGCAAACATAGTGGAAGACAATTGCTTTGATGAGGCTTCTATATCATACCCCCGCAACACTAAGTGTTTGGGGATATATGGTTTTGGGGGTGTAGCCGCCATCTCCGCCGCCGCCGCTGGAAACTTTAGGCATTAGCGCAATAGGTCTTTAACGCTTATCCGATCGATCTGAAACTGGTACACATGTTCGTCCTAGCCAAATATCGAATGAGTTCGAAAGTGTGCTTCACTGCATGTTTGCTGCCCTCTATTTTGCAGGTTTTGAACGAAAAAACAGAGTAGGTGGTCCGATTCATATGAAACTTGGTGGGTGGGGACAAGAAATGGTCCCAAAAAACATGACGGTGATTTCAGGTCACCGGAGGTCAAATTTGTCGTTTTTTTTTACGTGAAAATACAGAGTTAGTTTGATTTACATGAAACTTGGTGAGTGGGGACGAAAGTTGGTCCCGAAAAACATGACGGTAATTTCAAGGTCACCAGAGGTCAAATTCGTATCTTATTCGAGATTTTTCTAACTTTGTCGGATTTGAACGAAACTTAGAGAATGTGAACTACAGTTGGTCTCGAACAACAGATAGGGTATTTCAAAGTCACCAGAGGTAAAATGGAAATGAACTTCAATGTGCTTTCTTCGAACGAGGTCAACAAAGGCCATTGCTGCAGGGACATACATGTCGGCGGTTTACCCGCCTGCACATGTCTAGTTCATGTATATAATAAATAGTAAAGAACCCAATTACACAA
This sequence comes from Sclerodactyla briareus, assembly GCA_026419785.1. Lineage (NCBI taxonomy): Eukaryota > Metazoa > Echinodermata > Holothuroidea > Dendrochirotida > Sclerodactylidae > Sclerodactyla > Sclerodactyla briareus. The sequence goes on along the minus strand of JAODTK010000223.1, from coordinate 295,002 downwards.
TACTAAACTCTCATTTTGTTTTCCTCCTCTCCAGTCAAACAGGTTCCTTCGGGCAAGGCCCCCCTCAGTCGACCCACGGGGCGGTGGTGAACAGCCAGACGCCCCTGCAGTACCACTCGACATACAGCAGCCAGCAGGCCACCATCTCTGAACCCGGTCCCCAGGGGTCCTACCAGGCACCCCCACCCAGCCACGGGTCGCCGGTCCACCCTGGCATGTACCAGGCAGGGGTCCGCCACCCCCACAACAGACCTCACAGCAGCAGATGATGATGTAGAATGTTTTAGTATATGAAGAACAAACATTCGGAAGCGTGAACCAGGCATTTCCAGGGCTGCCAGCCGGACCGCTCGCCCCAAAACATTTTCGTTGGATTTGTTTTTCTACGATGAATTCTCCATACTAAGCGAGGAAATTTATTTGCATGGGAGTATAAATAGTTTATATAATTGAGTTATTTAATGCAGGATCAAGCTTGTCTTACCAGTACATTCCAGTCAATATTTTTACAGAGGGGAGTTTAAATTCTGTAGACTAGTGTTGAGCATATGAAGGGGATCGTGCTATTTGGCAGGTTTCTTGATATGAACAGCTGATTCAACGAAAAATGATTATCAGCACTTAATAAAATATCCTCGTTATCTGCAGATCATTATGAAGCTGAGTTATTTGGGGTGGCATGTTCTGTTGGTGGTATCTGTGCAAGTTATTAGCCATGTTTGAGATCTACAGAGAGTCCATACACTGATATATTGGCTTTATCTCAACTCGGCCCCCCCCCAGAATATGGTCGGTGCTTCATAACTGCGATAGGCTAAGGATGGCTCATCCTGAGCAGTGTGGAATGTTAATATAGACTGGCTTTTACCTATCGAGTGGCCTTCTTCCCCACATCGGTCCACTCGATTCATCCGGGTCTGATTTTTGTGGAGGTAGGGAGCCACTGATGACTACTTTATAGCGGTAATGTTGTTGCCACATGAGTGGGCCCTGCTAATCTGGAATTTTTTTTAGATATTGGCCAGATGTGAGCAAAATTTAGGTGAGTGGTTGTAGACCACTTTCTTTCTCAACGCAAAGCTAAAGTCGGTTGAGGTCTTTGATGTCAAATTTGCATAATTGTGCAGGAACTTGGGGGATGCTTCTTTGGCAAGTTTTCACAGCTGAACTTCTTAGTTGCCCGCCACAATCTGGGCTAAAGCTTGCAGTCGACATATGGAAATCGCTGATTACAATTACCGAAATAGAGATTTTTAATTAAACATAAACTGTACTGGGAGACATACGCGAATAAACATAAATACTTCAAATTTAGGTGAATAACGGACTAGGCGCAGCCGAGTTCATTATCAAGCGAGAGACTGTTTTATGAACCAGTAGAGGCTGTAGTTTATTCCTATTCTACAACCCACAAATTAAGATTACCCAAACAATTTGAGATATCCCTAGATCTATATCTTTGTACTTCTAAACAGTAAATAACAGCTAGTAACTATTGCATTAGAAGTTTACATTGCGTACCATACAATCAAAAATTAGTTGGCAGTGCGTGATTTCATAGTTCCACGGAGACTCAATACAAACCATGCGCCTGAACCGGAGGGTTTTTTCGCATGTGAACATGACGTTCACGAATGCAGTGAGCAACGCGTCGTTTGTATTTCAAGAAAGTAACGCCCTCCGAAGCCGTGTATACTGATAGCCGGATCTGCCTCGTGTGAAATAACTCCAAAGGCCCCACGACCACCTTACATTTGTATTACAAAAAGTATTGCAATTACTTGAGACGCGGCAAATCGAGCAAGTGTATTTGGATTGTGCGTTAACATCCTGACCAGCGTCTGTTTATTGCAAAAACACCAATCTTATTGTAAAAATAACGATCCGTGATTGGGATTAGCCAATCAGAATTCTGTATTCTTCAGTAAGTAAAGCTTTGGGTTGTAGAATTTAGGTGATCAACATTAGTTGAGATTCCCTAATGGCGGGTATATACTGCTCAAACTAGGTGAATGGGATTTGTAATGGCCTGTTATACTCAGACATCAAAAATAACTTAGCAGATAGCCTCCCATGTATGCAATTTTGTCATTGAGTGTTCTATCACACATTGTAATATTTGTATAATTTATCATTTTATTTAAGATGTATAATAATTATTGGGGTATAAAGTTGAAAATATGGGGAGTGGTGGAATTGATGATTCAATATTCACAGTGTAAATGGTAATCAAAGTGCTAATCACTGTTGATAGTAACCAGTCCATGGGATTTCCCCATGGTATTCTTTTCCGTGCATAATTTTTCCCACTGAAACCATGATTTAACTGAAATTTCATTCTAATAGAATCTCATGCCGTAATGAGAACGCACCTGCACTTTTTTTTTTTTAACCACTCCATGATTTCTGTGCCGTTATAGGAACACAGTAAAAAAAACGATGGAGGTAACACACATGGTGGAATGAAATCAGCTGTGGTGGGCGCTAACTGTTTCATGGGATTGTGTGAATGCCCTATGGATTAAGTTGTTGATACATGTTCTGTGCCCATATGTATCATCTTTGGCACATGTGCCTGGTTCCTTGATATAATATTTCTAATGAACATGCAGTTCTAGTGTGTGTGCATTCTCCCATTGTGCTTCTATTATAATGAATACAGTGTGTTGATCAGCGTAACAGCACCTTCTGCTTCCTGCTTTTTCTGTGCTGGTTGGTATTTCAGAATGGCCACCCCATTGCACGACTTGGGTGTGTCATTTTGCTCAGAATATGTGAGGAAAAATTAGGGGAAGCTTACCCCATTTACTTTCAAGGAATGTCTAGGTGACAGAGGAATGCATCAATGTCAAGAATTATATCGCAATTGATCCAAGTTCATTACAAATTACGATACCCTACCTTTTTTCTGATTGGCTAAATTCTTCTTCGTCAATTTTAAGTTGGTTGTGTTCATGTATCAGTAATGTAATGTTTTTCACCTCTGCAACTTTACACAGCCTAGGGGAATAGCAGCTGCCGGCTGTGCTCGCCCCTCAATTTTACTAGGTTTTTAGTCCCTCGTCAAATAGGGCTATAGGTGATAGAGCTCCTGTGTTGCCAGCCCTTTAGTTCAGAATGGTTTACCTGTACATAACCGTGAGTCTCCATCCATTTCTGTCTTTTGAGAAACAGTTGAAACAACATCTTTTCCCATTCAACTTATGTTACCCTTTGTAAAACCCATAGATCTTGTAGGATACGCACTCTATAAATATGTGTATGTAATGTCATTCTGTTTACATTCATTGTGAATGTGTACATGAATGTGTACTATGTGAGCATGTATCAGCGACTAGTACCGTTTAATACCAAATGGTACCTGTTGCCGCCTTGCTGGGCGCTCAGCATCGGAGCATAGGGAAGTGAGGGGTAGGCAATGAGCACCTTGTCGCCTGTGTGTAATTACCCCCAATCCCACATTGAAGGACAACTGTGGGGCTTGGAACAACAAGGTCATAAAGTGGAGAATGGGAAACTGTATCCATAGGTCAAAACCCCATTTCAATACAATGTTCCTATGTAGAGTTAATGGCCATTATGTAGAGAAATTGGCGAGAATCCCAAGTGTGCAATAACGAATGACCTCACACTGTGGACAAACCAGGAGGTTATGTCATGTAATTCATTGTTACATTCCGTTGAATAAGTCAACATTTAGAAGAAGTTCTGTTGCTTTTCTCTCACCAAAGTAACCATCAACACCTACCTACCCACCACAGCAATCCTCTCCCATAGACTAAATGCTGTTCGAAGTGAAAATAATGTGTGAATTTCAATAGAAAACAACGATTGTTTGCAGGGTTGTGCAAGTATGACATCATTTATCATTGCATGATGGGATGCTTTTCCATCTTGCACAATACACATGCACAAACAAGGACTGTAACTCTGTAACGGAAAGTCATATGAACTTCAGTTTTTCTCCAGCTGATATATTAGCCTCTTTATAATTCATCCTGCAGTTGTCCTCTAAGGTACTGCCGAAGAGGCTTGTCCCATTCGTGTACCTGATGTAGGATTCACAGCTGACAAAATTAACATTTTCCAGATCTGCACCTTTGCCAGGCCTGGTCTAGTTTTGATCTCCTCCTTGGCTAGTATATCTTGGAAAAATGACAAAAGAATGATTGCTTGATTGTCAATGAAATATAAAAAAAAACACAAGGCTTAATCCAATAAGGGGGTGGGGGTGGAGGGGCAGAAGAACCATGATGTTCCAGTATCAGTCAGGTTCATTTCATTTAATTGAGACATTTTTAGAAAACATATTTTGCGATGTTGAAGAAACAAAAATGTGAATTTTGTGAGAAATAAAATGTTCAATAAAGAGATCTATCTATCTACTCATCCCGTATGTGAACTCTTTGGGCTCCTAAATGCGATTGTTTGATGGATGTTGACTGAAAGTCAATGGTCAACTCAATGGTCAATGACAACTCGAAGGTCAGTGATCGTTGAACTGGAATAATAGGCCATTTATTCACAAACTGAAAAATGCTTCTTCCCCCACAGATTCAAGTTCGATCACTGTAATGCCTTTTTGGTGCTATTTCCGACTCATGGGGGGGGGTCAAGAATTTTAGGGTTTAAGGCATGGAGCTATTATAATAACATGTTAAGGTCATTGAAAGAGCCATTGGCTGCTTTACTCATTCATTAGGGAATAAACTGCATCTGGGAGCCTTTTACTTGGTGAATAAACAGCGGAGACTCTGAATTGGTACATAAGGAAGAGGCGCAGCCGAGTTCGTTATTAAGCTAAATTCAGAGTCGAGACCTGCTGTAGTTTATTCCTATTCTACAACCCGCAAAATTGAGAATTACCCAAACGATTAGAGATATCTATATCTCTAGATCTATATCTTTGTATCTCTAAACAGTAAATAAGCAGCTAGGGTAACTTATTGCGTTAGTTCAATCGCAGTAAATTGCATTGCGTACCACACACAAAATAGTGGCAGTGCGTGCTGTACGTACTTCCACGGAGACGCAATACAAACCCTGCGTGCCGAACCAGAGAGTTCTGCGCATGTGAACATACTTCGCCAATCAATAAGCGACGCGTCGTTTCGCCCGTTTGTATTCGCTTGAGGCAGTACGCCCTCCCCCTGACGCGCGCGTCACCCGAAAGCCGTATCTGCGCGTTCAAACATAAACTTCCAAAGGCTCACGCAACGTTACATTTGCGTTAAAAAGTACTGCGTTTACTCAAGATGCAGCAATTGAGCAAGTATTTGATTGTTGTGTTACTCTGACCAGCTGACTGTTATTGCAAAAATAACAGTCAGCTACGTGATTGGGATTAGCCAATCAGAATCCTGTATTTGCAATAACTGATAGCTTGGGGTTGTAGAATTGCTTGTATCAGACACCTCGTAACGTTTGATAGAGCTGACCACAGGCAAAGCTCCTCCATTGTTGATTCATTGATTGAGTTTATTGTCCCCAATTGAAAAATTGGCTTCCTCGTTCATAACGCATAAACATACGTAACACTATTCACATTATACAGGAATACATGTCCCAAACCTTATGTATGGACCTAGAAATTTCTCGCGAAGACCACTAGCTTGGAGAAAATCTATTCATTGCATTTGTTAGCCTAAAACTGCCCTTGTATTGTTTGCTGTATACTCTGTGCCCGGACAATTCCCCCCGGACAATTCCCCCCGGACAATTCCCCCCGGACAATCCCCCTCAACGGAATGCTTTTTATGGTCATAATTAGGGTTAGGGACTGGGGTCACGTTTGAGTGGTAATTGTTCAGGTGTGATTCTTTCGGGGGGAGTTGTCCGGGAACTGTATACTCTGCTCATGTAAAGGTTGTGCTGTGTCTAATATTTTGAATGGCTCAGAATCCAGTCAGCAGTGTTCCGCCTTTGAGGACCCTCTGGATACAATTTACAAGGTCTTCAGTCACCCTAATGTTTGATGTTACTAGCCTTCTACCGAGTGTCAGTGGAATAGGTTCAATTATTTATTCTATAATCATGGAAAAGATGACTAGCAAGAGGCATACTTCTCAACATAGAAATTAATTGGAATGACGCAATCCTGCAATGCATATAGGGAGTTACAATAAGTCCAGTTTGTGTACATAGCTTTGACCATTTAACAAGAATTGCAAGAGCGTAATTCTAGTCACTTGGTTGTCTAATTCCATAGAGGGTTGAAAACCCATAAGATAACTTTCCGAAGTTGTTGTGCAAGTAACCTCTGCATAGCTTTGGTGAGATAATGATTGTTGTAAACGTTCATTGGGGGAAGGGCTTCCACTACGACCAACTGTTTGTTTGAATTTCACTGCTGGGGTACGGTGGAGACAAAAGTTGTACTGTAAGGTGGATGTGATGCCAACTGTACAATGGACCAGACCCAAGGATGGGTAGAATCTAGAGATGCAAGCACTTTGCTGCTGTTGGCATGGAGATAGGTGGGTGCGGAGGGGGGGGTGTCATATCATTTGTTTCGGGCCATAGGTTGCAGGTTCAATAGTTTGTCCATCTTGTGAATTGATACATAAAATGAGGTATCACTTGTTCCCCAGGGACAATTGTCGCCCAGGAACAAACGAGAAAAGACAATTTTCACAGAAAACACAAAACATCAAAACAGACCAAACACCATATATGTAGTACTTAGTAACTCTCTGTTGAGCATTGAACAGTTACAAATACACCCTAAAACAATGGCACACACATACCCGTGCCGCACACCGATGCACTTCACCACACGTATGACTCTCTGTTTAATATTTGGGGCCTGCTCACGCACCCAAAAAAACTTGCCTACACATACAAACATAACCGTTGACATACCACACAAACACACACACTTGTCACTTTCTTTTTGTTAACTTGTTAACTCAAGCAGCCTGCCTACATCTTAAGAAGGATTGCACATTGTTGCCCTACTGTGTCCATACAGAACATTATCATCCCTGATTCACTGAGTTAATCCACATTTTATGTTAGTCTGTTTCTGTCAAGTACATAGCCTTAGTTCTAACTGCAGGATTGATTATAAGACGCTAACAATTAGCTGAGCAAAAACTAAATGTTTCCGTTCAAACCTGATGTTTGTACATTTTGTCGGTTTTTTTTTTGTGGAGGCTTAGAAGCTTGTGCATGTGTCTTGTGGGGCAAAATGAATCGTCCCATCTTGCACTGATGCTGATAATCCAACGTCTTATTGAACATTCACCCTGCCTGTTACTTTGTTTTTTATTGAAATCTACTCCTTAATTTTCCAATTGGAAAATAATTGAGAGAATTGTTGTAGTGGTTTGGTAGGTTGATAGCACATTTGTAGGAGAAAGACTGTGGAACTCCTGTGGGATACGGACTTATTCGATACAAAATCGATACAGTACCTAAAAGGTCTCCTCTGTGTTGTTCAACTGTGATATCATGCATTATTGTGGCATTGGGACGTCCCCTAATTGTGCTGCTAAGGTACCAAACTTTGAAGGTCATATCACTTCCACACACTGTAGGAACAAGGCATTGTAAACAGGTTTAGACCTGTAACATAGAGTTCTAATAATAACAATAGGGCAATCCCCAGTGTTCAGGTCTCATCGGCAAATGTGGACTAATCAGTTGTTTTCTACCTGCTGCCTTTTCCTAGTTACAAATAGCCGAAATTTATCAAATAAGTCTAGAACCGCTGTTTTCCCCAAACAAATATTCTATTCATAGAACTTTCAGTAAATTTTACAGCATAATTCTGGGGGAACCCTTTGTTTTGATCCTTTTTACCTTCTTCTGAAAATTTGAAGCGTCAATTCCTCCCATTTCTGAATATACTGACCACAGAACAGAGTTTTCTAAATCCCCAATTTACCAAAAATCCAATTTTCCCCCTAAAATCCACATTTTTGGTAATTTTCGGCTGTTGCATTGGAAAAGTTGTAATTAGTGCCTGTTTACATTGCTACAAAGTTTGAAATCATCAGCCCTCGATATCAGCGAATATTTTGGAAAATAGTGAAAATTTCGTAAAATTTGAGAAATTGCCCTCTACATTCCACAATTTTATATTTCCACCTATTCTGCGAACAAATGTGTTGTTTGTTGAGTTTCAGGTGTGTAATGCAAATTTTACTTTGTTCACCATTCCAAAATGGAGATATTTTGAAAAACCATCGAAAATCGGACGGACACGCAACACACACACACACCACAGCACGCACACACAAATGCGGACACTTTCGCAGGCACCTCATTTCTGTCACCCGGCACGCACGGGTACCCCCCCAATTGTACCCCCATGATGTCCTACCACCACTAGGTTACTCACAGCACCGTTGCTATGCAACCAGCAACCGTAAATATCGGTGAAAGGCAAAGTGACTACAATATCTCGTCTGGCCCTTGGGGACCGATGAGATAATATGGAGTTAACCTCTTGTTGTAACCTTCCTACAGTTGTCCACCAAATTGATTCAAATTCTTCTTAGGCCAGTGGATACCCATGAAACCATATCCTACTGGAATGACTGCCATCCCCCCTCCAAAAAAAAAAAAATGTATTGGAAAAATTGTTTACCTGGTCTTCACAAGATTCTGGTATCTTTTCCAGTTACTTTTTCCATGTGGATAGTGTAACTGTTACAATAAAAGCTTTATAATCTTGATAAGTTACAACTGGCCATCCATTGTTCATATTATTCAACCCATTTTGAAAGATGATATTGTGTAGATATGTAATAGTGCAAATTTTGTGAATCGAGACCAAATATATACTTATGTGGTATTGGTCAAAAGGAACCATTTTGTTGGATTTCTTTCATTCTTTCACATTTGTCTTATATACCCTTGTCCGCGTCATCGACTTCATAAAAACTTTATGCCTGTCAGTTTATCTCATATGTGTCTACGTTTAACAACATTTTTCACATTTTTGTCTCGCCTGACTTTGTTCACGGAATACTATGGTCACTTTGTTTGTGTGTGTGTCTGTCTGTCTGTCTGTCCGGTCGCTTCCTTAGTGCGGGTAATATCTCTGAACCGGGAAGGCCATCATGCTGGGACCTTCTTGTGTAGGTCGCGGTGAAGAGTTGCAGATGTGGCATCCCTTTTTGTCCCAAGACTCATTCTCATTGGCCTAAATTTGCATATTTATGAAAATTGGCCGAGCTTGTGTACCAGATATCTTGATCGTAGATGCATTTGGTGATGCCGTTTCGTATATAACACTAGTAATAGTAAACGAATCGCTCAGATTCCTGGCATGATATATGCTATTAAGTAGTCTAATTTGCATATTTCTGCGATTTTTGAAATTTGTGGATTTTGACGAAACTTGGTGGAGATGGTTTATCTATCGTCCCAAGGATTTTCAGTAGGGACGAGGGCCCAGAGGTCATTTAATGTTACCAATCTGTCATTCAAGGTCACTTTAGGGTCAAAAACTGTTTTCTGGCCATAATCGCAGTATTGAATCTCCGTTGGAGGCTGGAAGTTCACCATTGTGGATATATTGTTGACCTGCATGTGTGTGACCTCTTACCTCATTTGACCTCTGTCGGTGGTCTTGGTTTAAAGGTTGAGTCTTGAGTAACCATTTTTTAAAACCGCCATTCATTGCAAGGTCATCAAAGGTCACGTAGGGTAAAAAACTGATTTTAGTAACTTTTTGGCAATAGCACTGGGGCATCTTCATCAGAATTCAGAATGCTCCTAGTGGGATGTATTACAGGGAGAGTTACAATTTTTAAAACCTGCCATGTCATTCAAGGGCAGTATGTCACTAGGTGTCAAACTGTTTTCTGGCCATAATCGAGAATTGAATAATCTGTGAAGACTGGAAGGTTCACCATTGTGCTATAATTGTTGACCCGCAAGTGTCTGACCTCTGAACCTCAATTTGACCTCTTGTCGGGTGTCATGTGTTTAAAGGTTGAGTCTTGAATGAAATGTGCTTTATTTAAGGAGTTACGGGCAAAGAAAATAGAACGGTTATTTTTAGGGTATGTGATAGACCTTTGTGTTCTTCATGTAGGAAACCAACCCCCCGCTTCGTATCGACGCAATACTTTGTAGCTACAAGGGGTCAAAGTTTAATTTAAAAATAGCTTTTTCGCAATACCTTATGCATGTTCATTGGAATGGCAATATGCTTCTAGGAGTGGATGCACACATGAGAGTAACAATTTTCATAAAAACCGTCCTGTCATTGAGGTCATCAAGGTCACGTAGGGGTAAAACTGATTTGGGGTACTTTTTGGCATGCACTGGCTGTCTCAGAATGCACAATGCTCCTAGTGATCTGGATGTATACATGGAATTACAATTCATAAAACTGGCCATGTCATTAAGGTCATTCAAGTCCTTCGGGTCAAAATTGTTTCGGCCATAAGCGAGCACTGAAATTGGTGTGAAGGTTGGAAGGTTCACCATTGTGATATAATGTTTAACCGCATGTTGGTGACCTCTACCTCAATTTAACCTCTGTCGGTGTATGTGTTTGAAGTTGAGTCTTGAATAATGTGCTTATTTAGGAGTTAACGGGCAGAAAAAATAGAAACTGGTTATTTTTGGGATAGTTATATACCTTGTGTGCTTTATGAAGGGGACCAACTCCCGCTTCGACGACGTCTTACTTTGGTAGTTACAAGGGGTCAAAGTTTATTTAATCGCTTTTTTCAATAACTTGGGCCGGTTCATTGGAATGCATTATCTTCTAGGAGTGGATGCATCACATGGAGAGTAACACTTTTTATAAAAACCCTCATGTCAGGTTGAAGGTCATCAAAGGTCACGTAGGGGTCAAAAACTGCTTTTATTACTTTTTCTGCAATAGCAACTGGGCATGTTCACAGAATGCAAAAATGCTCCTCGGGGGGGTGTGGATGTTTGTTGTGGATGTATCACATGGCGAGGTACAATTTTCATAAGAACTGCCATGTCTTAAAGTCCATTCAATCAGCTTAGGGGTCAAAAACTGTTTTCGGTTATAATCGGAGAATTGAATATCTGTGATGACTGGAAGGTGCACCATTATGAATATAATTGTTGACCTTCATGTGTGTGACATCTGACCTCAATTTAACCTCTGTCGGTTGGTCATGTGGTTTTAAAGGTTGAGTCTTGAATAAATGTGCTATTTAAGGAGTTAACGGGCAAAGAAAATAAAACTTGTTTTTTTTGGATATGTGATAGACCTTTTGTGGTGCTTCATGGGGAACCCACCCCGCTTCGATCGGACGCATACTTGGTAGTTACAAGGGGTCAAAGTTTAATTTAATAGCTTTTTTGCAAATAACTGAGCATGTTCATTGGAAAATGCTGAATATGCTCCTAGGAGTGGATGCATCACAGGCGAGTACAATTTTCATACAAACCGTCATGCCCATGCAGTCATCAAAGTCACGTAGGGGTAAAAAACTGATTTTATACTTTTTGGCATAGCACGGGCAATGTTCATCAGAATGCAAAATTCTCCTAGGAGTGATGTACACATGGAGAGCTACAATTTTCAAAACACTGCCATGTCATTAAAGGTCAATCTGATTTTTGTTTCGCCTGAACTTTGTTCAAAGAGACATAGTGTCCTTTGTCAGGTTACACCGGCAGTAGCTTCTGTGGTGAGATAGCTGGGAGGGGGGCCTGGGTGGGGGGTGGGGGAGTTCCCCCTTGGGAGGGCTGTATTTAATGGAATTTTCTGGGTGACACTGAGGATCACAGACAAACTTTCTTAGATATTAACAGTTTTCACTATACCTTGTGGTCTCCTTTAGTCTTCGCCAAAATGTTAACATGGAATCAGGTCACTAGGGGTTATGCAGTGTGTATGCAGGCTTCATTCATGCCAATGTTCATGTTTTTGAATTCCAATGAAATGTATTAAGTTGGTTCACATTGGTCCTGAGATAGTGAACTGATAATGGGTCACGAAAGTTGATGTATTGTCTAATTTTTATAATTTAGTCAATCTTAGTCACATTTTCCACAAACTTTATGGTAGACATTGTCAATATCAGTCCTTATAATTTGAAATTGGTCACGATTAGTAGGCTGTTTCTATCAAATGCTTCCATAAGCTTAAAGCAACTCCTTAAATGGCCTTGTAATTGTTCGGATGGGACTAATAGATGAAAACACTGATTGCGTAACCAGGCGAGACACTGGTTGCGGTCGACTTGTTCGCTCAAACCGCTATGCTGGTTGAGCTATTGTGTTGATGCCCATGTAATTCTCTCTATCTATCTACCTATCTATCTAGCTATCTATCTATCTATCTCTATCTATCCTCCTTCTAGCCAGTCCTGTAAACTTTTGTTTGTGGCCACCAAATATTTGTGCTTTGATTAATCTCCACCAGACTTGGTCACAATGCTTTATTGACTGAGGGTTCATCGTTGACCACCTAAAGGTCAAGGTCAAAATGGCATGAAAGGGGCACAATGGGCCAATAGTGGAAAACTGCAAAACGCTCTTCTCCCACAAATTTCGGTGCACATTGCTGTGGTTCAGTCATAATGATGGTCTAACCGCCGTTCCTTTGGGTGTTCAGGATTTGTTTATCCAAGGTCCATTTGGCCCCTAGGCCCCATTTATGGAATTTCACCCAATGGTAACTTGAAAAATGCTCTCCTCCTACAAGCTTCAATCAACTATCTTCAAAGCTACATGTAATGGTCCCTTGGGTAAGGGCCATTGTGTGTTCAGAATTTCAGCCTAGGGGCCCACTTTGGCTGTAGGTCCCATTGTATGAAATACTGTAAAATCTTGTTCTCCTCACGAATTTTTGGTGCACAGTTCTGATGTTTGGTCATATGATGGTCTAGCAGCCAAACGCTTCGGTTGGTTCAGGAATTGTCGGTCCAATGTCCCACTTGGGGCCGATGGCCCATTTTATGAATTCCACACGATGTTTTCTGAAAGGCATCTCTTCCCACAGCTTTCAATTTTTTTTTGCATGTTGCATGTATGGACCTTAGGTAGAGGGGGGGTGGTCGTTGTTCGGGGGCTTTGGGCCCTTTTTTTAATGCATTTCAGATAGAATTGCTGTGATTCATATAGTTCTCCTATACATTAGCTGTTAGTTCTATTTTTTTAGAATGTGGTTGGGAACACTAAAAAAACAAAAAAAAAAAACCCCCAACCCCCCCCCCCCCTCATCTCACTGGAAATAGAATTCCCCCTACTGTCTGGGTCAAGTGGTCAAGTGCTCACTTTGCTCTCAACCCAGCTCTCACATTACTGTAGCTGTAATAGGTGTACATTACCTGCTACAGCTAGCTAGCTATAAGGCACCTGCACACTACTGTTTCCGATCTCACTGATTAAGTACAGTAGGGTTTAGACAACGATCTGTCCAAATAAAGAACTATAAATAATATTGAATGCCTCGCTGAATATGGCAAGGGAGGAAGAAATGAGTCTAAGGTTTACTACTTTTCAATGATTGAAATCTGTAGGAATCATGTTTTTCTTTTTCCTATCTGTGTTAGGTGACAAAATAGTAGTACATTAGGCCTACTATCATACTGTAACCCATAGTTGCTCAGTATCCATCTTCCATATTAAACAAAACAGAATCATGTTACAGGTGACCGACTGTTTTACCTTGTGCCAGTATTAACTCCTGTTACAGTTCCTGATATTGTCCTATGTTCAAAGAGGCGTTCAGTAGCAATTAGGCGTCACTAAGGCCTAGTAAGCTAGTGGTATTCTCGCATATTATAGGCCTCACGTTCAGAATCGGAACAGTCAACTTCATTCATAATGTATTTCAGTATGTATAATTTATTGTTACATTCCTGAAGATTTGTCCCTGACCTCTGGACAATGCATAGTGAGCACAGTGACACTGGTGCAGTTCAGGTCATTTTGGGACTTTCATGCAAATAGGCATATGCCAAATGCTGTTCTCTAGAGTGAAATCAGATGATCTTGACTGTGGTTATTATTATCTATATTAACTACTAGTATTTTAACGCCTTGATGTTACAGCTTACAAATTCCAGGAGGTTCGGGGCATTTGGGTTGCCGAGTATAATTCATATGAGTAAGATAGCGAGCAGGAAAGGAAAGGTCCAGCGTGTCCTAGAAGCTACCTATGGGACGTGCGGTTATTATGCTTACCTACATATTGGCATTCCTTCCCTGTTTATCATGGTAGGCAGTTTCTAAGATCGAAAAAACAGCATCATTTGAGTTAGAAAAAAAATCAGATTCTATGTCAAAACCTGCAATTTTTAGCTCAAACCAGCCAGCTGGTTGAGTTATTGGAATCTGCTTGTCACACTATCTATCTAGCTATCTATCTATCTATTTACTCTATCTATGCAAATTGTGCAACCAATTGCGTTTTTGGCTCCCAAACAGTCATTCGTCAATGAATGTTGGGCTCAACTTGGCCCAATGTCATTGACCCATTGGACATGTTGGACCTGGTGGAGGTCAAGGTCAAATGCCCATTTTATGAAATTTCACACAAGGGTACTTAAATGCATCTCTTCCAACAAGATTCAATAGAGTTCTTCAAAGTTACTGTAATGGTCCTGGGGTAGAAGGCCATCGGGCGTGCTTGGGAATCTGGGTCCATTTGGGCCTCAGCCCAAATATATGAAATACTGCAAAATCGCCAACAAATTCTGTTGCAAATTGATGATGGTCAGTCATAATGATGATCTATAGCCATACCCTCAGGTGCCCAGGGATTAGGACCCAAGGCCCAGTGTCATGGTGGCCCTAAATATTGATTGAGAGGCTAAGATTCTTGGGAGTGCATGCATGATCAAAAGTAGTAAAGGGGCACAATAGGCCATTGTTTGAAACGGCCTCCTCAGCCTCATGATTTCTTGAACATTTATCACAACATTTTAACTTCGTCTTGGTACATTTGTGCAGTTGGCTACAGCCAAATGGTTCTATGTTTATTAACCTGGCATGAGCTTCATTAAAATGAATAGTAGTATTGTGTGCATGTGTAAGCCTTATATAAAACACCTATCGGCTGGCTAGCTACATCAATCCCATTACTTTTAGATTCTAATGTCCGCCATCTAGAAAATCCCCTTCCTCTGATTCCTCAGATCGACCGTGGATAAGCACGGCGATAACTCGCCTTCTCTTCTAGAATAGTTATAAGATATCGAGACAGTGGTGCATTACCAATCCCAACCCAGCTCCCGGGATCGCCAATTTACGTCCCCAATCACGAGGAACCTCTTACCTCACCCACTCCCGTCTCGCTATGCTACTGCCAGAAATACCTGCTCCGAGACAATAAGCCAGTTCGTAGTTCTAAGTGCGCACGCTCACCACAGAACGGCCTAACAGGTTGGGGGGAATAGACAAGATTCGGTCAGATCCCCCCCCCCCCCATAACAATATCGTCACGGCCTATTTTCGAACTGTCACCACTATTGATGAACGCAACAAGTCATCCCATGTTTTCGGATGTTATTGTGATGGGAGTATGGGGGGAAATCTGTGTAGTGTTGGTGTTAGCAGGTTTTGTAATTTCGGCAGGGGAGTTTCACGAAAAAGATTGTTCTGATAATTTACGTTCAAACGAACAAATGCTGGCGTTCCCTATGACCTTTGACACAATATCATTATCATCTTAATAACTGTAACCTCGAACTGGCTTATTGATTGAGCTAAAAACTCATTCAGCTCACGTTGGCCAAACAATTGTCAGCCTGCCCCCGCTGGTGGTCGTTCTTTTTGGTCACTTGCCAAATCTGTGTCTCAGAACTTTTGTACTGAATTGGGCTCCCCGTTAACAAAACCTGATGGGTCACTGGCAAGTGATGCTACCTCTGAAGTTATTCTTTCCCAATTGCAACATCGATTTCGAGGCCCACCCTCCTCCTTTTCATGCCAGTTCCGATGAAACAAAGCTCTGACATCACTTCACCACCTGCATGGTTCGTCAAACAAATTTGGCCAAAAAAACAAGCCGCAAGTCGAAACGTCTTGTTAGCTGCGGACGGCAAAATTTCTGTGGCGAATTACACTGCATGTTCTTCACAATCCAACATTTATTGTTTGTTCACATTTAATTGACCAGACTTTTTGTTGATTACTGTCATAACATTGTGGAATGGCTTGGAAAATGTTTCTACCCAGATAGCCTAATATTGCTATCAGGCCAGCACAAGTACCCAACTAACTCATTCCTAGGGCTGTATATTAGCTATATGTGCCCCACAAAATTTTATGTGTACCCAGCACAACTCCTAGGCCTTTAGCAGTGAACAGTGAAAAAACCACGCTGGATCCCAAGGAAAAAGGCAAGCCACCACATCATGAGAAGGGGGGACATATCTTCCACAGAATGACTGTTATCCCCATTGCCTTATTACGCCACTTCAGTGCTGACAGACAAAATTGAAACAGTCCGCCCGCCTCTACCTGCAACCAGCCCTGCAGCTCCAGGGAGTTAAGTAACCACAATCTCATCAGAGAGTTCAATGGGAAGGACTGTGGGTTAGGAAAATTGGGGGGTAATTAACTTAAAATTAAAATTTCATCATTTATGCAAACAAAAAATGTTACAAGCATAAGCCAGTGGCAAGCTTATCCATTCACCAAGTTTCAAACCAAGATCGCATGTTGACGGTTCTTCAGAAGTTACGATCATGGAACGTGACGAAACATAATGGCGAACGGAACCGAACGAACGAACGGGCCGAAGAGACGCGAAGAGGACCATGATGATGTAGGTGCTCACCAGCAGCTATAAATAGGCACATGCCGATTTGGGATCACAGTTTTGTTACGCTTCGAGTGGATATCAAAATCTGAAAATGGTTAAGACAAATATTCCTCTTTATGTCAATAATTTATAACAGAATAGAAAGATAGGTAACACTTTCCGACTAGGAGACCATACAGCACCGAGATTGATAAGACCAAGAATTTTTGACCACCAGCCGCAGCCACGCAGGCAACCAAGTTATTGTACCTCTTCTATAGTACCATTCGAACAAGCATTCACCCTTCGATTTCGCAGTCACGTGACAATTTCCAATTCGACGGAGCGTTCTCAGTTTGACTTAAACAAAAAATCACACATACAATCCACACTTCTGAGCAAATTGACGGAGTAGAAGGGAGAATAACCACACAAGAATCGTCAGCCTGTTCGCCCTGTTATGGCCACTGGGGCAGGGGCGGCGATCTCTGTTCAATATTGGGGTGGGGGGCATATGATGGTAGTATCATCTAAGCGGAGCGCCACCATTGGTTGGCGCGAGCGTATAAGGGAATTTTTCGTTTTTTACAGGGACCGCCAGATTGCAGGAAACGGCATCTCTTGGGGTCATTGGATGGCGGTAAGCAACATCCCAAGGTCGTCAATAAAGAGGATGTTGCCGTCTTCTGCCTCGAAGTGCAATTGAGCTGGGCACGGGACCACGACCCAGACCGCCCGCAACCGACGGGACGTAACCCGGGAACAAACATTGGTGTTCAGAGAACATACACACCCACAATAAAAACAAGCGAATTGAAGAAAGCATTGAACAAGCACTGGCACCTCATGAGTGGCCACCAGGAATTATCCAAATATTCCACGAGGCGCCCTCTATGGCTTATTAAAAGGGAAGGAATCTCAGAGATTACTAGTTAAATCAGATTCCCAGCTGAGCCAGCCTCCGAGGAATAGAGGTTGATGACTACTCTCAAACTCAAGAATGATAATCGCTGCAATGTAGAATAACAATCACAAGTTATTCAACACATGAGACACCCCCGCCACCAAAAGGCATACCAATGATGAAGCTCTTCAGAGCAGAACTGCAGTCTAGTTACCTAGTCTCCAGCCTAACAAAAGGCTGCACAACCCAGCCACAAAGTCCGATTGGTGCCCTACCCACAGTGGTAACCCATGAACTCAACTACTTGGCGCGGAGCATTGATCATGCACGGGACTACCCCCCCCCCCCCTCAGGCACGGAGTTGGGATTTCGAGGGATCGAATTTCAAGGTCTCGGGCTGCCACCCATAACAATCAACTAATCCTGCTCACCGGTTCCAGTGTAACACTAGATGGTGACCCAGCGCCAGCCCTCCTAATACGTCTGACGGAATGCTCCTCCGGAAATTGTTGAAATAAAGATGTTAAATGGTGCGTTTTAGTGGATTCTGAGGCTGATTTTAATAATCTTGAATTTTAATGGCCAAATTGTGGACTTTCAGCCAGCTGGGGGGATCGACTGACCCTATGGCTATGGGCCTGATGCTGACCACTTTAATGTTCTGATGAATTTTTGCAATTTGTCAGTTTACATTACTTTTTTTCTTATATCTCACATTTAGAATTTTTGTTTATGCCGTTAACACTGCCCGAAAATGCCGCGGAAAGTGCCGGTTCCTCCTGCAATCTTGGGCAGTTGTGAAGCAAAAAAATTCTAGTACGCTCCGCGCCAACCTATGGTGGCGCTCCGCTAGATAGTCATCCAATGGCCACCCCATCAAATTCCTGGCTACGCCAGTGGTGTGCAGTGTTAAGAAATGGCAGTTGGATTCCGGCATTGTTGTACTGGGGAGGGGGGTACGGTGCAACATGAATCCTAAACCAAATTATCCTCTTGGCCGACCTATATGTTCATCACACTTGAAAGATGACAAGTATGAAGAAAATCCATATTTGCCAGAATCTGACAAAGTTTTGTACACATGGGCCTACTGTAATTAAATATTAACGGAAAAGATATGATAAAGCGCGCGCAGCGCGGTTTTTTATATGCGTTTCGGCCTTCCTCACATAAAACTTAAGGCAATCTAATAAGAAATATGAGTTAGACTTTTGTGTTATGGCTCCTGTACATATGATTATAGGATTTTTTCGCCAGTCCGCAAAAATATTGGGGAAGGGGAGAGATATTTGATAATATGACCCCCCCCCCCCCACCAGATAATTTGGAGGGGGGACATGTAACGTACCCCGTCCTCCCCGTGATCGCCGCCCATGCACTGGCGGCCGAAGGCGGAGGATTACCCATGTTACATTAATGAGTTCCCGAATTTCAAATCGAAAGATGAAAGTGCATTAAATGTTCAGAATTCAAGGCGTTGTAATATGCGATGTAATGCTTCGAATCATTTTGTTCACTCAAATAATTTTAGGAGCTTGGGGAGGCAGACTGCCCCATTCGACATTTCTGACTTGACCGAATTTTCGATAGAATGCCCGGAAAACATGCGAAAATCTTCCGCGCGCTTCGCGCGCGCTGGTAGTTTCTGATGACTGACTGGTAAATTCCAGGCAAAACTTTTCGGCCCCCAAATTGGAATGGTCACGTACGCCCTTGGCTTTTCTCGATCCCCCAGGGACCGTTCGGTAGACCTAGGGATTCCACTCACGCAAACAAAGACAGAGTAGGAAATGTAATGAAAGATACCATGTGTGATTGCACCTATAGCACAATATGACAATCTTTTTTGTCTGTTTTACACTAAAATAACACAAGTAGATGGGTGCTATCGAGCCTGGCAAGTGCCGGCGTTCGGCAATTCGAGGGCATGAAAAGCTAAAATTTTCATGGATTTTCTGGTTCAGTGGATTCAAACAACATCTATGAGGACTAGGTCAAAGGTCAAGTCCTACATAGATGAAACCAACTCCGCTTCAATATGACACCTAGTCTCCAATTTACAAGGGGTCAAAGGTTGGTTTTGATAACTTTTGGACGATAGCATAGGGTGTGCTCATTGATTACATAATGCTTCAGAGGTGGTCATGGATGAATATCTCCAGTAACGCAGTACCGATAACGTGAACTTTAGTTCACCCCTGTAAGCCAGAGTCCAGAGGGTCATATAGGGAACACACTGATCAATACACTGAAATGCTATATTTAATCGAATTCCACGAGGTTAGGATTTCTCCGCCAAATACGAACGTTAAAAATATTGCGCAATCGAGCAGTTCTTCCAGTTTTCAGGAACTTGAGGCCGATCCCTGACGCCTACCAGGAAATCGATTTACAGATATGGTCTACATAGCTATATTAGTGAACTCGAGCTAAATATTAACTTAATTGAAATTATTCTTGTACTTGTGTTTCAATTTTAAGCATCTAATGTTTTCGAACATAGAATGTGTGACTGTCTTACTCAAGCCCGCAGCCGCGCTGCTAATTCTGAACGTGGGAACATCACTCCGACTGGGGGGAATTGTGCTTGATAGAGCGCAACAGATGCACAGGCCGATGTATTTCCGAGAGCGAAAAGGGGAAATCAATGTTCTGGGAGGCCCGCTTGGCAATTTCTGCGATATGGGATTGGCAAAGATATGGAGTCAGACAATGCCAGGAATAATATATAGAAATGAGAATCCCAGGTCGGAAACCTTTCATTGTTAGGATAAAAAAAACGGTCCTTAATCAGTTCGACCGATCCTAAACTACGGCCGATTTGCCGCAGCTACAATGACGTTTACGGATGCGCTGTTTTTTTTTTTTTTAAGTACAGTGCGTGGGGCTTAGGGAAACACCGGACTTCCAGTAATAACGACTTCATGGAAATGACTCCAGCGATTATTGAATGCCCTTCTGTGGTAACTATTGGATCGAATTGCGCAATCAGTGATCGTCTAGGGAACTGCCAGTCATACTTCAGCCATAACTTTCATATTTCGAAAAGTGATAAGCTACTCTTTCTTTTCTTATTATTTATGTAGTGATTTTCGGGAGCTATAATTTGGAGTATATTTAAGTAGTTTTCATGATGGACTCATTATTGTTTCTAAGTTTAAATTGTTTCACTGGTACAAAGGATTAACAGAACTAAATTAATCACTCATGGCAATTGGATACAACGTGTGGTTGGTGTTGAGTGACAAATCGTCTCTTGCTTAAAATTCAGGCTAAATATGGAGTATATGGAAGAGAGCGTTGGAGCAGAAGAGGAGAGGAAAAGTAATGACAAATGTTGTCATGATTGACTTTTGTAACTATTGTCAGACGCAGGAATCGGCCTGGGCGCTTCGTCGATATTATTTAGTATAGGTTGGACAAACATTAGCCCTTCCTAGCACTAGCAGTAGCAGTGTACATAGCCTACACAGGCACTCATAAGTCAAAGTTATGTTAGCTAGCTATACTGTATACAAGGAAGTTACTGAAAACTGTAAGGGTATAATGACCTAGAAGGATAGTTACTCAGCCAGATTGGAACTTCTTGGGCATACTCGATATTGCTACCTCATATGAGTCCTGTCACAGGTCAGGTAGTGTAGGAACCGAGCCGATCTTGAAGATCGGAACGGGACGATTTTCACCATATCGGATCGGAATCGGGAAGATGGGAACAAAGTTCCTAGTGACCGATTCGCCTATCCGATCTGCAGTTTGTGAGTTAGGAGTAGAAAATCAGATTACGGCTGTTTCTGAAAGAGCTTATCAAATCATTGAGTCACTGAGAAGCAAAATAACTTCACCCCACTAATTCAGTTATTTCTGTAATCTCTGAGGCCAGCAGGCGGAGTGAACTCGAGCCTGACCTTACGTAAACAAATCAGTCGGTCGAAGCAAAGGCGGAGTTCGAATACATTGATCTCGTTACACACATATGCACGCCACGTTGCACCACAGCATATCACAATCAGGTCTCTGCAAGTCAGTTCGAGAAATTAGGATTTTTCGTGCGGAAGTTAAATTGTGATTTATTCGCCCCTACAAACACAATTACAGGGAGAAAATTAGTTTGATGGGAAAGAGGGCAAGGTTCAGCGGTCATGCCAGTTATGATACACTGTCTGCTTTCACAGCCCTGGTATCAAATAATCACAGTTTATAAAAAGTGTTCAATTCCCAAATAATCGGAGACCGCGCGAGTTCCGAATAGCGGGGCTACGTTTCAAGAACAGTATTACTGCGACTCACGCACAGTGTTTAGCAAAGAACATTCCAGCTGTTCACGTAACTAGCCAAATCACGATTGGTCCTCTTATATCAGTCACACGTATGCAGTATGAATAATGAACGAGCGTAGCAAAGTGTCTGTTAATACCTGGCTTGGGCCGTACCAACACTCGCACGGCGGTACGGAGTCCGACTGTGCTAGTTTACGTTTTTACAATGTTTGTCTTGCGTTTTCAAGTGCAAGTTGTTAATAAAAGTCATACTGTTCTACATATTTTCATTCGTCATTTGTTTGCAACACCAACAAAAAGATATGTTCCAAACAGTTCCATTCAAGTTAGAATGGGGTTTCCCCCCGGCGTCTCGCTACACATAGAGCCTAGGGGCTTGCCGTGGTCGCTACCGTGCACGATACAGCACATACAGAAGATCTGATCATATCGGATCGGTCGACATTTTTTGTAAAACAATCGGGAATCGGGATCGCAAGAAAACCCAGATCGGTTCCTCACTATGTCAGGGCCTCGAACTAAGAAATCCAAAAGGGCACGGCCAAATGGCTAAAATGCCGGTGAGATTGTGTTGGTTGTATTGGAGATTTTGATGGCACTAGGTCCTCAGTAAGGGCACCGACGGCCATGGCCATCGTGCCGTCTGTTTAGTTTTTGAGCCCTGCCGTTTTTCTCGGCTCTTACGACTAGACTGGCAGAGGATTAGAGGATTAATTCAACAACGGATGCACTCTTTGCAATATTGTGCATCATTTGTGTATTTTCATGAGATTTATTTCACAGGCCAGGCGTGTACCACCTGCAGGCAGAAGTACTTGGCATTGTGGGGCCACTCCGCAAATTACAGCTATTTTTCTTCTTGATTCCTTGACAAAAATCGAGGAACAATTCTGCGTCATGACAGTGTGTGTGTTGAGATATTTCCATTTACTGAAATTGAATATTCAATTATACTTTTTGATCAATTTGAGGAATCTATGACATCACAGGGGTCCAGTGTGAAGGCCCGCCGAAAGACTCAACACAGTAAATGCCACATTTTTGCACTATGATAACAGAGAGATGCCAAGGCGAACGCCCCCAGTGTCTTGCCTGGTTGCCCGATCAGTGGATTCTTCCATCAGTACTTGCAAAAACATTATAGTCATGTCCATGTGTTTGCTTTCCCGATTTGGTAATCATTTAACTAAACAGCTTACTATCCATTGACGCAAATAGTGAGGAACAAAAAAATCATAGGTGATTATTATTTTCCCATGTCCACCCAAGGTATAAGGTTTTGGGAGATGTGTACTACAATGCCTAAATTATGCAACTTAGGCACACTACTCACTACAGTCCATTGATTCCATTTTCTCATTTTAAATCTCTCAGGACCAATAGTGAACCACTCAATACATTTCATCGTACCAACAACTCAAACATTTGGATGATGAAGCAAATTATACATATTGAATAACGCCCAGTGACTCAGTCAGTGTTAAAATTTTGGGGGACTGAAGGTAGGACCATGCCTTTCAAGCCTCATGAGTCCATGAAAATTCGAACAAACTTTGAAATTGGGATAAAATATGCAAAAAGACGCCACTGAGTGACCTCCAGTCTATGTGAAAAATGTTGGAGATTAAAGGTAAGCCATGACCCACCAGTTTCATGAAAATGGCCACAACCTGATACATAATTCCGACCAAAGGTCACCAACCCCAGGTTTTCATGAAATCCAACATAGTTTACGATGTTTGCAATAATTATTGAACAAATTAGACAAATTGACGCCTCCATTGACCCGGATCCCTTGGTTGAAAAGTTTTTTGGGACAGATGAGAACCATATCATAGCTTTTAGTGAAAATCCAACAGCTGAATTTCCCGTAAATTATGCAAATAGACAACTTGAATAGCACTGTATGCTGAAATGGATTAGTTCATCTAACCTCTATCCTGCACCTATGTGCTAGCCCGAATCCACCATAGCACGCTACAGTTCATTACAGTTCAATATACTTTTGGCCCCCAAAGCAATCTAATTTACGAGTGTGTTCACACCAAGCTCTAGCTATCATCCAATTTCATCAATCGGTCTTTCCGTTTAAGAGAAATTGCTGCTAACGAGAAAGGGGGACCACATCACACATACATACACACACACCAGGGCTGCAATTTCGTTGTTTTTTTTTTCGGGCTACTTTTGAAAAATTTCGGGGGCTCCTTACGCCTAATTTCAGGGGCTACTTTTTTTCAATTTCGGGGCTACCCATTTGGAGGGACAGTATTACCCAATGATTAACATGAATGTTGAAGTTGTCTATATCTCAAGATAAGAGCCACTTCATAAGAACGCCTACTGTTCTTCATGGTGGCATTTTTGCAGAATCATTGACCCCCACATAGTCAATGTTATAGTAACATTTCATTCCTGAGTCCAGATCAGCTAGAACATTAGTTCCTGGACAAACACAAAAAATTCTGTAAAATCTCAACAAGTTAACATTTTTTAGGTGGTGGGGGAGGCGGGGGTGCTGGATAGTTTGAAGACCGCAAAGACCTCCAGACATAGTTTGATATGTATTTGAAATTTTATTTCCTTGAAAGGACATATTCCCAATGAATAAACATGATGTTAAAGTAAGTCTCTATCTCAAGATATGGAGCCAAATTTTTAACGAATTTAACTGTTACGTCCATGACATTCTTGCAGATTCTGACCACGTCAGAGGTCAAATTTTCATTGAAAATGACATTTTTAGGTTTTATCATGACAGCATTTAGTATTCTAGCAAAAAACAATTTTTTTTTTGTAAATGTTCACATTTTGTCATTTTTGTTAGGGAGGGGGGGGGGGTTACTAGGCAAGGGGTTCAACGAATAATATTACCTACAATACATAAAAGATAATTTCTATATTTCCAATGACTCAACTTGCAAAGTAACCTGCATAATGACCGCTCGTTCATGACAGCACCAACCGCGCGATGCTGATTAATTCCCTCCTCATACGAACCGCTTTTGTTTCATGACATGACACTCCGCGCGCCAATGACAATCGCAAATTTACTTCCCGCTAGATTATACACTGTTTACGTTCATAACTGTAGGCTATGTAGCCGAACCGCGCTCTTGTGCAGCTCATGCTACGTTCCCGCCCTAAACTGCTCGAAAGCCCCCCCCGCGGCAATGCCTCGAGGCCGGGGAGTCCCTCACAGAGGAGCGATCGATTGTTTGTATCAGTATTGTTGGGCGCTGGCAGCGAGGCTAATCTCGCCGTATCTTTGGTCACAGTATGTGGGCCTTGGCAGTATCCAGTAATGAGACCACTCGCGGTCGATCATTGGTCTATCTTAGATGCTAGCAGCAACGCTATAGTTTTTCCAGGTCTGTCTAACTTCGTGTGTCAGACTATTAGGCCCTATTTCGTATACCAAATCCTTTGCGGTACTGCTATGTAGGCTCTAATGTACATTGTATCTTCTTATCTCCTGTATGTATCGATGTAAAAAGGAATCGGGTTACTGCACTGTTGTTTTGTGTTTAATTTTCGAAGCGGAATTGCAACTAAATGAGATCGTAACTGGGGAATTTCCCAGGAATTTGAGCGGCAGTAAGTTTATTTGATTACCGAATTTAATTAATATTTGCGTGGTTCTTCCAATGTGATATACAAAGTTCTACAAACTAAGACCTTTGCGGGTCGATCAGGACTAATTTCAGGGGCTATTTAGTGTTTCCGCCGCCCCTGAAATCACAATTTCCATGATTTTCCGGGGGCTCCTTTTGGGGTGGCCTTTTCCGCGTGGCGACAAAGACCGCCCGCCGCCCGCCGCCCCCTTGCAAGTATTTTCCACCCCCTGCACACCCCAAGACAAGTTGACGCGAGTCTCTTCTTCCTGAACGTTTTTGAACAGCAGCTGTTGACATGCATGCAAATTATCCATGACGGACAGGAAAATTATGCAACAATATGTTACCTGTTTCGGGAAGGAAAAAAAGAACCATTTGATGCTGTTATTTTTGTTTTAAATCAAAAATTCCTTTTTGTCCTCGCCTTAATGAAATTCAGGAAGTACTTAGTGTTCTCCATGGCGTTATGTTGTGTTGTGTGTCACACTTTCCTCGTAGCAGGATTCTCACAAACTGTGAGGCTGATTATGAATGAACTTTTGTGTGTAGCATCGCAATCGGGGTTGGGTGTAACAACGATCTTTTTTGGCAGCAAAGTCATTTAATTTAAGTGGGTAATTGGCTTATTTTATGTAATTTATTTGTTGCAGCTCGTTAGCAAGATTATGCAAGAACCGTTGTGCTACAGTGATGTAGTTTTTTGGCAATGTAGGAACGGATGACAGGTAGATGAACATGATTGGATTTTCCAGCCTGAAATTGCTAATTAAGTGTTCTAATTTTGCATGATTTTGCAAATTTTCCAAGTTTATCGTATTTTCATGAACTGTGGATGTGGTCTTACCATGGTTTCCCGGAAGAATTTGAAAGATAAGTGCAAATACACTGGAGGTCATTTGAATGTGTCTATTCGCATATTTTTATGCAATTTTTTGAAAGTAAGCGTTGTGCTTTTCCACAAACTTGGTAGATGGGATTCCCATCTTTGATCCATATCATTTTGAAGGTACAGCTGGGGTCAGTAGAGGTAATTGTATGTGCCTATTTCCTGTTATATTCCAATGTTCCAACTGGTAAGAATTTGCCAAACTCAGTAGGTCTGGTTTTGTCCATTAACCCATTTTCTGGATCGCTCGTTTTATTGATGTTTCCTGAATTTTTGAATTACATTATATATGCTTCTGTTATATAGAGCACTGAGGACGAGACTGCTGTTATAAGCTCCTTTGTATGTGCCTACTTTTGCATAATTTGTCCCATTTAATTTCCACTGGTAACAGGGGTGGTGGCGCCACGCGGGGGGGCAGGGAGGGGGGCCAATGCCCCCCCCGTTTGGGGGGGCCCTTGGGCCCCCCCCTCCGGGGAAATTTTTCCCATCATCGCGGGGACCCGAGTGGGTAGCTCTAAATTACAACACACCCCGACAGTGCTTTTGCCCCGACATTATGTATTTTTCCAAACTTCGTCTTAGTGAAAATTACTATATTGAAGCTGAAAATTTTTGGCTCCGCTTCCGCGCGCCTCCTACCTTTCTATAGTAATGCCAAAGTTATTCCTCGTTGCTCCAGTTTGATCTGCGTAATCAATCTTCCTACAGACTATCCATTCCGTGGAATCTATAGATAGAATACACAAGCCTTATGGATATCTTGAATGTCCCGCCAGAGAATAGGTTTACATTCGTTTGGGGTGATGGCGCGTTCTGTGCTGCCGTTCTGTCCCACTGTTTTGCCTCCTGTGGGCTAGAGTTGTTGTGCTTTTCACGACGCATTTACCCAGGTATTTCCTTGCATTATTGGAATAACTGGACCCTATTCTACTTAATAAGGGCGTCTAATTTGAGTTGGAAGCTATTGAAAGTAAACATCGCCTCTCACTCAAGAAAATGTCAAAAAATGAAAACAATCAAAATGCGGGTTTTTGACTTAGGGCGGTGGGTTGAGGCCTCTCGGGGCTTGGCTTCCCCCGTCGGGGAACTCTGACCCCCCGTCGGGGAATCCTGGTGCCACCCCTGTTTGGTAAGAATTTCGCCAAACAAAGTAGGTATGGTCCGTTAACATGTTCCGAATCTTAATTGTTTGATGTTCATGAAATTTGATTGAATCCCCTCATATTATAGCTTTTCCTGTTAGAATAAAGTGCTGAGGAATGGTTGAACCATAGCTCCTGTGAAAATTTAATATATGCTGTTATAAGCTGCCCACCAAAGCACATCCTTCTTCACCAACCAATTGATTAGACATTATTCAAAAATTACTTGTACATTTTTTTTTCCCTGTCGTCTTGACTGGGGACAACTGGAAGGTTTCCTAACGAATATTAGGGACATCCATGACTGCTGGGGGGGGATAGGTGTTTGGTGTGTCGGTGGAGGGGGGAGGGTTGTTTTGCTGCCTGGCAGCGGGGTTGGGGCTGGGAAGGCTGTCCTTGATGTTGGTAAATAGAAGCATGAATATGGAAAGGAAATTTGATTTTAAAAAAGGCCAAAGAAGCCCAGGCTTGCTAAGGAAGGGGATTTCACGTTTGATTTTTGGGTCACAGAATGAGTTTGACTGAGTGATCAACTTGTTCAAATTTGGTCATTTATGGAGAAAAGAGTTTTTGGGGGGGGCATGAAAGAAGAAAAAGAAGGGATTTAAGGACTTTTGTAAATTCAGATTAAAACTTATTGGTCAGTTATTTTTAGGAATTTTTTATGTGTTCCCCATATGTGAAAATATGTGATGTTCCGTTGAAACATGACAGATGTCTGCATGAACTAGATGGTTGTTTGTTGTAGTGAATAATACAAACCCCAATCGTGCCAACCAGGCGAAACACTGGAGGCGATCGCCGTGTTGGAATAACGTTTATCCCCACCACCAAGTTCCGTGTAAATCAGATTACTGTATCTTTCATGTAAACCTGCAAAAATAGAGGGCGGGCAGACATGCCGTGATGCCCACCTTGTCCGTTAACTCAATCCGAGATCCACTAGGGTGTACCAACTATCTGATCAACGGATAAAAATTCAAGATCAGTGTGCTAACACTGAAGTTTTTCCAGACCCCCGAACAATAATATCCCTGAACACTGTGCAGGTATATGATGATCCATAACCCCTGTTCATGAATGTCCTTGAACATGCAGTCCGAAGGCCTGTGTCTGTGAAAGCCCGCTTAAGGTGGCCATAGGGCTCTGCTCATTGATATCTATTGCGTCCCTCCCTGGGGGAGTGCAACTGGAACTGTGGAGCCTCATGAATTGTCAAGAAATAACTGTCCAAGAGCTCTCCCGAAGAGATCTGACCTCAAAGGCCCGTTTGATTATGACCTCAAAGGACCGTTAGATATGGATGTTGTTTTCTACTGTAGGCTTGGCGTACATGTTTTTGGAGGAACATTTGTGGCCCCTCACTTGCTCACTCCTTGGGATGCAGCCGCCTTCAGGCCGCTTTATTTTTTTGCTTGGCTGAAATGGGCCATTTACATCCTTTTATGGTGTAATTGCCATAATGTGGTCCTCTGGAGTCCTTCGGACCTTGTGACTTGACTTTGGACTTTTGCGACTTAGTGACTTGGACCCTTCGAGCTAGAATGCCTGACCCTTGACTTGACTTGTATTTCTCTCAAATTGACTTGCGCTTGTGACTTGATTTTTGACTAGTTGAACTTTTCAACTTGACTTGGACTTGAAAGAAATTGACTTTTGTAACAGAAAATGCCCATATATAATTTTGAACTCACTTTTTCTCAACTTTCGACTAGTAGTTTAATCAGTGGTTTTAGAATAATATAGGTTACTAATTTTATAATCGTGCCCTGGAAGTACCAGGGTGAACACTGACCCTAACCCATGTTGTCGTGACACTGTGTTCAATGTTACATGTGAACCTGTACGTGCATGCGTAGTCCACTTCTAGGCCACTGGTCTAAATTGGTCCATAAACAACTTATGTACAACACATCATTTTTACAAAAGCAGGAACTGGCCTGGGTCAGAATCCTGAAATATGTTCCAAGTGATTATTCTGATTTTGCTCACACAGATTATGGTTGCCAGTGTGGACGACCGATAGCCCCCAACGCGGCCAACATGTGCGTGGACTGTCTGCGTACCATTGTTCGACATCACAGAGGGTACATACCGAACGGTGTCATTTACTGTCTGCAGGAACTGTGAAAGGTGAGCATTTCGTCTTATGTTTGGTCGTTCAGGCGAGGACATCCAAGTTTTGCTTAAAATTTGTGGGTCTGTTGGATGTGTTCGGGGGATTGTTAGAATTACGCTTGTTGCAATCGTCAATTGAATCGTCTAAAAGCCTTATTAGAAGTGGGCCCTGCTTCCAAACCTCCATTATCCATTCTCCTCTTAGACTGACCCGCTGATAACCTTTGAGCCAGGGGCGTCGCCACAGTGGGGCAGGGAGTGCGCTGCCCCCCCTATGGGTTTTGGGGCCGAAAAAATAAAATCGATAGAATGATGTTTTTTAATGCCACGTTTCCGTCGGGGGTGGGGTGAAGTGGTCAAATACTTTATCCAACTAGGTTATTTTTCTATTCGTTCTCTCGAGACTCAAATCGCGACTCCAAGCTATAGCTTTCTATAGCGTATAGCGCAATTGTACGTATGTTTACCAGGGCCAAAGCGAGCAGGGGGGTGTGGTGTGGTCACACCCTCCCAATACTTTAATGCCGTCGGCAAATTTTCGGTCTGGGTCGGTCAAAAAGGAGAAAGAGGAAGGGAGAAAGAGAAAGAAGAGAGGAGTAGAAAGAGGAAAAGGGGAGGACAGTAAAAGAAAAAGAGGGGAAGGGAAGGAAAAGGGATGTAAGGGAGTGAAGGGGAAGCATGAATGGAAAGTAGAATAGAAAGAAAAACAACGGAAGCCAGCCTTTATTATCGGCATTTTCGACTTTTGCTCTTCATCTAATTGACCCATTCAGCGTCTGCAAGAGAATGGCACACCGGCAAACATAAATCGTGACGGCCCGTTGCCGTCAGTGTTTTGTACGAGTGACCCTATCTGTCGGCGTTTCTGCACCAGGGAAATGAAGGCGTACGTTAGCGTTTGGCATCTTATTTTTCTGAGTTTTGCCAGTTCTCGACAGTTTTGTTTCCTATTGTCCTATATTTTTCAGAGATACATTTTGCGGAGCCATTTGCTGAAAACAATTAAGAAAGCATTTCCCAGACCTTAACAATGAAACAGTCGGTTTTATGCGGGAAAGTCATGGCGAGTGCAAAAAGGAAATATTGGGGTGGTTTTTTCTGAAATTTGTACTAAATGCTCGACAACTTTATCCCTTGCCCTATTGAAGTGCCAAATTTTTGCGCGCTTCGCGCGCAGTGTGTATCGATGGTCTGCTCATACACAAGCTGCAATAAAAATCGGGCATTGTTTAGGATTTGGGCGGAATTTTTCTGGCGTTCCAAATTGAAAGGTCTCGCGTGCGCGGGGTCGCGTAATTACTGAACGCCCAATTTTACTAAAAATAGTGCACCATATTGCATCTGAGAACGCTTCAATGTTCAACATTTCCAAAAGGGAGGGGGACACCCCACCCCCTCCCCTTAGACCCCTCCCCCATATCACTCACCATTGCCGGATCCGTCGGCAAAACATCATCTCTACACCCCCCCCCCTCAATAACCAACCCTCCGCTACGCCCCTGATGTTTACGTTTGAGCATTTATGAGCCACTGTTTGTTAATATTAGGTGAAATGACTCAACTGCTCAATGTTAACTTCAACAGGCAAACTTCGTCAGCACTCCCGCCTTATGTGTGACCACTGTAGCATGCGTGCTCACCCGACGCCACACCTGGTTTAACGCATTAGATTATCTTCTAATTTGCATTAGTAACAAAATTTTTTGCAAAAGTAAGCCAGCCTACCTGTACCGAACGTATATACGGTTCCCATCGGGTTGTTTTCCCTGTCAGTGTCACAAATAATATGAACCTGCCTGTAAAAATGGGTCATGCATTTCTTTTTTCTAGAAATTCGGGATTTTTTTTGTCAAAACTCATAACCTTTTGCATTTTTGAGGCACCTTCACATTTATCACACAAAAAATGGGGGGATGTTCTATCCCCCACCCTCCTTGTATTGAGTACCAAAGTTTTCCGACTCTGGTCTTCGGTTAGAATGTCACATTGTAGGTACTCAATGGTTTGCGAGCTTTCAACCCTCCTTCCAGTCTGAAAGACTGAACCCCCCCGCCCCCCCTCCTGCCTCTCTTTTCTCTCCTACTTAGATTGAAGATATAGAGCGCGGAGTTTTGCATGTCGAAAAAGATGCCAGTTATGGTTCTTCGTTGAGAGTGACACGATCTCTTCTGTGGCTGTAACTGCGGTTGTATATATGATGCAAATCTAGGGCCTCCAATTCAAGATTCAATTATGCCTTGTATTTGGACATCTGCTTTATATGGCATTGGTTGACAGCTCTGGTGGCTTTTACTGTAGGTTGTTTTGGAGTGGTTAGGGTCGTGTTCATGTTTGTTTAGTTCTCCAATTGAAATCATTCCTGTTACATTGTAGTACTTGTTGATATGGCTCTTTTTCAGATATCCAGCCTAGCATTTTATGTAGGCTTTAGTTAGCCATTGTCCATCAGCTTTCACATAGTCAGTGTTCTCAAAACCATTACTTCTGAATCATATCTCCAAATCCTCTTCCCCCCCCCTCCCAGGTACTTCACCCCCCTCTCACTGGGTCAATGTGCACTTGAGTCCCGAGAGCTGTTATCAATCTGCCTCAAGAAACTCAAAGGACTCTCCAAGGTCATCTTTAGGGATTTAGAACGTAGGATTGACCCCGATGTTTGGCAATATAAAGACTACTGAAGTAAAAAGACTTTATTGGCTGTTTAATCTGGAAGATTCAGCGCGCCAGAAAATGCTGTCTATAGCCCTTTTCAAAAAACTGCCCTGGCTGATCTAATTTTTTGAAGATTTTTGGTAATTTCTCTCATTAAGGACCTTTTGCTATATCGTATGGCTGTTCCCCAACACTTCATGCACATATACCCGTAACTAGAGAAATTCTATATCTATTGCATGTCTTTCAGGTCATCTCGGGACAGCATCTTTTGTCTGTACAGAGCCCACGCTCGCAAGATGTTGAAGGTCACTGGTGACCAGAAGGATGTCCCGTCGGGAGCACCATTCTGCAACAGGACGTTCATCGTCAGTACGTTGGCCAGAACCAGATGTGCACCGGACTGCCACCGGTGGAGGCCAAAGACTTTTGGAAGGCTGGTGTAGCAACTACGACAAAAGGTGGGGTCTCAATTGTCATAATTTTCACAATTGTCACAATTAATCAATTTAATCTAATGCTTCTGGAGTGCTGTTATAGAATTCGAGCACTAGGTCTCTTCATTATTCTGACTCGATAGATTGGGGGTTTGGAGATAGAGCGATGAACCTTTGATGTAGTTGGTGGTCCCATCAGGTGTAGATAAATGGAGAGAATGACTTGACGACAGGCAATGCTCTACTTGGTTCACAAAATTTAAATTTGTCCATGATCATTCGTTTCGAAGTAGTTTTGGAGTTGTGGAGCGCAGAATGGAACCTGTTGCCTTCTCTTTGGATGCCAGCCCAAGGGATTTGGAGCAGGGACAAATGAGGGGAAGTCAATTTGCAAGTTGCCGGCTGTGTGTGATTACCCCCCTCCAACATTAAGGTCCGCCAAAGAGGCATTGATTCTGTTTTCCGTGTATCGGTGAAGATTCGCAGCTGACAATAGGTGTAGTATCCAGGTCTGCACCCTTGTGGGCCTTTAATAGTTTGCTCCTCTGCTCAGCAAGTATACCATTTGAAAAAAAAAATTGGTGAAGTGACATTTTACATGCAATGAAGAATTAATTTCCAAAGAGGGCGAATAATTTAATGGCTGGAGAAAAACTGAATGTGTCAGCCAACCAAAGTTTGTATAACTTACCGTTACAGAGTTGCAGTTCTTTAAGTTTGTTGCATGTATTGCACGAGATCGGAAAGCATTCCATCAGGCAATATAAATAATTTCATAACTCGATAAACTTATTCAAACAAATGAAACAAGAATACATGACCTACTCCCCAGGTTGTCCAGTGTACGGCATGCGTTTAATTGCACAATTGGGACGCTCCCCAATTTCTCTGCATAATGGACAAAACTTTGGAAGGTCAATAACTCCAATAACAACATTGTATTGAAATGGGTTTCCTATTCTCCATGATATGACTTTTCTGTTGTATTCAAGCCTTCAGTTGTCCTTAAAGGCCATATGTCATGTGATAGGAATTGCTTTAAACTCTCACAGGTGAAAGCTGACATACCAAAACCCACACTCCAAATTTGAAAGTTCTAGCAGGTTGCCTTGTTGAGGTAATTTGATTTACTTTTGAAATTTGAGGATCATGACATCACGGGGGGCATGAGACCCTACCAGTAAATGTTTGTTTGTTTTTGGCACCACTCTATCATTAAAACGAAAGAAGGTTTCCACATAGAAATCACTGAGATTCCTTCTATATCTTCTGAAAGATTTTTGTACGTTTTCATCTGGATCCCATTCTAAAATTATTTCCAAAATTAATGTTTCTGGCATTGACTTGTATTATAGGGGATTCTGCGCTTCCCCCATGATGTCACAGGGCCAATTTTGTGCTTAGCTTGCTGTGCCTATCGGTACACTGGGTTAAAATTCGGTCTGGGGGGGGGGGGGGGTTCAGCTGTCAAGTGAAATGAATAGAACGTACAATATCTCGTCATATTTCCATGTGACCTATTGCCTTTAATGGCCCAGGAACTGGATGGGGTAGAGATGTGGGAAGGTTTAATAGAGTCCCCCACCTTTTGGGTACCTCCTCCCCGTGCACGTTAGTTAAAATAAATGGTTCTAATATATAACCTTACAGGGTACAACCATTTTGATTTCAAATCCTTGGTGGTGCATTTTATCACAGAAATAATGGTGCCCCAGGATTAGTTCTTAATTTCCGTGAGAGTTGTGAATGATTACCAATAGGGATCATCCCATGAAATTACAATTTTGACCTAATTACCCTCATCCAACAGAGTTATTACGCCTCTGATGATGAAGCTTATCAAACCTTACAGTCTATCTTCGTGTTGGAAGTAAAGACATGGAATAGTGGTGGTTGGGAGCTTCAAGCTTGATACGATTATTGTGATTTTCCTTCCGAGAAGATTGGAGTGGTTTGGTCACTAGAATGTATGTGAAGGAAAAAACTGGGGTTCATGAGTGCCCATATCTCTAATCACTGTCGGTCCAATCAAGGCTATTTTAGGTCTAAGAAGCGGAAGTAAGACTGACAACCCTCCAGGTGGCACCAAGTTTTGGCAGAAGTACTGCCGGTAGGCTCCATGGAACTGTGCTGTTCGAAAAGGCATGTCTCCTTGAATGTCTCTCACACTACCCACGTGTAAATGGGTTACCTTGATGTAACGGAATAGGCGCCGCTGCGTTGGCTGCCGGGTGTAGTAGTCGTTAACAAACGTGCATCCTGGGTGGTACAGGCAAGGTCTTCATCAGGCTGCCAATTACCGAGGTGATTAAGTCGCTAGTTTTTGTGAATAAGTCGCTGCCTTGATCACAAGACTGTAAACCGGAATCTAATCTTAACCTTTGAGTTGCGACCATAATGACATGTCTCGTTTCCTGCTGTGATCATGGGGTCTTCCACAGTTTAATTGCTTTGTCATGTGCATGTGACTCGGGTTTTGTCCACCTCGAACCAGTAGAAAATAGGAAATCAAACCTCAGTCCGATTTCAAGGGATCATAAGTGATATAGTAATGCACTCTGCATCTTGTATGGAGGGCGGGAAGAGGGAAGGGGGGTATGTGAAAACCTGCGTAATGCAAAGTCAATCCTCGACATACACCTTCAATACACTTGAAAAATGAACAAACGATCCGAGGATCTGAATGATTGTTTGTTGAGGGAATATTAGAAGTTTATATCCATTACTTTTGGGAATATTACCATTCACTATTTCTCTGTTTCAGGTGACACACAATAAGACATTCTTCTATCTGAGCAGCTAATCCTGCAGCATTGCACCAACCGTCACACCGAACATCACGCAGCAACGAGAAAACGGTCCTGGACTCTTCTTTGGGCATCCTGACATGCCGAAGATGACATACTTCCTTTCATGAACATGTCCCATGCAGGTGGAGTAATGCAGGAGAGCTATATGGTAGCCCCTAGGGTGTCATAGAGTCGCTGATTGGAGAGTTATGGGTTTTATTTATTTCTGTCATTCCTGGCTCTATTGGTGTGACAATGTGACTAACCCTCAACAAAGTGGCAACATCATCTATGATTGTCTATGGAACTTGCAATTTGCATATTGCTTTTGGGCTGGTTACCCATTGAGAAACTTAAGAATCATAATTCCGGTCCGGTGGCAGTGTTATCGCTTTTGTCTGAGCGCTTATATTGGCTGAAAGTTGAATAGCATATTTGCTTTGGAACCTGAATGACCCGAACTGGCTGAACACTGCTGTACAAGATTTGAACTGAAGTGACCAAATCGACTGAACACTGCACACTATTTGAACCTGAAGGGACCAGAACTGACTGAACACTGTACAAATATTTGAACCTGAAGGGACCAGAACTGACTGAACACTGTACAAACATTTGAACCTGAAGGGACCAGAACTGACTGAACACTGTACAAATATTTTAACCTGAAGGGACCAGAACTGACTGAACACTGTACAACAGCTGGAACCTGAAGTGACCAAACCGGCTGACACTGTACAATCTTTTAACCTAAGGGACAAAACCTGACTACACTGTACAAACATCTGAACCTGAAGTGACCAGAACCGGCTGAACACTGTACATAGTTTGAACCTGAAGGGACCAGAACCGACTGAACACTGTACAGATATTTTTGCACCTGAAGTGGACCAAACCGGCTGAACACTGCACAGATAGTGTGAACCCTGAGTTACCCAGAACCGACTGAACCTCACAGATATTTGAACCTGAAGGGACCAGAACCGACTGAACACTGGACAGATATTTGAACCTGAAGTGACTCAAACCAACAGAACGTTTCCCCGACATTTTTCAACCTGAAGGGACCAGAACTGACTGAACACTGTACAGATATGGAACCTGAAGTGACAGGAACCGACTGAACACTGGGGGCACAGATATTTGCCTGTAATTGACCAGAACTGACTGAACACTGCAGCACAGATATTTGATCCTGAGTGACCAGAACAACAGAACACTGCACGGATATTTGAGCCTGAGTGCCCAGAACTGACTGAACACTGTACCGTATATTTGAATCTGAAGTGACCAGAACCGGCTGAACACTGTACAGATATTGAATCTGAAGTGACAGGACCGCTGACCTGCATCAGATCTTTTGAACCTGAAGTGCCAGAAACTGACTGAACACTGCCCATATATTTGAACTGAAGTGACCAGAACTAACGAACACTGTACAGATATTTGAAACTGAAGTGACCAGAACTGACTGAACACTGTACAAACATTTGAACCCCCTGAGTGCCAGAACCAACTGAACTCTGAACAGATAGTTGAACCTGAAGTTCCATGAACTGACTGAACACTGTAACAAATATCGAACCTGAAGTGACCCCGAACCGACTGAACACTGAACAGGTATTTTGAACCTGAATGACCAGAACTGACTGAACAATGTTGTACTCCATTACGAATGCCCATGGATAGGTACCAATGCATATAAATTCAGAACTTGGTAGTATATAGCTTTGAACCCTACTAAGCTAGTTCAATTCACAAGCTCTGTTATCTGACTACACTAGTTGACTAGCTTTCCCAGTTTCCTACAGTGTTTGGTTGCATCTTTCCCCCCCCCCATTCATGTTTTTTTGGTGATCCTCCTTCTCCTTTTATTTCTGCCCCCCCCCCTTCCATCTGTGTTTTGTTTTCCAATGGTTAGGGGTAGTCCTAGCATTCATGCTGAAGGGCCAATCCATTCTTTGTTGCGATTGTCTGTTTCCGCCTTGCAGGTACAAGACCGCCAAGGAGCTGGTATCACACGATATCCACAGTAACACGTACAACTACAAGACCACATTCTCTGTGGAGATTGCCCCCATTAACAAGGTAGGTAACTCAACCATTGAACCCATTGTTCTTGCTTTTCTAGGTGGCTGTCCTTGCAGTTGCAATGGGCGAGGTCTTGTTCTCCACTTCAATAGTTCTGCTGTGATGTATTGGATTTCTGGGGTTACTGAGATTGTTACGGGACAATTGCAATGATTCTTATCTGTCGGCTGTGAGCAGTCACATTGAGCTTGAACTTCTGCTCTCCAGGTTCTGAAATTGGTCAAGTCTTGGAGTTCACTGAAAGACCTTTTGGATGGGAACGCAAAAAGGTGGTCCTGGGCAAGTTTGATGATTATTTACAAAACACCCTGACTTGATAATGAGAAGATTATTATTGTTATCGCCGGTGCTCATCCACGCTCAAAAATTCGGTTAGGGTTCCTAGATGAGCCTTAATTGGCTTCCTGCACCCATAAAATCAAATTGAGAATGACAAAGTGAGAGACCTTAATTAAATGTCCTAAAAAATTAAAATTGAACAACTGAACAATTGGTTGAATAATCTTGACTCTTCCTTTGAGTGAATGCTCGCAACCATTTTCATGAATGCTTTCATTGGTTTTCTGCAATCTGATTAGCTGACAAGTTCAATTGAGCCTGGGTTGGGTACTTTAAATCTGCAGTTTGACAAAACAGGGCATAACCTATTGTTAAATGTTGGTAAGTTTGCATTATTCGACCCTAGGCACATTTCTCCTATATTTGAACCATTATTGTTGCATATCAATTCAATGCATGTTTCATGATACCCATGCTGTCATTATCGTCTACAATATGACATCCGCTGGCCTGGCATGGAGAATGCTTATTTAACCTGCTCTGCTCATTCGGGTAATGTTAAACTTCCTATGATGTCATCGTAGAGGCAAAATCCCTCACCTTTGGATTGGGGTTTCTAAACATCTACAATGACATCATCGTCAGTCGTTGATGCAACGAAAGACCTTGGCACTCTCATATCCATCTCCTAAATAATGAACTATGAAGAAAAAATGATATCTGTGCCCTCCTTAAGTTTTAAACATTCTCATGTTGTAGAATGTTGTATTTCTCGATCTTTGCAGATTTAGTGGTTAGATAGCTAAGGGTGTTCAGACTCACCACAGCAATGTCGGGGAGGTGGGGTGGGGTGGGGGACTTGTCCAGCCCATTGATTGTTGGGGTGTACTGATTATCATCAATTTTGTGTCTCTTCAGGACAGTGTCGTGTGCCTCCCCAAGAAGCTAGCCGGCCAGCTCGGGAACTGAGGCAGATATGCGTGTGTCTCCGGGTCACCAGCGTCATGCAGTTCATTGACCCCAACACCCTTCAATGTGAGTCAAGCACACCACCCCACACCCCTGATCTGTTTTCATTACTCATATAGATATACTCTGACTGATTTGGGCTATAGTACTCCTGACATGTGCAGGTGGGTAAACCGCCAACATGTATATCCCCACAAAAATGGCCTTCGTTGACCTCGTTCGAAGAAAGCACTTTGGAGTTTATGTCCATTTGACCTCTGGTGACTTTGGAATGCCCAAGTTTCGTTCGACTCCTACGAAGTTAGCAAATCGCGAATAAAATGTACATTTGACCCCTCTGTGCCTTGAAATTACGTCATGTTTTCGGACCAACTTTTGTCCCCACTCAACCAAGTTTCATGTAAATCAGACTAACTCTGTATTTTCGTGGAAAAGAACAACAATTTGACCTCGGTTTGACCTGAATCACTGTCCATGGTTTTCAGGGACCATTTTTTGTCCCAACCCACCAAGTTTCATGTACATTGGACCAACTCTGTTTTGTCGATCAAAACCTGCAAAATAGAGGGCAGCAAACATGCAGTGATGCCCCACTTTCGAACTCATCCAAGATTTTGCTAGGATGGACAATGTGTGCCAAGTTCCAGATTGATTGGACAAAGCGGCTACACCCTCAAAACCATAATATCCCCAAACACTTTACAGCGTTGCAGGGATATAATAAACAATTTGACTAACATTGTGAGATTTCTATCGAGATGTGGGGGATATGAAAGAGTGACACCTACTATGCCCCACTCTTAGTATGGATGGGAATTATACAGTTTTGACAGGGGCTTGTCACTTACCTCACCCATTTCTATCTGCTCCGAGTGATGACATGTGTCTTGAAAATACAACATCACTGTCCATAATGCTTTAGTTAACTGTTTTGATCACTACCTCATTCATGAGAAACACTACACTTTCCTCAACAATTAGTATTGGATTAATTGTTTAACTAATTAATTAATGTGTTCAATGTTGATGTGTGATTGAACTAATTGACCCGCCTTGCGATGAAACAGTATTCAACCAATGGGTGGCCCTTACCACACTCCCTGGCAAATATAGGACAAATATAGCTATGCTTTTCTACAAATAGATATTTGTGATAATTTGACTCCGCTAGCTGGAACATAATTTAATGGAAAGAAATTTTGAAGACAGAGCTAGTGAGAAATGTTTACATTAATGAACAATGTAACAATGTATGAAGCATTGCTGTGCACAGCAAAAATGACCTGTACTCTACACTGAGATTTTATTCAAATTGGAAGACAATTTATTCATGAAGGTCTACTCTCCTACTAAACTTATTATTTTAATTTGAAGAACAGTAGCTCATCGTAAGGGATTACTTTGAACATGTGACTGTAAAAGTGCAAAAATATTTGAAACTGAGATTTCGCCAAGATAGGAAGAACAATTTATATAAATTAATATATTAGACATATATAATACCAAGTACCAATAATTTATTCCGATTCACTCCTATTTTTCACCCACGGCAGTGTTGAGTGAACGCAGTGACCTACTGGAGGACCCCGTTCCTGGCGATTGCTGACCATACACACCTGACAGAGTATACTGTACTACAGGTGGAGAGAATAGAGGAACACAGCCTTAAACTGAGCAAAGGACATGGATCCATCTCTAGAATGTATTTATTAATAAGCAGAAATGTTTTTGGGAGATCGACTCACTCCCTCAGTCCGCCAGGAACTAAAGAAGCTAGTTCTTGGTTGGTAATTGGGCAGCTCACCACTGCACAGTTCGAGGGGATAGACACATAGACAACGGACAGTTTTTGTTGAACAGCTCACTTTCAATTGACTTTGTATGCAGAACTGTTCGATAATTTGGGTTCCATTTTGGGAAGGCCATAAATTGCATTTTAGTGCTTTCAAAAACATTGATAGGCCTCACATGTTTCAGGGGGGGGACTCGAAATAAACATTTCTGATCATCATGTGACAATTTTAGGTGTCTGGAGGTTTTTTGTTGCCCTTTGCGGAGTTTAACAAATGTGGGTCAGTAGATGCACTTGGTCCATAGTAATGGGTTAAAAAAGTGATATTGTCAACACTTGTTGGAAAGTAGATGGTGCCGTTTGTAAGACATCGTGGCAAGAAGCTGTCCAAATGTATATCAAAATTAATATTGTTTTGACTTCTCATGATGTTATACGGTACTTCCACATAGAATTGCGGGTAAAATGGAGTTAGTACAAAATGCTAAAAGACAAGAGAAAGAAAACACAATGCACCGCAAAAAACAAGAGGGGGGGGGTGTCATCAAAGTAAAACGATGGGAAGTAAGAGGCTGAACATCAATCACTAAGATATACAAGCACAACAGTCGTTCTTTGCCAGTTGTGTACAAATGTATACTTTTCCTTTTCTAGCATCTGCTTGCTGACGTGTGGGTGATGCGGACCTCCGATATGGGCGTGGTCGACCAGCAGTTCCACTGTAGGTCACACCTGGGTCACCTGCTCAAGGCTGGAGACACCGTCCTGGGGTTCGATGTCGCCACCAGCAACGGGAACAACAAGCACTTCGAGACCGTGAGTACTAGACAACCGAGACCAGCTCAATTTGGCCACCCAATCTGCTATCCCTGGTCAAGCCCCTCGTTCATTTGGACATAGTCCTCTGTGTCCCCCCAGGGTCACACATGCAACCCTATAAGAGAGCAGGCGGACGGAGAGCCCAATGTGGGGAGGGGATGGGTGGGGAGATAGTTGGGAGGCAACCCTCTCATTCATGAAAATAAAATAAAAAACCTGTGAAGGTATTGAGGATTCTACCTCGCGCGTTTTTCCACATCTCTTACCTTATGCCTAGGATGGAACACGGGATGACGTTGTTGATGGCCAGCACTGAGTCCTGCAGATACCTGATACCACCCCACCCAATACCGCCCATCTGAGGCAGAGGCTGACAACATTCCCCGGCAACAAAGTGAAGGTGTTACACGGATCCGCTAACCTTCTGATAGATTTTAAAACTTTTTGGACTAATCAAGTCTTAGAGTTCTGCTGTTAAGAGGACGAGAAGCTTACCAGGGCTCACCGGGGATTCAGCACTTGACAGTTTCAACAAGTTCCCCTAAACTTAATTTATAGGCTAGGTTAGGCATAAGGTGAGAGATGTGGGAATTCTTCCATCCGCACTACCGTAAATAATGTATAACTGAGTATAGTGGTAATGACCAATATTTTCTTTGTTTGTGGCATCTCTGAGC
Organism: Sclerodactyla briareus; assembly: GCA_026419785.1. Classification (NCBI taxonomy): domain Eukaryota; kingdom Metazoa; phylum Echinodermata; class Holothuroidea; order Dendrochirotida; family Sclerodactylidae; genus Sclerodactyla; species Sclerodactyla briareus. The sequence goes on along the minus strand of JAODTK010000223.1, from coordinate 252,848 downwards.
CTAGTGGATCGAGTACCAAGAATAACAAAACGAAATATCAGAACCAGCCAGAACGCCTCCCTAAAAAAAAAAAAAATGAATAGACAAATAAAACAACACCAAAATCGGCTAATATGTGATCAGGAGAGGAATATTCTCTAATGTCTTTTTTTTTGCATTGCAAAGGAACATCTCCCATACTATCAGAAGGAGAATTACAACGCAAACTTTAGGATCAGTTGAGTAACATGGATAGGTTGGGAAAACTAAATGTGTGCATGGGCCCACTAGCATTATACAGAGTATATGTACAGAGTATTTGTTCATCCCTCATCATGCAATATATATGATGTCTTACTTGTAGTTGTAACCCTACTGCTACCCTGTAAAATTTTCAGGTTTTCTATTGAGATTTCTGCATTGACTCGCTTAGAGGGGATTGCTGTATGGTTGTCATACTTTTACCACTATACCTACTTCACAGGTCCACCCCCCTCCCCACTTCACAGTCTACCCCTCATTTCGATACAATGTTCTATGTGGAGTTTGGTTCCATGTGCGAGAATTGAAGCAGTTACTATTTTGCAATGATGCTGGATCCCAGTTGAGTCAGCACAAAGCTTCTGTATTTTTATTTTTAATAATCGGTTTCACCCGAAGTTCTACTGATTTCCCTAATCCACTATTTATTTCCATACTAACTGGCTCTCCTTATCTTTGACCCACCCCCGCTGGCAGCAGCCATCCTAACCCCGATAAAATGTCCCATATCTCATCTTGCTTGCACAAAACCTATCAGCATTTACTTAATCCACAAATAAGTTCAATTGGTTAAAGGTTGGAAAAAGTTGAGCTGCAATAAACAGACCTTGGACATAATTTTGACTTTGCGTTTGTTAACATTTTGAATTGAAACCTCCTGAACGGGCTTTTTGCTTTTGTCCCCTTGGACCTTGCTCCACAGACTTGGTTTGCTACTGGTTGTTGGTTGCGTGTGTGGAGGCCCAGATTTCCAATTTACAATGGAGCTTCACTTTATCACCTAGAAGTTATGACCAAAAGATTGATACTACGCATCGACATGATGCTTCATTATGGCAGTGTCTAATCTACGGTCACAAATCAGAGCGGGCGACCGACTTTTGTATCCTGCTCGGCCGCTGAAATTTAGACATCGCCCAACACTTTTGGAGACTTCGAGCAGGGTTGACCAGCGATGCCCGACGCCGCCTGTTTGATTTTCCCTTCCCTCGTTTGTCCGCCCAACTTTAGGTCCAACTTGGTGAACATTTTCGGGTATCTCTTCCGCTGCCGCATCTGGGCAGTGACTGACCGATAACCCAACGATTCCCTGGCGGTCCCCGACCGGCCACTGGGCGATTTTCCAGAAATCTCCCGGCCACCTGTCATTGATCGCGGGCCATCTGCGGTGTCCCGTAGGCATACCGGAGCGGTTCGCGACCGGCACGTGGGTACCTATCGACAACAATGCTTTTATCTCTGTATCCAAGATGTCAACGAGTCTATAAAATGCCGCTACTACGACAGGGATATCCACAAACCCACACCTGCCTTGCTGGGGAGAGGGTGGCCTACCATCATAATCTTGGCCCTGGTGGCAGAAAATAAAAGACGTGCGAATTCCTGTCAGAAGAAGATGTGGGTGGGCCCGTGGATTGCCGGAGACCAATCGTATGGCCAATACGAGCAGCTTATGATGAGCCGGGCGAGAAACCCGGCAGACTTTAAGTCTTCCTCCGGTGGGGCCAGATCGTTTGCTTGATAACCAGCCATGGCCGGGCAGACGCCGGGGCAAATCGAGCAGGCGCCGCCCAGACCCTGCCGGTTTTGATCCCCGCCGCTCGGTGACCGACCGATCATCCTGCGCGAACGAGCGCGCCGCTCGGCAGCCTTCGCTCTAGCAACTTCCGATTTTTTACATAATTACGCTCGCGGCGTTGACTGCTCGATTAGGTGTGGTGCCCGAACGGCGACGCCCGGTCATCGGCCTATTGGAACAGGCGAGTGAAAGGTGGACAGGCACCGCTGGAATTTTAATTCCGCCCTAAAACTTCAGCGGCGACTGAGCGATGCCCTAAAAACTTGCGATGCCGGGGCGGCCTCCGCCTGAGTGCCTGGACAAATTTGGCTGAAAACTCGCCGCTCGGCTGCCGAGCAGGCCGAATTTTGGATTTTAGCATAAGGAAAAATAGTCATAGGCTGGCAGGTAAACTTTTGAGCAATTATTGAGTGAGTGGTCTCTTGTTCTAAATGCCGGAATTCAATTTTTTGCAAAGGAAGGCTTTTGGGTGGGTCTCCTGGGGCATGAACGAAAGTTGGTCCCAAAAACGATTGGCCTCATTCCGAAACGTACAAATCTGTGAAAATCAGTTTGTCGGAATCCATGACGGCTGCCATCAGCTCTCCCACTTTCAAACCTTTTCAAGAGTTCCACTATGGCGGACACGTGTTTAGAGTTTTGAGTTATTCGAACAATGTCTTAGCGGAGACGACAGAGACTGCCTAAGCCAAAAACCAATATCTTTGACAATGGGGAAGTAGTAATCCATTGCTCCAACAATGGGAAAATTGACATTTGAAACCGCTGTGTAACAAAGTCGGTGAAAAGAAATGTGTTATCAGTACACCATTTCACATTTCCACCTACAGGTGGCTACAAGGACAAGCCTCCCTCCTTTCCCTGATGTTGTCTTGGTCCGAAAGGTCTTCGGCGATCGCAGGAAGCGCCACCAGAAGAGAAAGTGGAAGCTGAAGACATTGGATAAGGAGGAAGAGGTGATGGATGTCGATGCCACACAGAGGTCGGTAAAAAGCACTGCTTTGCGAATAAATGGGCTTTTTTTTGGGGGGGGGGTGTGATGAGTGAAGAGAACCATTATTATCCAGCAGTTCATGTATATAAGCCAGTTCCGAGTTACAGTTTTTAATTAATGAATAATGATATTGTGTCAAAGGTCATGAGGGAACGAGAGCAGGTTTGACGTTGAGTGTACATCATGCCATAAACGATCTTTTCAAACTCCCCTCTGCCGCTGCTGGGAAATATAATCGCTGTCCTGCCAAAACAAAACTTTACAGTTTTCCTCCCCTCATACTTCAACAATAACATCCGATAACACCCTTTGGATGAATTTGTTGCATTCCCAAATAGTGGTGACAGTTTAAAAATAAGCCGTAACGATATTGCTATCGGGGGTATCTCGTCTATCTCGAATTGCTTTATGAGAAGAGATTTCATGGAATTCATTGCAGTGATTCAGCATCAATGCTACATTGATCAACATGGTAATTCTGTCACTGCTCTCTTTTGTATTGCCTGGATAATATTATGGATGTTTAAACTTTAATCCCATCAATATCCATTTAAAAATGGTACCTTTGCCTTCTCGCTTTAACTCAAGCACAAGGATGGGAATCAGGAAAAAACGAGGGGCGGGCAATTTGTAAGTTGCTTCCTGCGTGTGATCACCTCCCACCCCAACTTTGAGTACCGTCAAGAGGCATTGCTCATTCCGGGTACCTGGTGAGGGATTCGCAGCTGACAATAGGTGCAGTTCCAGGTCGCATCCTCACTGGGCCTTGAATAGGTTCGATCCTCTGCTCGGCAAGTATACCCAAAATTTTGTTTATAGAAAAGAACTAATAGTTGTGGGCATATATTAATGTATGTACACACATGTGTTGGTTATTATGTGTAGTTTGTGCCTAGGCAGTAATCCTAGTAATGATTGGTCAATACTTAGCAATGATTGGTCAGAAGAAAAATTAATACAAATGCCTTGTGATGAGATTGAGGGCTGAATAAATTTGTATTTCTGTTTCTTTCAGGGATTATCTTGGTTTTCTGGAGGACTTGGAGGAGGACCCAGAATACAGGAAGAACGTTAACATTTATATTGGTAGGTAATGTGCAGGCCTTGCTTCTATCCAGCTATCAATCCTTAGGCTATATTATATATTGTCTGTTCGTAAAGGTAAACTTTATCAAATCTGGTATACCTGTGAATTTTACGTATATTGGAAGAAATAAGAAAATAGGGACCAGGCTCGCAAAGTTGTTCAGTCATTTCTGGTTCCTTTGAGGATTCCATGCTTGATAGGTTGCCAGCTGCTGAACGAAGATTGATAACGGAAAGACACCTTGGGATGAAGGTAGCAAGGACACATTTTTTTTAGCTTTTTGATGTACTATTACACAACTGGTGCAAGAACTTAATAAATAAAGATAACAAAATCTGGACTCCCTTCATGCCTGTGCCTCTACCTATACTATCGTGTTTACCATAACCGTTGTTTTTTGCCTGTTTATTCGTCCTATCAGATCGGAGTAAAGCTGTTCCTGTCGAGGCCAGCGAGAGCGGCGAGGATGAGGCTCCACAGATCAGCCTACAGGAGATGATGGACGAACTGAACATATCCGACGTGGATGACGGGACCGAGGGCGCTGTTGCGAGTAAGGTCACTTGAGCAACAGGATTCTATGGTGGCATAGTGGTCTGTGTAATGGTGATGGCAAAGCCTTCCTCTCATTGTACAGATTGCTGATGCGAGGCTTGCGAAGAAAAAGACACTCTGTGGTCAGACTCGGTCTCCACATGATTGCATTGTGAGAGGCGATGGCCGTGAGAAGCAAGCCCTGCAGCCAGTTTCAAACTAGTTGAGAAATTTTGGGAATTCTGCATGGCCCAAAAGTCCCGTAATAGCAACTGTATTGACAATCATACACAGTTGATAACTGCAAAAATAGCTCAACTGAAAATAATGTCTTTGTATGAGTTTTCCAGTCAGATTTTTTTTTAAATGAACCACACTTTGGGAGACTCCATGTGTGGTTAGAGCAGGCATTGCAAGCCTTAAAGGACAGTTGAGGCAGGCTCAGGACCTCCACCTCAGAGTGTCTTATTTAGCAGAACTCATTCATTGGTCATTGACTGCAGTGTTGTTCCCTTTCAGATTTCTCTGTATTTGGTTAGCATTTATCAGGGGCAGGGTAACCTGTGAGCCTCGACCCATTCGTTGACCTCAGTGCAGATCTACCAAATGGGTAAAATTTTAACGTGTTCATTTTAAATACTCCGTGACCTCTATATCCAAGGAGATGAAGCACTGATATGCAGGACAGTTAGGTATGGCGGGGAACATTAGACTAACATCAACAGAACCCTCTCCATGGCTTCAACACCCCACATTGTGAAAATTATATATTTATTACGTATGTACTGTATCCATGATGCATTATTGAATATTATCTCACATCAATTCATCTCCCCCAAATTCCATATTTTCTTGTATTGCTCAGGGAGGTATATATTGGAGTTATTAGGTACTAGAAGATGAATCATTCTCATTTAATGTTTTACTTTCCTATTTTCCATGTTTCAGGCTAGCAAGAGTTTCATTCAAACTGGCTCTTGAGGTGTTCACAGTCTGTGAATAACTAGATCCACCATGCTTGAAATAATGGAGTGGTGTGGTGGGGGCAAACATCACCAGTGGTAATATCATCTTGAGGTGACTAACTGAAAAAAAGTAGTGTGTGCTGTATTTATGGCTGCAGCACTATTGGGAACAGGACGAAGTGAACACTGAAATTGTATGTCGAGAGATGTGTACTATATAGTAGACATATCATATGTCCATTGGAAAGAGCTTTCAGACATGTTTCAATGATAAGGTATGATGTATGGACGAGTGATTAGTATCAGTGTTTGCCCTGAAGAAACAAATCTGGGTAGGTGATTCCCCACTGAAAATTTCCATGATCAAAGAGCCATTTCCCGTCAGCATCAGGTAAATTTGAAAATCAGTTAAAAGCTGAAAAAAGGCAAAAAAAAACAAAACTGGGAGAGATTTCCCCACAGGAATTTTGTGGGTGGATATTCCCAGAACAAGTCTGACTAACCCACCTGTCAGTGTGAAAACTGATTGGAATTATTATAAGCACTCCATAAAAGTAGTGACATGTCATTTGGCATGACCTACCAATCATGAAAAATTTAAAAGAATGATGTAAGAGATTCTTATAGTGTGTAATGATGGTAATAATGAATATTAATGTTGAATATATAACAGCTGTAAAATAAGTTTCTACTGTTGTATCGGTTTTTGTATTTTTCACTCCTTGTTATGTTGGTAGTCTTCATATCAACATTAATCATCTGTTTTTTGTTTTTTCTCCTTTTTCTTTTTCTTGCCTTGCCTTGCTTGAAAACAGTTACATCTCGCCCGAACCAAGACAAAGCACACTCTCTTGGCAGAATGGAGAATTCCTAATCTGGAAATTTTGATACTTATATTATGGTCTCCCTCTTAGAAATTGGGGCAACTGATGGGGAGGGTCATGGCCCTATATAGAGACAACTAGATGACATGACATGTGTGGAATGAATCCTGCACTATTCCCTCCCAAAATAAAACCATGGGAGGGACTGATCGTGTCCTAAATTTGGCAATCCCTCTCGAAAAAAAAATATGAGAGGGACTTTGGTCCCTCTCTGATTTTGAAAATCCCTCCTAAAAAAAATTTCAAGGGAGGGAATCCCTCCCAACAAAAAATCCTTAGCGCTGACCCTGCTGCAATACCCCTCAGCCTTCTCTCTACCTTGCTCTCTGACTTACACCGCATGGTTTTGAGCTTTGTCGTGTGGTGTGTTTCTTGTCTTTGCTTCCTTCAAGTGACTCCGACCAAGCTGGTGAATTAGCCTGTAGCAGTGGCGTAGCCAGTGGGAGGGGGGTAGTTAGCCCCCCCCGACAAAATATCGAGAGTACGAATCGAAGGCTTGATAACAGTAAATGAAGAATGAGGGAGGGGGAAAAAAATGAATGGACAAAAATATTGTAGAAGCCCAAAAATCTGGTAAAATTTGGAATAAGTTGAATAATTGCAAAACTATGGGAGCCCAAAATGGCATTGAGGGTATGGTGAGGCATGGGGGAAGCCTGCTCTTTTGATGCCCCCACAGAGTTAGAGGTCTAGTCACTGCCTCACTGGGGAACAGAAAGAAGATACACCAACTGTGAAAAAGCAAAAGTTGTGCAAAACTTTCCCCATAGGTGTAAGGTCCAGAGGCAATCTTTCATGTACATGTCTTGCTGTGTGGCACATCTTATCATCAGACCAGGACTGTCACTCCCATAATTACTTGGTTGCTGGATTGAAATGTTGGTATCAATATCATTAAAAATCCTCAGTTGGTGGTGGAAATTGAGTCAAATGGCAATATCTTGACAATTTTTATAATGGTCTTAAACCTCATAAATTTTCATCAATAGCCGCTCTACAGGCAGATTCTCCCTCGCCATTCCACTAGGCTTGGTATTATGTAAGATAGTGAATAACTCATGTAGGTCTAAGTGTGCGGTGCCTGCCTGTCTAGTAAACAATTTAATGACATTGGTTAGGACGGCAGTGGTTACATTAATTCTCGGCTTGTGTGTCATGCTCTTGTGAGGTGTTGTTCCCTATGGAGTTTGATGCTGATCCAATTAATTTTCATGCCTAGGCAGTGCAAATCTCTAAATGCCCAATATCTTGATGACAGAGGTTAGCATGTTCTAATTTTGCAGAGAAGAGGAATCACCATGTATCTTGTTGCATTCAACCCTGGCTCTTTTATCTTTTGTTGTTTCATCATTAAAAGGGAGGATTAATGAAAACATTGCACTAATTGACGACCTACCTAAAGGCACTATATACAGTGCACTATTACGCTGCTTTTACTAGGCACGCGATTCGCGAATAGGCGAAACGACGTCGCTTTCCCAGGAGGCAAGTCGCGTGTCGCGCCGTATTACTAGGCACGCGAATCGAGACTCGCGAAATAAAATTCGAGGGGGAACAATAACTTTAGAAGAGATTCGCTATTTAGCGCGAACGGACGAGGAACACGGCGCTCGTGAAGCACAAACATTCGCAGATTCATTAATTGCCCAGGATATACCTCCTTATTGAAGAAGAAACAGAGGTGACGCAGTCACCAATTGACGGCAACAGCGTAGGCTATAGGGCTATGGGCATGTATACAGTGGCGCCGCCACGGGGGAGGATTTTGAGCCGGAAAAATATGAGCAATGTTTGTTTGTAGGGGGGTTGGGGTGTGAGGGTAGGTCCAACGGTGCTGGTCCCGTCTGCAAAAGATATTCTTTGGTCAGTAATCGGTTACCAGTTTGAAATAGATCTGGCAAACACAACAATAAATATCTCAAGAAAGACAGTAATTGTGCCAAATTCGCATCGAATGCAATCAAAGGTGGGGGAAATATTCGCGTATGAAAAGTCTGGTGACGCCACTGATAAGGAGGTGATGTTTTTAACGGTTGTAGTGGCGCTATATTACCTCAATCATAAGTCATCCTGAAGTCCTTGAATAGTGAAATACACGTCAGTACTGTCTAATTTCAAGTTGTGTGAAGGCATTCCATGTCGACAACAGTCATTCAGCTGATGTTCAATTGTAGTCAACTCGGGAAGAGGGCCCAAATTACTGCTTCAAGCCTAGCCAGCTGCGCTTGTGAGTGTATTTCATCACTCTTATGCCCAATTCGAACTGCAAAATGAACCACAAGAGTACATGTATATCAAATTGTAGACTAACTTGAAACGGTTACCTTCCTTTTTCGAGTAACTGGCATCCATAATTTGACTCTCATTTCGCCAAATTAACAATACCAAGACTGAGAAAATGTGACCATAAATAGCACCATATTGCATCTATGGACGCTTAAACATCAAAATTTTCCAAAGCCCCTCCCCCATATTAGTCTCCAAAGACAGATTGGTCAAAAACTGATATGCCCCCCCCCCCCCCAATCATCGGACCCTGGCGCCGTCCCTGCACATGAGACAATTTCCAAAGAAATGGGCGACACACTCGAAAAAACAAAAGAGTGAATGTTCATCCATGTTTAAGTGGGCGGTGTGTGTGATCATACTCCATTACTCATGTGAGGACACATCTGCGCCCATGATGGAGGCAACTTCAAGATTCTAGAGTGGAATCGAAGTGTGCTGACTGACCACTCCAATGTTTCCATAAAGAGCACGAGTACGGTGATCATAACTCCAATTCAGAGCGCATTTCACTCCATTAGAGCGGAATCTTGCCCATTATAGAGTGAATTTCCACTCTACATTCGAGGTGTGCTGAGTGACTACTTCATTCAAAACGCTTCAAAAATCCATTATGCCGTCTATTCGAACGTAGGCACAGTTAGAATGATGCAATAGACTATGTAGGCCTATTGAACAGGCGAAATAAAGAAATTGCACGATGTATGTGTGACGATATATGCATATTTTGCAGCAAAATACTGAGATTCTCAGTATAAGGTGTCCCATTCGGCGTTCCATATTGGTCATAAATCGCGAGCTGTCGATTTTTGTCGCGACCCGCGACAAAAGAAATCGCACGTTTGCACATTCGCCCATTCGCGTGCCTAATGAATAGACCCATGGGAATAACACAGGAGCGGAAAATATTCTTTGTCGCGTATTCGGTCATTCGCGCGTGCCTAGTAAAAGCACCTTTATATGGGGTGGTTCTATCAGTGATTGTGTTATATGTTTGAGCATCATTATGTTACCTTCTATTTCGCATGGGCGTTGAACCAAGAATAATTGGACATTAATTTGGGGGAATTCATTTTACCTTAACATTATTTCTGTTTGTATTTTACCTATTCTTGCCCCAAATCTTGCCTCCAGCATGAGGTCAGGAATAACCGCAAGACGGATACAAAACTACAACTCGATCAGTTTCCTCACGTGTTTGCCAAGAACATAAACAGATGCGAGAGTCGAAAGAGAGGGGGTGCTGGTCAATATACAAACATGGAGCGTTGAGCCATTCCGTTATAGGTATCTTACAGCAAGACACTCCATTATATAGGGCGGACTCATTTAGATGAACTCATTTGCAAATATGACTAGGCATATTGTCTCTGAGCTTGTTGAGGGCGCCCTTCTATTCCTGGACGAGTTGGGGAATCTGCGGTCATGACGTGATGGGGGGGGCGTAAGTGTGTGGGTATGTATGTGACGCCTGCCTTGTAAACACGATAACTCAACCACCTGGATGGATGAAGCTCATACTTGGTAGGCGTGTTCTCCATGATGAGTACATGAACCCCATTGTTTTGAGGTAAGGTCAGAGGTCAAGTCTGAAAACCTTGTAAAAAAGTCCAGGATGGTTGGTCCGATCAAGTTGAAATTTAGTGTATCGCTTTCTTATGGGGAGTACAGGAACCCCATCGTTTTTAGTTTAGTCGGGGGTGAATTTGGTCGAAAATGAAAAAAAAATTATGAAAAGTCGATATTTTGGCCAATTTTGGCTTGTAAATACGATAAGTCGACCCCACCTGGATGGATGAGCTCATACTTGGTGTGTGTTCCCCATGTGAAAACCGCAATCCTATTGTTTTCGGGTCGGGTTAGAGGTCATCTGAGGTCACCAGACGTCAAAGTCTGAAAACCTTGTAAACACGATAAGTCTAGGATGATTGGTCCGATCAAGTTGAAATTTGGTGTAAAGCTTTCTTATGGGGAGTACAGGAACCCTATTGTTTTTGGTATAGGTCGGGAGTGAATTTTGGTCAAAATAGAGAATTTGTGAAAAGTCTATATTTTGGCCAATTTTGGCTTGTAAACATGATAACTCGACCCCACCTGAATAGATTAAGCTCATACGTGGCATGTGTGTCCCCATGATGAGTACATGGACTCTATTGTTTTGGGGTCAGGTCAGAGGTCACCAGAGGTCAAGTCTGAAAACCTTGTAAACACGATAAGTCTAGGATGATTGGTCCGATCAAGTTGAAATTTGGTGTATAGCTTTCTCATGGGGAGTACAGGAACACCATCGTTTTTGGTTCAGGTCGGGGGTGAATTTGGTCGAAATTGAAAATTTATGAAAAGTCGATATTTTGGCCAATTTTGGCTTGTAAATACGATAAGTCGACCCCACCTGAATAGATTAAGCTCATACGTGGCATGTGTGTCCCCATGATGAGTACATGGACTCTATTGTTTTGGGGTCAGGTCAGAGGTCACCAGAGGTCAAAATCTGAAAACCTTGTAAACACGATAAGTCTAGGATGATTGGTCCGATCAAGTTGAAATTTGGTGTATAGCTTTCTCATGGGGAGTACAGGAACACCATCGTTTTTGGTTCAGGTCGGGGGTGAATGTTGGTCGAAAATTTATGAAAAGTCGATATTCTGGCCAATTTGGCTCTTTAAATATGATAAGTCGACCCCACCTGAATAGATTAAGCTCATACGTGGCATGTGTGTCCCCATGATGAGTACATGGACTCTATTGTTTTGGGGTCAGGTCAGAGGTCACCAGAGGTTGCAGTCTGCAAAATCTTGAAATTAAGGGTGTAGCTTTCTTATCAAGAGTATAGGAACCTTGTTGGTTGGTTTGGGAATTTTTTTTCAGACGTTTTGCCCATAATGAGCTGGTATAATCTCCCACTTGTCCTTGTGTCTGGCTATAGGTTGTCAGAAAGAGTCAAGGAATCACTAAGCCTTTTGGCTTTCTGGTGCCATGTTCCGTCGTCGAAATTAAAAAAAAAATGTCTGTTGCGGGGCATCTACTGATGGTGCTGCCCACCGAATGATGGGTTCGGGATGATGTCGAGGTGTTCCACCTATCCGTACTGGTCGCCTCGGCTCAATCTGAGGTCAGTGGGTGATCCGGTTTGGTTCTTCAAACATCCTCTTGCTTTATGAGGATACCCGTGACCGGTTTTGTCAAAGGAACATGGTAGGCTTTGTATTGCAGAGGCTTCCCATGCCCAACTCAGTTTGTTGCGGATACTGTAAATCTGTGACAGGAGGTCGATGTGGGCGATTTCCATGCCAGCTCTGGCGTGAGCAAGAATGGCTAACATGGGAGCCCCATTGGCCCGCATGGACCTTGCAGCCTAATGGCAGTCAGGGAGGTTGACCATGCACTCAGATGAAGGATGTTGCGTGAACTGAGGTGCGGGGTCCAGGCACGTAGCCAGCTTTCCGAGACAGGGGCAAGACGATTTTTCCCCGTCTCACGGAAGTGGGGGCGGGGGGGGGGGGGGGGAAGCGCTCTCTAAACCTGTGGAGGCGTAAAGAAAGCAGAGCCAACTTAGTTAGTAAAGAGAGCAGAGCCACTTAGTTTCGCGATTATTCAATTTATTCCCAAATTTCCGGGATTTGGGGGTTTTCCACTACTTCGTCTAATTTCTACCCTTCCCCTCCTTCACTTCCCGTGTTCGAACTTTCGACTTCCCGATCTGCCCTCTCGATGTTTCATCAGGAGGGAAACATCCCCCCCCCCCCCTCTTGCTACACCACTGACTGGGTCTTCATGAGGGCTCAGTTCTTCACAATTGATCAAAGGCTGCTGGTCATCACACATCAGCTTACCTCAAGCTTCAAGAAGTTTGATGTAGTCGATTGAGGGATCCGAGTCACAGTGCATGCGATACGCTTGATCAGTCGTTCGGAGAGCTGAAGGTGGTGTGGTCCCGGAGCAGGGGTGGGAAAACTTGCATCTTAAGCTTTCTCGGGAGCTCTGGCGCATGGCACTGAAGGTTCTGCGTCGTGACGGGAGGCGGAGGATCGGCGTCTTTTTGAGTCGGTGGAAGAGGCAACTGTCAACAGAAGGTTCTCGCAGGAGTCGCATCCCGCTACAGAGCGATCGGGAATCTCCAACTCAGTCCCAGTACCAAGGTTAGTAACGGCAGGAGCTAGAACGATGAATTCGATACGAGGGCTGACTTCTACTAAGGCTGAGCCCCTAGCTCTGAAATCCAGATGGCTGGTGTTTGCATCCCTGGTGACTACCGCCTTTAGATTGTAACATGCTGATATCGAAAGTAACTCGAAGGGCATTGGAGCAAATGAAGGGCGGAAATCCCGGCCCCTGGAGTCTGTGGCTTACATCCAGACAGATCATGCTCTGGGCTGGTGGCCAGGCTGCCCTCGAGTTGTTGCATGATCTCAAATGCTCTGTTTGGAGCTCATGCCTCAGGTGTGATTCCGAATGGCTGGAAAGGGGGAATCATTTTTCCGATCTTGTTAGGGTAGGGTGTATGCTTGGGATTACAATAACGAAAACTACCGATTAGAGGGGTTACACTCATCTTAGTACCTGACAGTCTCTGCTAGAATAATCCTGAACACGATCGTCACAGTGGCGTACGCACGGGGGGAGGGGCCAGACCCCCCAGCTCAGTAGAAGTTTTGCAGCTTTTTATTTATGGCAATTGCAGCAGCCCGTGTCTAGGGCCCATAAATTGTACTTTTTTTATGAGGACGCACTTCCCTTGTGTTCCGCCCTCAACCCCCCCCCCCTCGCATCATGACCTTCATTTTAGCCTCCCCCTCCCTATTGGCAAATAAATGCAATTTGTGGGTGTGTGTCGATGCAAAATTGATGAACAACAGCTGTGAAAACAGTTTGAAAAAGTAACAAGTTTATTTGTTAAAAAAATATTGGTCGCAAGAGTCAAGATGTGGGGGGTCTGCGTACGTCACTGGGTGACTCTGACTCTTCCCCGTGTTGTCTCTAACTCTAATGCAGTTTAGTGCCTACAAGACCATTAAGTGAGCAAAGAATGTTCGCGAAGCACATTTTCAGACACTCAGTGAAAAATTGGTCACTCAGTACAACATTCCTGTATAATCTTTCCCGCCTTATCGTTGGTTTTGTTTTGGCATATGCAGTAAAATATTTCCGCCTCCATCGCCAGTGAATGGGGAGGGGGGGGGGGTAAGCTTGAGTTTGGGAATGGCCGATTCCATAGGGGTCTCAGAGGCTCAGACCACCCTTATAAGGCTCATAGCTACGTCTGACTGACTAGGGGTGACACCGCGCAACTAGAAGCCAAGCCATTTCGTGTATTTCCCCGCATCAAAAATATTTTTGCATTGCGTTTTTTCCTGGAACAATTTTTCAAATCCTCATGAAGACTATATAGTGAACTTGAATTCGCATATGGCATATCACCAGTACTGAGAACTCAAGCCATCATGAAAAGAGGGGACGGGTTAGTGAGATAGCGCCTCGCGGGGTTCAATCGGGGGCGGGTGTTCGCACGGGGAGGGGGGTCAGAACCCCCATGACCCAAATGATCAGTAGTTTTTTAACATATGTTAAACTGAGTTTGAACAGTTCAGTTGAAGTTCCGCAGCTGTTATTTAGTAAAATATTGCTGCAGCATGGGTCTAGAAGGCATATGAATCGTACTTATTTCCCAAATAGAGAGAGAGACAAAATATGAGGGCGCACTTCCCTGGGTTCCGATCTCAGCCCCCCCCCCCCCCCCCATGACAAATCTCTACGTACGCGACTAATCGGGGGTAGTAGAGTGGACCAGGGCGGTACCGTAGCTGGGATAATATGTTAAGGGGTGTCAATTTCTTGAATTCCGACTAGGTTTTTTTCAACTAGTGGCCGGCGGATACGCGAAGCGGAACCAGAAAATGTGGTTTTCAGTTGATACTCCCAGATCATGACTGAAAATTGCAGTTTCTTGGCATCAAATGACAAAACTAACTGCTACCCGAGATAAGAGTGGTATCCTTACAGTGGGGCCTAGTGGTCCGAGTTTTGGGGACAATTTTGTTGATCAAGTGATCCCTGCGCGGGAGCGTGACTATCTGTGATTCTGTGTTATATAGGTGATGTGGAGCGCACAGGAAACGTTTAGGTTTTGGTACTCCCTAGATCACCGACAATGTAGGCCCGAACTCTCGGGTGGACGGAGCGCCACCAAGGTGACAGGAAACTCCCAATAAATGTTGGTTTCTGGTTCCTCCAGATCACCGAAAATTAAATTTTCAGATGAGAGAGCGCCACCACGAAGAGCGTGGGGCGCTCCAAAACGTAGGTACCCCAGATACTGAAAATGACACTTTTTGGGCATTGAGATCTCACCAACTGAACAAGTAATGGGTTCGCGAGTTGGAAATGCAATTCAGCTATTGAATGTCGCGAATTGCAGTCACATTTGGAAGTGGCCTAAAATTCATATTGTTCAATGGGGCACCATATATAACACAGTTGACAAACAAGCTCCAGTCTTGTAGTGTTTCTATTATTGTCTGTCCCGTTGAATATCTTTTGGTCATATAGGCGTGTATCATCACTTACTAATAAAATATAAACATTTTGTATAGTGCCAACAAACTATATAACAATTATTCTCGTAGTCCTAGCGCTTAACAATCAAACAACAAATTGTTGTTTTACAGTGTTAACTTGGCGCTACGAGAATTTTTTTATATAATTGTAAATCATAAAAGATGAGCTTTAGTAAAAATATAAGTTTAAGAGATTATTCAAAAGTGTTAAGATTGACTATTGCCTGATTTTCGATCAATTACCATGTATTACATGCAAGGGCGGCGATTTGTGTTGGCGGTTGGGGGGGGGGGGACGTACAAGATGAATACCATCTAAGCGGAGCGCCACCACAGTTTGGCGCGTAGCGTACAAGAAAAAATCGGGTTTGGCAGACCCTAGATTGCAGGAAAAGGCACTTCCCATGCCTTAGGAGACAGTCAGCAGGATTCCTAACATTGATAACAAATTTTTATTTCAGGAAAGGTTCTCCAAAAATTATCGTACTTAGGGATCAATTTCAAGGTTTTGCGTTGGGTGCTGTGGCATTCTGAAATACGATTGCAAGTGAGGTTTCAGTCATGAAAGGGTCAATCGGAATGGGCAATGCCACATCACTACGTTCGCGCGAAGCGCAAAATTTTGCAGGATCCAATTGTACCAACGATCCGCCATTGCAATGACGCGATAGGGCAGGCCTGAGTTTTTACGATTACGGCCCCCGTTTTTATCTTCTTTGCGGACCACAGCGCATGGGAGGGACATTCTATTTGGAGCCAGACTTGTGGCCAAATGAGTAATAACACAGAAGTAAAACCGCAACTGCGCGCGAAGCGCGCGCGGAAATTTCACACTTTTGGACATTCCTCTATGAAGCCCAGGCAATCTCTGGATATAAACTTGTCTTCACCCAAATTTTTAATCATGTCTTGCACGAAATTGTGGCGTTTTTGGCCGAATCTTCGATGGCTATTTTATGGGGTTTCCACTCGCACCGTGTGCCGGCCCTCTTAATATGTGCACCGTGCACGCAACCAACTTCAAGAAAGGGTCGCACCCATAAATTGGTGGCAAATACTCTATTCTAAATTTGGAGATAGACCATATTTTGCCGAAACAAGTCACAGGTCCGTTAGGTTTTGTAACTCCGCCCGCCCGTCGCCCCAGCATTCTTCCCTTTAAAGACAACAAAGTTGACACTTTTGGGCATTCCATTAAACATTCAGGCAATATTTGGACTTCACTTTTGGACAGCCTTTTCTTCACTTGAATTTTGATTCAGGTCTTTCTGACAACGCAATTTGTGCTGTTCCCTGGCTGCATTTCGATGCCGCACCGTGTACCCTCATAGTGATAGTATGTGCACAGTTTATACTCAAACTTTAAAAACAAGTGGTCGCACCCTAAATAAATAAAAATCACAGATCCCGCCAGGTGGTAGACCTACCCCCGTCGTCTCAACCCCCTTCACCACAAGATATTTGCAAGCAATTTGTTTGACAACGTCCAATGAAGGAGAGACACACCAAGCTGATGAAGCCAGTCTTATGTAAACGATAGGGATTGGAGGAGAACCCTTCTTTCATTGATAATTAAGAACAACCCAGAGTAAATTCCAGGCATTTTTTGTTAAGGAACTCATATGTCTGCAGAAGGCACATCAAATGTCTGAACACTACCGACACATGAAATACCGCGCGCAGCGCGCAAAAATTTCGAAAATGGAGCAGCAGAATTCACTCAACTTGATCATTTAGGTCATCATGCATTTGTTTAAACATGGTTGCTGATGGATATGTCGGATACAGTGTCAGCGAAATAGCAGTCGGGCTCAAATATTGGGGGGGTGGGGACACGATGCATAGCGTCCCCCCCAACCCAAATATTGGGGGGGACGCCGTTCCAACCACCCCCCCCCGTCCACCCCTGATCGCCGCCCTTGATTACATGTATGACACTACTGTCGCGAAGCTCGAAAAAAAGATGCTTCAACATTTGACTGAAAATATGCCCAATCCTGATGAGGAAAATATTTTGTTAGACATTTCCCGATACTGTACGGTACGGATACTTTCCACTCATTTTTCGGTATCTGTATACATTACACGTACAAACGCGAAAACGCCATCGCTGGTCATCGCATGCATGCGACACTTCTAGAATATGTGTCCCATCCGTCTCTCCCGATTAGGGAGTTATCGCACTGGCATACCTTCGAAAGTGTTTTTCTTCTAGCCCATATCTTTATCTGTATTCATTACGCTACAAACGCCACCGCTAGTTATCGCGTGCAACACTTCTTGAACAATGTTCTCTTCTCTCCCCTATGCCCCAGCGAGCAGGGCGTAATACACAATTTCCCAAGGGGGTATGAACTTTTGGGACCGACAGCATGTTCTGTCTGAGACCGACTTTTTGATTGACTATCTTTTAGTTTTTCCCAGGTTTTTTTCGTCGACCGTGGTGACGTTCACGACGAGGGGGGGGGGGGGGGGGGGGGGGGGATCTTTCCGTAGGTGGCTTCCGTCCAACGGCCATTTGTCACAATTTTTATGGCATTCTTCGTTCACGAACATCCATCTTCGGGGGTCTATTCAAGGTTCCTTAAAAATCGGCTTTGGCCGCTCAGAGACCGACTTCTTGCCGCGGGACCGACGGGACCTACGGGACCGACTTTTCAATATCTCAGGGGCTGTCCCTGCCAGCGAGTTCCGCCTGCTCCTCAGTCTTCCTCCCCCTAGGCATGCCCGGTGAGTTACGCCTGTTCTTCAGCGCGGTTTCAGGAACAGTGTCCCTTTAAATTGGAGGTAACACCATGTCTAAGGTCATGCCTCATTGGTATCCGCATTTTGCATATGCACCAGTTGACGAACAGTCAAATGTTTACTCGAAATGATACCAGATCCTATCCCACGGCCACATGCGCTATATGCAATGCGCAGACTTCACAGAACTGAGCTGAGGTGACTAATCCTAGTATGAATAGTGTGACGTACATTGTTACACTGATTACGATACAATCTCCTCATTAATTAATAAGTCGTAACACTAGCAGCAGTACCGCCGCGCATCTGCAACTTGAAAGTGCTAATTAGAAGAAGCCGTTTTGGTGGAACAGCCACTTTGCTTATTTGTTGTGCATACCTGGATTACCGGATTTACGAATTTGGGAATTTATGATATTGGACTAACGAGCAGAATGAAGTTGACGCAAATTTGGTAACTGTCTCATCCTCAGTGTTGAAGCCACGTACCACACCGAATCGTTATGGCGACGGGAGGTCTCAGGTACAGGTGGCCGTTCGCGTGCGGCCTTTCAACAAGAGAGGTGAGGTAGTGATAGCCTAGGCTTGAAACAGTAGCTAGCACTTAGCTAGTGCTGCAGGATAGTAACAACTTATCACTCACACTGTGGACAGACCACAGTGCACACTGCCACTGCAAGTGCAACTGCTAAACTGACTGAAGTGTAGATTTTGGTGTCTGAAAAAATACATTAGAAGCACATGCCCCAATAAAATTGCACCAGTATTTGGATCGAGGTATGTTTACCACTGTGTTAGTGTTAAAACAGCCTGTAACTTGCAGTGTAGTGTAAATGTACAAACTCAGCCTAAAAATAGGCAGGCTACAGACATATTGCATGTAAATATTGCCTGATTTGAAGCCATTCTCACGACAGTACTCCGGATACCCCTGTGCTTTGCATCCAACTAGAACTCATTCCAATGTTTCTATTCTGAGAGAAAAAAAATGATATAGGCTAAGTCATTATTGAATTTTGGTGGTTTGGCGCTAAAACTCCCCTGCTAACATTTTGCAGAGAAAAACAGAAAAAATACTTCTCTTATGTTTAGGCCTAATAATCACAATAAATAGTTCAACAAGAATGTTTGATAGTGATGATTTGCCAAAAAATAATGTTTGAAGTGTGTTGATGTAGCGCTGATCACGAGGGACTGATTTCTGCGTGGCGGTTCACTCGGTACAGCTTTGTTTTGCTACATGCTGCTTCCACTTTATGCTGTCAAGAGGCACCATTCATAGGGCTGTCAGTAATCATGTTTTTCACATTGGTTTGCATTAAACTTTAGAGTAAATTACCCATATTGTGATGTGCAATTTGTTTATCTGTATGATGTACCTGTATGTATGTTTTGTACCACAACTATTAACTTCTTCACTGTTTGGGAAATCTTGGGTATTGAAATTTGGTAGTAGAATGAAAGAATTATGCTAAGTAGGATTGCAAACACACCTTCAGCATTACTTTCCCCGTCGATTCAAAGCAAAGGATCCAGAACCTTCACGTCCAGTGTCCCGGCCTTATGGAACTCACTTCAAGTTCCAGACCATGTGAAATTTGTACAATAATGCATTGCTTACACTTATAAATCCTCTCTTAAGACGTATAATATCTTTTTAAAAGGGCCTATAATTTGTAACTTTTCACTGAAAGCGCTACAAGAAATATTGTATACAGTTTGTAAAAACTGCATGGTATCATTACTGTATTATTATATTCATAGTTTTTTCACACAGTTTCTCACTAATTTTCAGCGTGAGGTTAATGAGGCCATCAGTTTAAATTCTACTGGACTTCAATGCACAGTATATATGCAGTGGATGCTGCTACAGATGAAAACAATTTGGTAGCATCGTTTCAATGTCATTGGCGACTGTAAAACCAAAATCGCATCCCCAATGCGCCATGGAAACTACCTATAGCAGGGGTAGCGGCAGCTCTTGAAAGAAAGGGGTCCAATACCGCAATCTGACTATGACATTGAATAAAATGCCATAATTTACAGTAAATATAGTGCACTTTTGGACCCCTTAAGTGGGTTACAAAACCCTTGTTTAAAGGGTCCAAACTGCCAAGAAAGGGGTCAAGGACCCTCAGACCCCTTAAACCGCTACCCCTGCACTATAGTCAATAGCAGTTTGGGGCAGAAATTGATGATTGTATTTAATGCAACACATTAAACCACATTTGTTGGGAAGTTGGGAAGATTTCGAAAAAATCTTTCAGTCAAGTTGTAATTCAACCCATCCTGTGATGAAGGGGGGGGGATCCATAGTCAATAGATAAGGATACATTCTAGTGTCATCAGAGCATTAAATTGGGAACATATCATGTGTACTCTGAAGCTTTTATTGACTGCAGCTGTGCATTTCCTTTGCAGATATTTTGACAGGAAACGAAGACAAGACAAAGTGACTTGTATCTAAGAATAAGACCTATTTTACGAATATGATAAAATTATCTTTATTCATTTCTCTTCTCCAGAGCTTAATCTTGGGACAAAATGCTGCGTGGACATGGAACGGAACCAGACAATCCTGAAACCTCCAACCCCCAAAGGCGACAGGTACGTCATATTTGATATTTGTATTATGACGGACAGATCACTGCAGTGTTGATTTATTGGATAAAAAAAATGAGCCCGTCAGCTGTCACATTTTGTCTTCAAAATAAAAAGGGTAATTTGCATAATGGTTTCCAGTTTCCAGTGTTGTATAAAGTATCCTAAATATTAATGAAACCTTGTAGTGTATCACTTTTTCAGATTTTCCTGTTCATAGAGGATAGGTCAAAGGTCAATTCCAGATATTTTGTTTGAATGGTCAAGTGGCATCGGATGATCTTGAAAAAGGTCATTTCAAGGTTAATGTTTGCCATGTTGTTAGAGCAGTCAAGCTGTTTCTAGTCCTACAGAATAGATCAAATATCATGAAAGCATTACCTCTGGCACTGAACAACATGCTCCCGAATGAATTTGAGGTTGGAGGTTATTTATGGTTATTTATGGGTCAATTTGGCCATTTTGTTTGACTGACAAGGCGGTTCTATAAATAGATAGGATGATCATGGAATTTGGTCAGTATTGGCATTGACCAATAGTAAAAATGGGGTGTTCAGAAATTAGCGGTCAAAATACATTCTTGGGTCATTTTCAGCAGTCATGACATGTACTCTAATAAATTGCCTACATTTTTTGCTTTGTACTCCATGAGAGCCATGCAGAGAAAGTTACTCAAATAATCAAGACGCCCAATGGATTTTATTCAAACAGACTGAATGACTACCAAGAAATGAGCTACTGGAGCCAATTAGCACTCATGGTCACGGTCGGCATTCTTGTGGCTATTGGCTAATTTGCATAATTCTCACTAAATAGCCGATTTTCACAAGGCTTTGATTCCTTTTCTTTTTCCTCCAAGTAAGAGCAAATCCCCGTGCGGCCTCAGGTCACCAGTTGAAGTGGAGTATTTTTTAAATCAGTAACTGTTATAATAGCAGTTACTGATTGGAAAACAGACGAGGTTAGCCACTTCTGGCAACGGAACCTACTTGTTTTCAGCACCAAAAAAGCTGGAAGGTTGTAAGGTTTGTCCATGAAAATAATGGAAATAGGGAATTTTTAGACCCGTTGCTATCAGGGCCTGAGGTGATGTAATTCGTACGGCTAATTTAGGAGTGGACTATTTAATCTGATGAGGTCCGGAATGGCATGATGCATCTATTGGACCTGCAGGAGTTGCAATCCAGTATTGTGAATCTCTCAGACACTGGACTTGATAGGAGAAAATAACGCCCTTCCGGCACCCGGAAGTGACGGTATCGTAATATATCCGCGGGAGGACTTAGCGGCACTCCATGTTATGCCTCTCTGAAGCCGGGCGGTGCGGGGTGGTCAGTTTACGGCTTGGCATCACGTTAGGTGGCTGCCCTGGCTGGATTTCACGCTTGGCTGGCACGAATTGAATAATGCCAGCCCGTGAGTGATGGAGGTCAATGCAGGAGGTGGCTTGGTTTCCATGGTTGATGAAGATACGGAGAGAGAAGTATCAGTTAGGGCTTCAGCCTAGTTGGAATAACGAGGAGGAATATGAAAAGGGAAGGGATTGGACACATTCTGAATAGTGTGGGTAATGGTCATTCACCTGCTGTCTATTCTGTATCATTCTAAGGGAAGATAAGCCATGCACACTCGGACACAGGTCTTGTGTTTTTATCACAGGAACAAAAATATTTGAGGAGTGCTAAAAAGTTTTGTTTCTTGTTTTCTTATGATTAAAAGCGAAGGTTTCGTGCTCACATGCATCTCGCACAGTTCACTTCCAATATAATGAACAGTATTGATCAAAATTGAGCAGCGCAGGGTTAGCCCTCCCGGGGTATTGGGGTCATAGATACCTTGTTGGGCAGTTTGAACCCTGAATTTGATAATGTGTGCACTGACGAACTCAAAAAAAGAGAGAGGGGGGGGGAAGGATTGAACACTGTTCTCAAGAAATGACAGTGATCTGCCGTTTTATTTGCTAAAACCACATGATTGAATCCAAAATTTCTGAGCCAAGCGGTAACCTGGTAGTGGCGTCATGCCCCCACTTGTGATTCATGCTGGGGGATAAGCACCTGGGGCACACAACTTTATAGGGGGAAATTTGCCTCCACCCCCCTCCCACCCAGACACATACATGGAGAATTGGAGATGCGATGTCTTGAGGATTCATAATGCATGTCAAGCGGATTGCATCTCTGCTTTGATCAGTCCATCAAAGCAGAGCTTCAGCAGCAATAATGACCCCAGCTGTGCATTTATGGAAAAGTAGCAGGGCTGGTCCTGTCGTGGAGATAGATCTTGGGGGGGTTTGGAGGGCGAGAAAAACAAAAGGAAGTGTGCCCTCATTAATGGCCCTCACCCTCCCTATTGGCAAATAAGTAAATTTATGGGCCCCTAGACACAGTGCTGCAATATTTTAAAAACCTCCACTGAACTGCAAAAAAAAAAAAAAATCAGTTTTGGGTCAAGAATATATTATCACTTGGGTAATGATGTGAAGGGGGTCCCACCCCCCCCCACACCCGGGTTGCCACTGGAAATGGCAGTTGTAGGTATAGATCGATTGAGACTACAGTGGCCCGCATTCAGCACCCTTGTTTCTAATCCCGCATACATCATGGTATGGCCTATCTAATTGGCGGTACTTGAATGAGCGGGCATTCTTTTTTCGGGATGTTGGTATGAAGGCGTGTACTATTTTAAACCTGAAACTGTGAGTCTGTGACCACACCCTCTCTCTCAGTGACCATTAGTAACACCTTGATATGCTGAATATTAAGGTCCACATCGCATGGCAACACAGCATTGTACATGTAGCCCGTGTATAAACCACCATGTGGTCAGAAATCTGTTGTGGGAACAAATGAGAATGAAGAGAAACAAGTGCAAGTCGGATCGTCCCCTTGGTAGCTGCGGACAGCAAAAACTCTTCTTGTGGCAATACACTGCATTTTCTTCGGCCATTTCCACATTTATTGTTTGTTCACATTTTCAACTGACCTCTACTGAATCTGTCATAACAAGGAATGACTGGAACAGATCTACCCATTAGCTGAGATTTGCTATCAGTTGCTGCTTGCTATGTCCGTTTATAGGACTGTGGCAGTGAACAGTGGACACAAACTTCCCACAGAAATGATATCTAACATTGGTGACATCATAGTATAGTTGAACCACTACACAAGTTACCTCAAACAGCATTAGGTGGGGGGGAGGGAGCAAAAAAAAAACGGCCCCCATTTCTAGGTCACCACTGAGGAATTGGCCGAGATGTAATGAAAACAAATCCTGTGGAGGCAGGTGCTAATGTAAACTAGTGCGAGATGCGATGAAAGACAAATCACACCCCCTGGAATAGGTTTTTTAATGGGAATGCATTGCTTCTGGAGGGATGAATACAATGCGAGAGCTAACAATTTTTATAAAAACCGCCTGCATGAAGGTCATTAAAAGGCACGTAGGGGTCAAAACCTGATTTAGTACTTTTTGGCATAGCACGGGGAATGTTCATCAGAATGCAAAATGCTCCTAGGAGTGGATGTATAAAGGAGAGTTACAATTTTCATAAAATTGCCATGTCATTAAAGGTCATTCAAGGTCACTTGGGGGTCAAACAAAAAACTGTTTTCTGGCATATTCGGAGAATTGAATTCTTGTGGAGGCTGGAAGTTCACCATTGTGATATAATTGTTGACCTGCATGTGTGTGACCTCTGACCTCAATTGACCTCTGTCGGGTTGGTCATGTGTGTTAAAAGTTGCGTCTTGAATAATGTGCTTATTAAGGAGTTACGGGCCAAAAAAAATAGAAACTGGTTATTTTGGAGATGTGATAGACCTTTGTGTGCTTCATGGAGGAAACCAATACGGCTTGATAGGACAATTATTTGGTGAGTTACAGGGGTCAGTTTATTTTAATAGCGTTTTCGCCATAACATTGGCGTGTCATTGGAATTGCAATATGCTTCTAGGAGTGGATGCACACATGGAGAGTAACCAATTTTTATAAAAACCGCCATGTTCATTGAAGGTCATCAAAGGTCACGTAGGGGTCAAAAACTGATTTTAGTACTTGTTGGCAATAGCATGGGCATGTTCTCAGAATGCAAAATGATCGAGGAGTGGATGATCACATGGGAGTACAAATTTTCATAAAAAAACCTGCCATGTCATTAAAGGTCATTCAAGTCACTTAGGGCGTCAAAAACTGTTTTAGGCCATAATCAGAGAATGAATATCGTGAAGGCGGGAGTTCACCATTGTGATATAATTGTTGACCGCATGTGTGTGACTCTGACCTCAATTTGACCTCGGTAGATGGTACTGTGGTTAAAGGTTGAGTCTGGAAAGAAAGGTGATATTTAAGGAGTTACGCGGCAAAGAAAAATAAAACTGGTTATGTTTGGATAGTGATAGACTTTGTGTGACTTCATGGAGGAAACCAACTCCGGCTTCTTTTTTTGTTTTTTTTTTTTTTTTTTTTTTTTTGGATTCGGAACACGTACTTGGGAGTTACCACGGGGGTCAAAGTTATTTAATAGCTTTTTCGCAATAACATTAGGCGTGTCATTGGAATGCAATATGCGACTAGGAGTGGATGATACATGGGAGTAAACAATTTTTATAAAAACCGCCATGTCATTGAAGTCAGCAAAGGTCACGTAGGGGTCAAAAACTGATTTTGTACTTTTCAATAGCACTGGGCATGTCATCAGAATGCCAAATGCTCCTAGGAGGGAGTATCACATGGAGAGTTACAATTTTCATAAAAAACTGCCTGTCATTAAAGGTCATTCAAGGTCACTTAGGGTCAAAAAACTGTTTTATGGCCTAATCAGAGAATTGAATTATCTGGGAGGCTGGAAGGTTCACCATTGTGATAGAATTGTTGACCGGCATGTGTGTGACCTCTGACCTCAATTGACCTCTGTCGGATGTTCATGTGGTTAAAGGGTGAGTCCTGAATAAAGGTGCTTATTAGGAGTTACGGGCAAGGACAATAGAAAATGGTTATTTTTGGCATATGTGATCGACCTTTGTGTGCCTCATGGAGGAAACCAACTCCGGCTTCGATCGGACGCATACTTGGTATTAAAAGGGTCAAAGTTGAATTTAATAGCTTTTTAGCAATAACATTGGCATGTTAATTGAAGCCATATGCCTATAGGAGTGGATGCATCACAGGAGAGTAACAATTTTTATAAAAACCGTCATGTCATTGAAGGCATCAAAGGTCCACGTAGGGGTACAAAAAACTGATTTTAGTACTTTTGGCAATACACTGGGCATGTTCATCACGATGCCAAAATCTCCTAGGAGTGGATGTAATCACATGGAGAGTACAATTTCAAAACGACAATGTCATAAGGTCATTCAGGAGGAACTTAGGGTCAAAAACTGTTTCTGCCATAATCGGAGATTGAATATTGTGAAGGATGGAAGGTTCACCATTGTGATATAATTGTTGACCGCACTGTGGTGACCTCTGACCTCAATTTACCTCTGTCGGGTTGGTAATGTGGTTAAAGGTTGAGTCTTGAATGAATGTGCTTATTTAAGGAGGTAGGCCAAGAAAGAAAATAGAAACTGGTTATTCTTGGATAGTGATAGACATCTTGTGTGGACTTCCAGGAGAGGAACCAACTTTCCCGCTTCGACGGACGACAATACTTTGGTAGTTACAAGGGGTAACAGTTTAATTTAATAGCTTTCGCAATAACATAGGGCGTGTTCATTGAAATGCAATATGCCCGTTGGGCGGAATATGAACATGGGACCAGGGGGGGGGGGTCAGGGGGATAATAGCCATGGGCCCCTTGCTTATCGTGAACCTGGAGTCCATAATTTTGACCTGGGTGATACATTAGTAAAGAAACAAGTGCCCTTGCCCAAGGACACATCATAAAAGCTGATCAGTCTGTGGAACTTACATCCTTCACGGTCTGGAGCTCTGCCGACTGAGCTAATCCAGAATTCACTTGTGCTATTCTCTGGAGACTGGGAATATCTTACTGTAGCTGGACTTTAGGTTAATTGCATCATCAAAATTGTGCCACTTCATGGGTACAAAAACCGTCAATCCTTCACTAATTTTAAACTGGACATGCAGTCCTGGCCCGGCTGCCCCCACTCATTATGCACAAGCATTCTGGCAATTAATATATTGTAAACAAAGTAATATAGGTCGGCAAACGCTTATAATAGTTACCTCTGTGAATTTCGTACAGATCTTCAAATTACTTTTCATGATCAAACAACAATTGATAATTTGGATAATTGAAAACATTATGGTCGGAGTAATTGAATCAGACTCCAATGTTCATATGGCCATGTGTCTAACCTAAATTCCTGGAATATTAAATTCTGCCATCAGTGAGTATTGTGAATCCTACCAAGTATTCCTTATCTACCAACTGCAGCATTTGTGTCGCTAATTTGCAGTCACATCCAAGTATAACAAAATTGCAAACATTGGCTGTCAAGTCCTGCTCGCCGATCGTCGGCACGTCCTGAAGGTGAATCTTTCCTGCAGGCTGACCACATCGAAGGACAATTGAAATCACCTGTGATTGTTATAGGACCAGCAGCTTGTGCCTGAGTGCACACTACGTGTAGTATACGTGTGTGACTGGAAGTTCCTGAGTCTGGGGAGTAAGCGTACAAGTAGGAAATTGCACAACGTGCTGCTACTGGGATACTGTGACTGTATAAGTATGTTGCTGAGACAGACCATTTATATTAAGTACCGGTTTGTGTTGACTTGCTAACAAGGGTGATTTTTAGGTTGCGAGGAGAACCAGGCGCCATACACGAGAGGCGAGGGGTGGTGGAATTTAGTCAGTGTGTAAATTTCCACTGGGCTCATTTGGGCGAATTGAATATCTAAGTTACGTCAACCACAAATAGGTTTTTCCTACACAACATTCCCGATGATATAATAGAATACCAAGCTAATAACGACACTTCACAACTAAGTTCATTGCGTATACTATCCTGGGGGTGAAACATGACCCTCGCAGCTCTCGCCTAGTCAATTGTTTTGTATTGAGGGCAAAATTGAGACAGATGAAACTAATTTGGTATCCTAAATTTGTACATTTCATGGCTGGTGCAACCGTAGGGAGATTGGTTGGGGGAACGTTTGGTCCCGTCACACCCTCAATACTTGATAATTTGGTAAATAGCTTCTTACACAACATGTACATTTTTGGGAGTATGGGGTTAGGCGGCCAGTACGAATCATATTTCTTTGTGTTTCGTGGTTGCAGGACGGTTTGGCAAGTTACATGAGGTGTGAAAAACTTTCATACATGTGGGGAAAGTGTACACGAATTTTTCATGTTCTCACAAAATAGAGCCTGGTTCCGTTCTCACTAAAATTACCCCTGCTAGACTTATCACAAAGTTTGTCACTTGTCACATCTTTAACACAATATTGAGAGCATAGACAAAATAAGCCTAGGTGTTGTTGATATCCTCCTATTGAAGGCTGATATAAAATGTTCCTGAAGTACCCTTTAAGTGATCTCAGCTGGAGTGACAAGTGCTCTTGTCTGTGAACGAGAAACAGAAAAAATGACAGTCATGATGAGCTCAATATTCTAACATTCACTAGGCCATAGCCCGGTTTTGATTGAAAATTTGGGTCTTGGGGGCGTTTCCTCCAGCCAAACCCCGGCCAAACCCCCCCCCTACCCACCTCTCAGCCGATGTCCTCTCCATAGTTACCTCTCCAGTCATGTGATAGACAACGGGGAGGATATCAAAGTACAATGGTCATGTACGCATAAAGCTGCTATTTTAGTGTCCGATATCTGGTACATATTAAGGAAACTCGAACCTCAGAAAAACTTTCAGGTGGGTGAAAAGGAGACAATTCTGTATTGCGCGATTTGCCCCGTGACGTCACAAGAGTAACAATCAAAAACATGTATTTTTACCAACCCAGTGACAAAAGATCAACAATGTGATGTGATTAAAAACTTAAAAATTGTTCACAAGATATGAAAGAACTAATTTATTCAATTTGTCAACTATGAATATAACTAATGATCGACCAGTGCAAAACACAGGCATTACTGTTTAAATAGTCAATGAGCGACCTTGCATCGTTACTCTGGGGACGTCATCAATTGCCGAACTCAACAAGGGAACAGGCCAGAATTGCCAAATTTGGGGTGGGGTTTGGACACATCCTCTTGCATCTGGGCCATTTAACATGCATCTGTTGGATGACCATTGTACTTTGAAGATATAATAATGCCCCCCAAACCCTGCTAAAGGTGGATCTTGCACCCTTTGCATTGAGATACTGTACACTACACATACTGGCACTCCACATACGGTGTGTGAGGGCTTTGGGGTCTCGAGCCCCCCAAAAATGTGCTCAAGCCCCCTCCCAAAAAACCACCAAGGGTTGTTGTTGATTATTTTTTTGTGTTGAAGATGCATATTGGATAATATGAACTAACACATAGCGTCCGCCTCCTTCACACCCTTAGGCCTCTCCCAATTTCCCCCAGTCAAATTCTCGCAAGATAACCAGGGGGTTACGCCTATTCCTCAAAGTCATGAAAGGTAGAAGTACTAGGCTGCTCGTACAGGTAGTGACAAACTGCGCTCTTTTTGGGCTTGTGGCGGCGCCCTCCGGCGGAACAATCCTGTCCATCAAATTTGTTCAGTATTGGGATCCGGTGGGTTGGAGCCGCCGCCAGGATGACATCGTAGCTCTTGGTTAGAGCCGATTCGTGGATACCTGAAGTTAGGTTGGGATGGGTCAGGCCAAGGGCATGTCGCTTGCCGGAGAAGGCCCGGGGCGGTGTAATGGAACGAGGGGGGATGCGGCGAAGGGTGCATTCCAGCATGTGCCCCACATGAGTGAGTGGGTGAGTGACAACTGTCAAATCGACAACCCGCTTGGCCCATTTTCATACGTGACGTGCGTACACACGGTGCAAAGTGTTATTGGTTACAAAGCAGCGTTTCTCACGTCCTGCATGCGTTTTATTACTAGGACAGATAAGGAAAATCAGACCTGAAAGTGGTCAGGTGAGTATTGTTAAGGAATCGGGGGCCTAGTTGTATTTGAGAGTTGTAAGTCTACGGTCAAAATTTGGGATATTGTCACCGTTTAGGTCTGTGAATACACTCACACCTTGATCACACGGACATGGTTCCACATACAGAGTTAGGCACCAATGCCATCTTATTAAGTGACTCCTTGGTAGTGCGGGTGTTGTTAAAAATGCCACTCCCTTAATCTTTTAGATTCTATTCTGGCGTTTCTCAAACCCCTAAATCCCCCCCTCTCCATCTGAAAGAGTAGGTAAGAGCCGTCGCCCCGGCTTGGCTTAAAGCGGCAAGTGCCAACTGCTGCAAATCGGTGAATGATGGTTAACAAGTTTTATGAGCCTAACAGTAAACAAATGTGCATTCGGTCAATTACGAAGCAAAGTCATTATGGCATAATTGCCACGACACGCCAACGGTGATTCTTATAACCCAGTAACCCATGTGATATCATGTTAGTACTATTTCTCACAGAACACTTTGATTGAGAAATTTGAAGACACAGATCTATATTCATTCCTGGGAACATGCAGGATAGACATTCGTGGAGTGCCGTTTCCAACCACGTGGAGATTTGTGAAGGTTAAAAATTTCTTGGACGCTCGGCCCAAACCTATGGTGGCGCTCCACTTAGATAGTAATCCACCAAAAATGGGATTCTGGCACCGCACCTGCTGCTGATATAATGTTACCACATACAAACACAATTGCTTGTTCTTCAGTGTTGTAGCTTGCACGGGGGATATTTCTTCTCGTCGAATACCAGAGCGCTAGGCTGAAATTGCCTCTTCAGTTGAATGGGCAGAAATCTTGTGAAATTTCTCCTTTATGAATAGCCCTCACCTTCTGGAATCCCCTTGAACAAGGTCCGTTCAGTTCATGCTGTTTGTATTGCATAATACAAACTGTAATATTACTACCCCCGTAGCAGGGACTTAGAGCCAGAGGGGAGTCTCACCGTCATGGGACGGCAAGGACACTGATGGGGATGGCCGATTCTGTGAGACAGACTTGAGACGGCACAATTTTTTTTTTTGTTTTTGTTTATTTTGGGTCAACGATTTCCTAGTTCAGCTGGACCTAGTGCATTTTGAAGTGCAGGGGCATAATATGAAATGCCAAGTTGCCTTTCTGGACTTCCATTAAAACTGCTGTCTCTCGGTATCGATCCGCGCTCCGCACGGGTGCCTGCGATTTGCAAGTTGAATTTTTGCTATATGGATTTCAGCGTTCACAAGGGAGACACCCTATTTCAAATTACTGGTAATGCCCTGCCCGGTAGCGTCTGTTCGTAATGTATTTTCTGGCTAATTGTCTCTGAACAATTACTGAGGTATAGATATATCAGTAGATGGTTAGTTTATTAACCCACAGTATTGATTTGACAGATGCGGGAGCCGAGATTGTGTTCTTCTGGGGGGCGTCTCTGAGATGGTGGTCTTGTCATTAGTGGCTAATTGATTGTTCGGTATTGGTGGCGCCCTCCTCCGTCATGGCCCAGATACAGGATATCACGAGATGGGTGTCATCCACTTCCTCTTGCGCATAATTTGGCCCAGGAATGATCCAATTGGTTGTTCATTAGATGGGATTATTACAGAGCCGGGAGAGAGATGTGCACAGGTTTCCGGGCTTACTTCACTCCTACGGGTCGGGGTTTGGTTACCAAAACATCCAGAAACATAACACATGTAGTTGATCTCTTCCCGGTAGTCTTGTGGGATTGGACATTGGACACACTGCTATCCAAAGAGAGGCTTCATAATAATTTATTTTATTTAGTTATTTAGTCTAGTATATTCAGTTGATGAGGACCTTCAGGAAAAAACATCTCAGGGAACTCCAAATGAATTGAATCGTCTCGTCCTGGCTCAAGTTTTCAAATGCTGACTAAAGTAACTAGGAGAAGGGTCATGGGCAGAGGTAAATTAAGGGGCATAATCCCAAATGTTTGTTCCTCCGGTGGTGAAGGTTAGGGCGTAGAGGCAGAGGTTTTTAGGAGACAAACCTGAAAACAAGTAAATGAAGTGGTGGCCTTACAAAAGTCCACAGACAGAGCCTTGATACGTTGAGTGTAATAGAATTATAATATAATATAATATCTCGTCTATATAGCGATTCCACGTCGAAGACATGCTTGCAAAGCGCTTTACAGATACAAACTTATCATTTAGTGACTCGTACACTCGTATATTAGCATGACCTCTCGATTGTTCTTCCCGACGCATCATTCCAGTAACGTTGCTTCATCATGTCCCCTGAGGGACTTCCCAATAGTGAGCTGCCCCACATACGGCGCTCGATACTCTTCACAATGCACCTCCAAGGTACACACGTTCACACGTGGGTGGCTGGAACATTCAGGAGACATGACTTGTCCAACAGCACTGCGGAAAAGTCTGCGGGCTTCCAATGGGCGCCGAACACTCGCAAAACTCGTGGTTTGCAGTCTAGAGCTCTACCGACCTGAGCTAATCCGCTCCCTTTGATTGAATTATCTGACTTGACAAAATTCAGAATTTCATTGAAAAAGATCAATTCGTTGAGAGTCTGTAGTGTACAAAAGCATAGGGAGGGGGAACAGCTCTAGCCAAAAATTTTGAGTAGGGTGTGCGTCACTAGTATGGAAGTCAGATTGAAGAGGGGGGGGGTGCTCCAGTCTCGGCGTGGATGTCTGGACGTCTGCAGAGACAGATTACAGATTATACTTACTGAGCATCACAGTGCACTAGCCTCCACAATACCCCTCTGTATGAATCAAGGGGAGGAGGGGGGTGGGGGGAGGGAGTAAGGAGCAGGGACATGATTGTGGTCAGTGTGGTGTATTGGAATTGTCAAGTTTTCAACATATGTAGCAGTAAACTGTTATAGTGCTATTGGGTTTCTGCCAATTTGTCTTCCATGCTGTTCCCGATCCTGGTGTAACCATTTGCTGCCTTCCCCTATCTGCTAGTCCCTCATCTGCTAGTCCCACATTTGCTGATACTTACTCACATTTTTGGGAGGGCCATTGGTCAGTCAATATAAAGACCAGGTGCTCCCTTGACACACTTTCCCTTCAACGTGAACTTGCTTGTCACCGCTGGATGGAACACAGGGAAACAAACAAAAAATCCCCAAACCAAAACCAAACCGTGATGAACCCATGCTGGTTTCTTCCCTGTCATAAACATCAACTCTGTGAACATTTTAATTACTAACAGTGTTCTGGAGGATCAGCTGCAAGTGCCCGGTAACAATTTATGCTGGTGTCGGCTTCCACTGGGACATAAAAAGGGTTTGCAGCACGTATATGGACATGCTCGCAAACTTTATGGGGCCAGGATGGAAGTAGCAAAATGTAGTACAGTAGGCAACATTTTGGTGGATTGGGTGGGAGAAAGGGAGAATGGTTGACCCGTTATTTGAAAATTTGTGACTTCATGCATGTCTGTATTAACTTACAACCTGAGTGAAATTGAGAAAAGAAGAAAAAAAAGACAAAGAAAAAACAGGTGCAGTAATGTGCCGCTATTTACAACAGCAAAATTCAGGTGTCTACGAAACCCTATTCTCTCATATGTTCGGCTAAACTTTCATGATGATAGGCCAAGTCAGCGGCAGTATCAATATTCACACACTTCTACGGATACCAGCATCCAAAAAATCCACAGCTTTGTAAGACGGAACACAGAAAATTAGAGGTCAACCCCAAAACACTGTTGTTTGGCCACTCTTGATTTTCATAATTGAAGAGTGTTAAAGGGGGGAAGGTGATCCGGATAGTGCATCATAGTGATATTGTTTTTTCAGGTGGCGTCTAAGGTCTATACAAAAATGATAGGTCCAGAAATTGAGGTGGACAGATGATACTGAATTTTAATAAGAGATTAAGGAGGGAAGGAAGGTTCAATTATCCACCCTGCCTTGTTTTTCCCCCCTTCATCCAATTGTGGTAATGTCTCCCAACGGGGAAACTCTCACGAGGGAAACTTCGTAATCATGGTATTGGGTCGTTAGAGTGCGGAGTGGGTGTCAACCCCAAGTTCCCCTTTGAGACATCTCTAGTGGAATTATTATGGGTCCATGATGCATCTGAAGATAACGTTTGTGGTTTACGTGAATTGGTGTTGGCATCCATAATGTTTTTTTTACATGTCCAACATTTCTTTTGGTTAGTACAGTACTTGGGTCTATTGTGAGCCAGTCCCCCCCCCCCCAGCATCCCCTCCCCTTTGCTCCCCCTTCCCCTAGTGTGTGATAGCCCACTGTTGCTATGGAATCAGGCATGAAGCAGTGCATGGAGTGGGTCAGGTGAGTGCACATTCCCCGAAATGTTTAGCACCAAAAACAGGAATGTAAAAATCTCCTCTGTCCCATCTGTGTTGTGGCTTGAGTCATGAGTTTCGCTCAACTGACAGATGTACCAATTAATACTGGTACTTGGGCCACCGGCGTGGATGGTAGTTACGTTGGGGTGAAGTTGGTGAACAATTCTTTTTTTCTCATACAGGGATAGGTGGCCCCCACATGTCTTCACATTAATCACTCATTGTTTCATTCAAATGAAATCCTGTATATCGAGAGGAAGGTGAGTTCATCATAATTGGCGGAAAGTTATTTGTTAATTTTCAACTGTCACGTTACAAAATGGTACTGAATGTCGGATTCACATGCATATGCCCACTGGATATCCGGAAAAATATGAGATAACTTCCTAAGTTTGTGTGCTGTCTGTATGTACAGTTTCATCTCAGAAGTTTTGAGCCTTGTAGCGGCCACAACGACGCCCCCAATCCCCCCACCCCCCAAGGTCACAGGGTCACAAATGTGGTCCAGATGGGTCTAGGGGAAACTTTTTAAAAAGAAAAAACTAACCCTGGGTCATGGTTCCCCCATGGTAGGTAGCCCCAGGGGCATTCACTGTTCGTGTGTTCCGTTTGCGGATGGACAGCAGTCTACAGCAGTGTGACAGAACATGGGATAAGAACCTCTTGGGGGGGGGAAGGAACCACGTGAGTGGATATCCTCACCAGAAGAGATTGGGATGATAATGTACATGCACCGGAGAGCTCTCAGACTTAATCCTGGGTTCTAAGTAGTAATTGCCTAGAAGCAAACCTTGCCCTTCAATCCTCTACTCTGTCAAGTCTATCAAAACTACATACCCCCTAGTATCTAACCTGTAGACCAGCAATCTAGGGCTTGCCAAGGATTAAAGTTGTTTTGGTACTGTAGTGTTTCAAATTCCAGGGAAAAGCATTACTAGCCAGTAAAGGTACGATAGGGGGAAAACCCCAACTCCATAAACCAAGACTGGCAATTGTATTTGGATAGTGAACTCCTACAAAACAGAGAACCAAAATGCCACAATTTGAATTAATTTCTGAAGGCCTCTAAATTTATTTTTATTTTTTACTGGGTGATTTGAGGGAATGCCAAATTTGAGGTCGAGATTCATAGTTTTAGTTATTCCCAAGTTCCCATAGCTTTCAATCACAGGTAACCCTGTGGGCTGGGTTGGGGGAAGCGGGGGGGTGGTTGGAATATCCATGGTGCCCACTTCTGCCATGAGATGCCAAACAAAAAAGGGGCAACACTTGGATCACATGTATATGAAGACCACAGTGGGGAACTGGGGGCCACAGACTTTCCCTGGCTGGAAGAACCCAAGTTCCAAAATTTTTGTCACACTCGATGTGTCTTTGTTTGACATCAAGTTCAAAACAGTTCGGCAGATGACCTTTTGGGCAAGGGGGGGGCGCGGGGGGAGCATTCCTATGCTATGCCTCTCCCAATCTATGTACAGCACTATAGGTTCATGCAGTAATGCAGTAATCACAACAAGGAGTTCTTCAACATCAATTGGGTAACTGAATTTTATCAGGAGGACTCCTTTACATTGAATTGTTACTGACATTCGGCGGGAGAAATGTGAGTGAACTTTTTCCGGGGAAGGCAATTATTTTTCAGGGAATGGAGGGAGAACGGAAACCTTGTGCATTTGTTGAGTCATCTCCATTAGACTAAGAGACTCTGCTGTATTGCTGAGACTTACAGGCTGTGACATCAGAGCAGGTGAAATTGAAAATAGGCCTTATTGGCATCCTTCAGCCTCCACTGAGGAGGACAGTTGGCTCAACACCTCAAACCTGTGCGACACATGTGACATGCCTTACTGGGTACTCATCATCCTGACTACTCACCGTTGATAGTACCGAAATGAATAATAGCAATCACTAATCACAGCTGAAGTCTGAATCACCCTAAATTACTAGAATTAATGCCCAACAGTCTCCTTACAGTGCTGCTAAATTTGAACAGAAGTCAACTTAACTGTGTAAGATGTTGGGAACCTCTGAATAATTATCAGGAGTTATTCATTATTCTATCATTTTAAATCATCGTTTTTGGTGATGTAGGGGCGCCTCGCCACTTGCTCATGTGAATTTGACTCACAATTGCATGATTCGCCATCAAGACGAATGTTCGGGATAGGGAAATAAACTGCTGACTATGTAATGTGTACTTATATTGTGTATCCCTTACTAGGGGCTTTCTGCGAGGAATTTCTAAGAATAAATATGTCAGTTATGTTAAGAGGCTGTGAAGGGTCAATATCTCAATGTACTGTAAAACAAATACGGAGAACGTGAACTTGTTGACACTTGTACCGTCAGAGGCTCTCATTCCTATACAAGTTACAATTCTGCCACCCACACTGTATATAAATTCAATTGATTAGAACGCTATGATTTTCTCTGTCGAATATGAAAATTAATGTTACTAGCACAATCAACCTTTTCTTATCTCCCTAAATAATGACAGTGAATCATATCCACCACATACTAAAACCAGTAGTTTCCAACAATATTATACTGAGTTTTATAGTTCTGAAGGGCAGAAGAGCATTCTCTGACATTTATCTAACTGACAAATTCTAATAGATAAGGTTTTCCGAACGGTGAAGGCGTTACCCAAACTCGGTGAAGCGATTTGCTGTAGTACCAAAACATGTAGGTATACAAACTGCCAGTTCCCAATATGTGTGTTAAGCTACACGAACCCAACGTGGAAAACTGGATACAAGATAAACACTCCGATATTGACTCTTGACCAGCCACATCAACATCAGTAGCAACATACATCAGTAAAAACCCCCCCTCCCACTAGCATAGACATCAGTAGCACTTACATCAGTAGCATCAAACATCAGTAGCATTCAAAATCAGTAGCTCATCTACTCTTAACTCCAACTAATGTATGGTCTTATCCTTCCCTTGGGTGAGTATGGTAGATGGTATCAGTGACAGTCACACCCAAAGTATTCCGGGTGCGAATTCCCCCGTAAACAGACGGTTTTCCCTGGGTGACTGGGGGCAGTTGTGATGGGTTTCGCTGTGATGCAGTGGATTTCTGGGGTTCCTGGGTGCGTGTTGTCAAGGCTATGGCAATAAGTTCCCGTCTGTTCGGCTATGAGCGTCATGTTGAACTTGAACTTCCAATCCTCCAGGTGAGAAGTGGTTACGGTCCAGGGCCGTAGCGAGCGGGGGGGTGGAGGGGGTGTCACACCCCCCAATAATTCGTGCCGTCGGCAAATTTAGGTCTGTCAGGCAACAAGGAGAAAGAGGAAAGGAACAAGAAGATAAAGAGGACGGAGGAGGAAAAAGAAGAGGAAAAGGCGACGAGGGTGGAAAGAGTAAAAAGGGGAAGGGAAAGGGAAAAGGAAAGTAAAGGGAGTGAAGTGGAAGAAGGGGAATGGAAAGAGGAATAGAAACCAAAACGGAAGCCAGACTTCTATTAACGGCTCTATTTCGGACTTTTGGCCTCTTCAGTTCTAATTGGCCCATCAGCGGCGGCAACGAGGAAGGACGCCGGCAACATTATTGGACGGCCGTCGCCGTCGGTGTAATTGAGAGGTGACCGAAGTCTGTCGGCAATTCGGCAAAAGGGGGAATAGGCGTTAGCGTGGACATGTATTTCCATGAGACTGACAGTTCTTTGAAAGTTTTTGTTTTTGGTCCTATATTCAGAGATAAATAAAAAAAAAGTTTAAAGCCTATTTTGGTAAAAAACAATAAGAAGAATTTCTCAGATAAACAATGAAACAGTGGGTTTCAGGCGGGGAATCATGCGAGCGGCCCCAGAGCTAGAGCAAAGGCGAGAGATAGAGGGTACCCCCCTCCCATTTTTTAGATCAAAAAATTCAGGCAGGAAACTACCAACTTTGGGCACAGATAAGTTAGATTTGTTAGAGGTACCCTAATGCATAAGTGAAAGAAGAAGTACTAAATGGCCGAATCTTGCCGATCAATTGCACCCATTGAAGTGTCAAATTCCTTGCGCGCGACTTCGAGCGCAGTGTGTATTAATGGTCCGCTTCATATACTCACGGCTGCAGTAAAAAAATTGGGCATTGTTTAGGAATCGGGCAAATTTTTGGTGTTCCAAATGAAAGGGTCCCGCGTTAGTGGTGAGCGGGGTCGGAGTTTGACGGTTAATTACTAACGCCCGATAGTTACTGAAAGTCCACCAGATGCATTCTGGACTTTCATATTCAAAATTTTCCACAAACGGCGAGGGGGGAAACACCTCCCCGTAGACCCTTCCCCCATACCAGTCACCATGGCCAGATCCGTGGGCCCACCAAAACATAATCTCTAAACACCCCAATCATACGACCCTCGCTACGCCCCTGTAAGTTCCTGATAGTACTCCAGGGGGGACAAAAAATGGTGGTCCCGTGAGGAGGTTGGGATTGGTACACCCCGCTCGATATAGCTAAGCACTAGTCCGAGAAGAGAAGGGCGAGTTATCGCTTCAGAGGATTTTTGATCCCCCCCCCCCCCCCCACCCCCCCCCCCCATCCACAATCAATAAGGCCATGGTTCCCAGAGAGTCTTACAGTTAATTGGCTTACTGAACCTGTAGAATTCAAATCAAAACCCGGACACAGTCGTATATACAATGTTATGTCAAAAAACATTTTCTTCCGGTAGGTTGTTTATTGGGTAAACTTATGGGCCCCAGCGAGTCAGACCCCCAAATTTTACCCCGTCATTGATGCTGGTGTTTCCCAAATTAGAACACTCGTCCGGAAAAACTCTGGCCATGAGTTTGGTGGAGATAGGATGCAAATATGGGACCACCTGCCTGGGACCTTAACCTTGGACAGGATATCTAAAGGTCAATATAACTCTTTCTTGTATGGTTATGTTTTGTGTTCTTGGGGACAACTGGCTTCCTGAAAGAGACGGTATATGGACTGAGAAATTTCCCTCAGGTCAGAAAATTCTGTTAGGTAGTAGATTTTCTGTAAGTACCAAAGTGTATAAGTGTGTATTGTACTCATTTGAAAAGAAGTTGAGGGGGGGGGGAGAGGGTAATTTACTTCGGCCTTCCATCGATATCGTATGCTCCAGGTATGATATTATTACCCAAATATCGGCAACCTGCCACTCGTCGTCTGCACGCTAGTCCGCTGTTTTTTGGCACCTGCGCTTACACATTGTGATTGCTCTCACATATCCTGTTAACTTGTAATGCTGAATGAAGTGTTCGATAGAGATATAAATCTTGTTAGTTTGTTGGGGTCTTGGTGATCTCTGGCTACACCCAGGGTTCAATATTTACATATTATCATTATGCTTTTTCATTTAGGTATGTAATTTTGTAGAATTTGGGTAATTTGCCGATATTGCTTTGATCAAAGTCTGTGTGATACTAGTTCCTATTGAACAATGGGAAATAATAAAAGAGAGAAGAAAAACAGGAAAACTGGCCACCCTCCTCACGATAACCCTGCAGGTTTATTTCTCTCAGGAACCACCACTGTATTTGGCAAAGTCAAATTCAACCGCTCTTATAGTAGCACAAGCAGAACTTTTCCTGCCATGATGTCTAATGGATTGTAAACTGTATAAATTATGGAGTCCTATACCACAAGTGGGTGAA
The DNA here is from genome assembly GCA_026419785.1 of Sclerodactyla briareus. Lineage (NCBI taxonomy): Eukaryota > Metazoa > Echinodermata > Holothuroidea > Dendrochirotida > Sclerodactylidae > Sclerodactyla > Sclerodactyla briareus. The sequence goes on along the minus strand of JAODTK010000223.1, from coordinate 213,393 downwards.
TCTATTTCAATACTAACTTAACCCCATATTGCACTTTGCAACCCCACCCTGCGCCATTTAACATCTGGCAATTTTTTTTAGAGTAGTACGGGCTGGCAACCCTATGTCCTTCTTAGTTTGCCAGTTGAACGTTTAAAAGTTCATGCGCATCGTGGCTGAAGATTCATCGATTTTTCATCGCCGAAAATCACCCATCTGCTTTCAATCGACATTCAGAATCTTGCTAGGAGCATTTTCTTCCGACGTCGTCTGTCAGGATATGTTTATCCTTACGGTTTGCGTGATAGTGGTTTGGATTTATTCTCCCGCTCGATCCCGTGTTGCGTAAGTCATATGTAGCATAGGCTGCTCCTAGCCAATTAGGCTGGTGCAGGCTTCACCCGTAGCCTAACACCACGCGGGTGTGTGGGCTCCTGTGTGTTAGGTTCAGTAGGCGTGGACTGTGTCCGGGTGCTTTATAAGCTGAGCCCCCCCCCTCCATCAATCCTTCCTTAGGTTTTTCCCCTTCCCTCACTGTCCCTCTTCTCCCGGGGGGGTGTGTCTCTCCGCGGCGGCGCTAGGGAAATGTACGCAAGACGGCGTGAAGAGCGGGGGAATGGGGGGATACTTTGGTCGTTAACTTGGCTGGAGGTTAAGTTGACTCGTCTTATCGTGAGTTAGTTACCGGCCGTTTACTTGTATGTTGTATAGTCTTATACTGCCCAATACACTACGGTTGTAGACATTTCGCATAGAATGTCGGAAGTGTGCCTTCTTGTGATATTGCTATTGTATACGTCGTTATGGCCTGATGATTGTATTTTGTATACTCCTATTACTGCAAACACTAGTATATGACATTCGCCTTATCATGTCGGAAGTGATTCCTATTTCGTGATATTGTTACCGGCCCGATGATTTGTATTGGTACAGTCTTATACAGCAATAACTTAGTATGATGAAATATCGCAGTCAGGGCGGAATGATTCTATCTGGATATCACTATGGTATACCGTGCGTTATCGGACTGATGTTATGTATTCGTATAATCTTATATGCAATACACTCTATTAGGACAATAACTTTCTTGTCGGAAGTGATTCTATGGGGATATTGTTACTGTATATCGTTCGGGAGGAGGTATACTGTACTCCGAAGGATATTTTCCGTAGGGGGACTTTCCTCAGATACGGTAAAGTGTGTGTACGGCTACCGGACCTTCCGGCCATCTCTACCTGGGACAGAGGAACCCTGTGAGGCGCCGCCTTGTCTTCGAAGACTACCTACCGACGGCATAGAAGACCCAGTGATATGGCGGCGCTCGAGAGAGGGACGTTTCCCGTAGCTGGCCCCGGAGCTGCCTACCTTCTGCAGCGAAGACCCAGTGATATGGTGGCGCTCGAAGAAAAGGGACGTTCCCGAGCTTGGCCCCTTGCCGGGGGCCCGTGGGCAGTCTCGTTACCGTAAGTCCCACAGGCCTAGAGCTCTGGGTCAGCATGACCATAAAGCCCGGCAGGCGGGCCGAGTTGGCTCGTCTCGCACGTCTAGGAGGCCGGCTCTGCTGGTCCGTCCCTCGGCGCCGGGCCCGCACGTGGTTGTTGTACACCTCGGGACGTCCCGGAGGTCCCGACAAGTGAGGTCGGGCCGACGCAGGCGGGGCGGGCCGAGGTTGCTCCGTCTTTGCCTGGTCCAGGCCCTACTGGTAAGGTCGGCGCCGGCCCTGCGGGTCGAACGGGGTGTCGTTACGTACACCTCGGGACGGCCCGGGGGGTCCCGCCCGGAGAGGTCGGGGCTGGCCCGTCCGGCCTACGTGGTGCCGTTACAACCTCGGGACGGCCCGGAGGTCCCTACAGGAGAGGTCGGGGCCGTCCAGCCGGGTCCGAACAGGGTGTGGTTACCCTCGGGGACTTCCCGGGGTCCCGACACGAAGGTCGGGGCCGTCCCAGCCGGGTCCTAACGAGGTGTTGTTACACCTCGGGCCGGCCCCGAGGTCCCGACCAGCAGGGTCGGGTCCGGCCCAGCCGGGTCCGATCGGGGATGTGGTTTCACCTTGAATCGGCCCGGAGGTCCCGACGATTGCGTCTAGGGACGTCCCGCGGCCCAGTTGCGGATCCGGCGGGCCTGTAACGGCTCGGCACAGACCACGCAAGGGACCAGGGATCCAGGTGACCAGGGATCCATGGGACCAGGGATCCAGGGACCAGGATCGATCCACTCCCTACGCAAGCCTACTAAATCGTCAACATCTCCCCAGGCCGGTCTCTGCTCGATTCGGATAGAGCTATGCAGAGAAGTTTACAATTGGATAGCCAAGCCGCTAGCCCTGCGGGGCGATGTTTCAGCACAGTTTCGCCGTTTTTTCAGCCAGTGTTAGAGCGGCCGACGTTCCGGGCCCGTACGGCTTGACAATCCTTGACCCTCCCGGCCCCTCCCGCCCTCCTCTTAGGGGAAAGGTTTATGCTGCGGCGGCCCCTCAGGAACTTCAGCTGTTGGGTTTCCTGGCAGAGGGGGAGGAAGACGACAAAACGCTCCCCGATACACCGAGCTCTCTCGGGAGGTCTCCGGGAATACGAGGCAGTCCGTCCGAAACAGCCGGAGCGCCGGGAGTCTCTCTTGTCAGGCTTTGCGACTCAAGTGACGAGCATGTGTGTTCTACACTCAGGAGCGGCGGGCTATTACCCGCCGTAGTCCTCGGGGTCGGATGGACAGCATCCTTGTTATGTGCAGTGATCCCTGATTCGACCTAGGCGAGCCTTAGCCTGGCGGCCTCCTTTCTTTTTTCGGCGAGTGAACGTTGTTAAAGGTCCCCTCGCCAGAGACTGTTTCTCGGGTCTCTGTCCGACAGAGTTACTACTACATTCGGGGGACAGACTTCGCTACGCTTCGCTATACAGTGACTCTATCGGCTTCGTATGGTCCGTGTCCCTCCTCATCCTAGGCGAGACTTAGCGGCTGGCTTTCTTTTTTTCGGCGCGGGACTGTTAAAGGTCCGCTCGCCAGAGCCTGTTCTCGGTCCCTCCGCATAGTTACTACTTTCGGGACAGACTTCGCTACCCTGTCGCTATACAAGTGACTCTATCCGCGTTCGTTGCCGGTGCCCTCCTCATCCATGGCCAGTCTGTCAGACTTGAGCGCGGGTGACTTAAGGCCGCACGGACAGCGCACAGGGCCTGGTGACCATCCCGTTCGGTAAGAGTTTGCCTTCACCAGCCATCCATCGCGTGTACTGGCCTCCTCCGCAGGGATATTTTTCGAATAAAGTGCGTCTAGTGGTCTTGAATAAAATTAAGTCCCTGCGGGAGCCGATTTGAAGGACCTTCCAACACACAGTCTTATTTCAGGACCGTATAAGCCTCCTGCCTAGACTAGGGAGCCACGCGGTCAGCGGCGGGGTTTGCTGGCGGCCCGCCCAGGAGCGCCGCCCCCTGCCAGAGTCGGATCTCTTTAGAGAGAAATCAGCGGCTCGCGGAGTCCCTGAGGCTGGAAGACTACTAGTGTTCGCAGGCAGGATGGACTCCTATCATCCTCCCCCCCCCCCCCTCCGGGCGTAGGGGCACCGGGGCGGAGTTGAGGCTTCCACTATCTAGCGAACGTACAGCTGTTCCAGTCGAGGAACCAGGGCCGTTATTTCCGGTACAGGGTTTGGGCTGCCAAGCTACTGCTTCCGTGGGAGACTAGCAGTTGGCTATCCTCCCTCTGGGTCTTACGCAGGCCCACTCTCGCTCACCACCGTAGCCGAGGCTCTAGAGGTCTTCTACAATAGCCTCTTACTGGGCTAGTCGGGGGCTCACGACCGAACGGCCCGGATATACTGCCGGAGTTTTGGCTGGCGGACTCGTCTCGCCATTGTTAGGCCTACTTGACTTAGTAGCCAGTCTCGCCGCGTCCTCGGTTTCTCGTGCGAGTTAGATCTCGTCCCCGCTCTGCTCCGTGGACCCTATTACGTCTTTGGCGCAGTTATCACCTCACGTCGCCCCCGCGCTTTCCCCGAAGCCAGCACGTTTTCGCCATTCGATCGACCCGACCTGTCGGCTTGAGGGGACAACAAAGAAAAAACAATAAACGGCCCGTTTACGGAGCAACCGGCTCACCCCGAGTACCGTGCTCTCTGCAGCCGTCTTTCTCCGTCACTCCATGGCACCCAATGGCTTCTTCGACGCAGTCAACACCTCCGTCGAACGCTCTTTCCCCGGAGCCAGAACGTTCGCTTTCGAATCACCCGACCTGTCCGCTGAGAAACAGAACCACGGCCCGTTTACAGGCATCCGGCTCACCCCGAGGTAGCCGTACTCTCTGCAGACGCCTCTGCCGTCTACGCTCCGGGACGCCCATGGTTCTTCAACGCAGTCCATCACCTTCCACGTCGGACGCTTTTTTTCCTGAAGTCAGCACTTTCGCTCGACCGACCCGCCCCGTTCCGCTGAGAGACAGAACAGTTCCCTGCCCCATTTACGGAGCAACCGGCTTAACCAGGTGCCCGTGCTCCTACAGCCGGCCCTGTTACAGACCGGAGCTAGCCGCGTGCCGCAGCGGAGAGTGCCACGTGGTGGGGCGTTTCCGTGTTCCCAGCCGGGACTTTCTCACTAGAGACTCCAGAGCGGTCTGCCCTTCAGAAGACCTGCACCGTCTCTTCTCCGCCTCTCCCGAACCGGGTCTCCCGCCGAGAGCCGTGGGTAGGCTCTCCAGATCCGTGAACCGTCTCTGTCGACCGTCTCGAGGCCGTGTTCGACCTCTTCCTACCCTCCGTGCTGTGGTGGACTTCTTCCAGCCCTCCTGAATTTAAGATGGCCCCCCGAGCCCGATTCGGCCTTCCCGTTTTCCAGTTCCATGGTCTGACTCTATCATCCGCCTGGGCCCAACGGGCTCTCCCGGGCCGAGGTTAGCCCTACCGACCCCGTCCGGAGCCCTCATCCACTATCTCCGACCTCCTGAGCCAGGTCAACCCTCCCGAGCCGCGGTTCGCCTTCCCCGTCTCTCTGGAGCCGCGAACCGACTCTTCTTCAGCCATCCGAACACCCTCCCCTGAGCAGTGGTTCGCTCATCCCGGGCTTGCATTAGCCAGAGCCCTACTCTTCATGCACTCCTGTGTGAGATCGGCCCGACCGAGCCGAGGATCGGACCTGCGACTCACCAGCAGCAGTGGCAGACTTTCCTGCCCTCCTGGTGAGAATCAGCTCCTGCACGAGCGAGGATCGAGCCTGCGACTCTCCAGAGCAGATGGTCCCACTCTTTCTGCCGGCTCCCTGGGCATCGATCCCCTGGGATTGGTTCATACCGAGCTTCCATAGCCGTAATCCGACTCTCCCTGCCCTCCCGTGTGAGGGCGGCTAACCGAGCAGAGGATCGGCCTGCCGACTCTTTCTGCAATCCTGAGCCAGGATCGACGCATCCCAGCCGTGGGCTGCGGCTCACCCGTGATCCGACCCTTTAGGCCTCCGGGGCCAGATTGGTACTCCCAAGCCTGCGGTCGCAGTCGCGAACCTACTCTTTCGGACATCCGAACCAGGTCCGTGGGTCGGGGTTCACACGTCGAGAGGGACTACATCTTTTTTGGGGCACCGTCGGACTTCATATCCACGGGTTGGCGGCGTTCAGGTGTGGGTGTCCGGTGCGGTCAGGGCACTGTGTCGGGTGAAAACGAAGTGCGTTCGTCAACGCACTCAACTCGTTTCCTATGTAGTCAGCTTTTCTCTCCAGCATTGAGGCTTTCTCATTCCGTGGATAGAGAGCCTCGCGCAAGGCCGCATATCGTCTGAGAACAAGATCGTCGGGTTCACAATGTGCACTACCCCGTGCACCGCGAGCTGGAGAGTCGGCCCTCCCGTGCTTCCCGAGCTACGCTTCTCGGAATGAAGGTTAGCGAGGTCTGTGGGGTTTACCAACGGACGTTCGTTTCATGCTGACTTCTCAACACAGTCTCGGCCTAGACGACAAGAGGGCTGTCTGCATCTACAAACCCGACCACAACCCCTGTTCGTGACGGCAGGACCCACCTCCAGTGGTCCTGTGCTAGTCTGGTGCAAAGTGCAATAGGGGGTAAGTAGAGTAAGTGAAATTAGACTCCCCAAAACTTACTGGATTTGGAATCTGTGAACTACGGAATACTACCCCATATTGGACCGACCCACCCTACCGTCCCCACGTCCGGGCCACAACGGGGGTGTTGCGTCCTCCGTCGTCGGATCGCGGGGGCCTTCCCCCCTCAATCCTTGGACGCCTCTGCCTCAGAAAAAAAAGACGGCCGAGAGGGTTGCAGCCCGGCTACTTGTAGAAAAAGTTGGCACAGATGTTCAATGGCGGGGTGGGGTGCAAGTGCAATGGGGTAAGTGTTCGTAGTTCACAGATCACAAACCAGTAAGTTTGTGGAAGTCTGCCAATCTCGGGGAGTGGGATCCGTGTAGAGCGACACTTACCCGAGTCACTAGATGCTACGTAATCTTTCAATTATCTGAGAAAGACCCATTGGTAGGCCACTGGTTTTCCTCCTTTTTCTACATGGACGAGTGAAATGACGACCCCCTGGGTCAGCTCTGGATGATGTGAGGGATACGATGCGAGTCACAGTGGACAGTGTAACGGGACCCCACATGGATGACCATGCTCAGGTACTGGGTGTGCGTTATGCACTTGGCGAATGCATAACGAAGACAGTTCGTACTCTGTTAATCTTAACCATATCATACTGAATAAATTGAGGGAAGGCTTCAATTTGCTCCATGTTTGTTCCGGCAGGCGTTGCCACAGGACATGTGTAAAGAGTGAACACCCTCCCTCAGTTACCATGACACATTCTGCAATATAAGTAGCAGTTTGAATTCAAGGCAACGGATGGGCTGAGATATGGGATTTTGTAATTGGTTGTAGGCGCCCTAACTGGGCGAACATGTCGCCTGCAGGATGGATAAGGGTAAGACCCACCATACGGGATGATACAGCCCTCAAGGAGGATGTGTCTGTGATTGTCCACTGGGTGAGTCAAATGACAGACCCTCAATGCAATCAAATCTTTCTTTCACAATATCATTGACCACTGTTTGTCAGGGCAGGAATTAATTTTTGGCTAACAAGAGCTCTCTCCTGTGAAAAATTGATGAACATTTGCCTTCAAATGGATTTGTCCTCCCATCACTAACCACATGGGGAAAAAATGCCCCCTTGGCTCTATTTTTGGGGGTTATTTTGGAAGCCTTGCTTGTCATGCCCTGCTATTTGTAGGTAATTAATGATAATATATCCCCACTTCGGGATATTATTGGTTTGTTGGGCTTCGCTGTCTGCGTCGCGTCCGCTTCCGCTGATCCGCCGAGTCGGCCGCGTCGGCCCGCGTCTGCCGGTCAGCCGCGTCCGCCATGTCCGACCGCATCTGCCACGTCCGCCGAGTCCGCCGCATCCGCCGCGTCCGCCGCGTCCGCCGCGTCCGCGGTTTCTTGTTAGCGCAATAAACTCTCCAACCTTTTGTCCGTTGAGCTGAAACTTGGCACACAGTCCGTCTTGTGAAATCTCGGATTTGAGTCGAAAGGTGGCGTCGCCACATGAAGGGGCCATAATTTGCATAATTCCACGATTGCGAAGATTTTCCGGTTAGCGCAATAACTCTTTAATGCTTTATCCGGTTGATCTAAACCTTAGTACACTTGTCCGCCCTAGTGAAATCTCGGATGAGTTTGGAAGGGGGCCATCGCTGCAAGCTGGGGGCCGCTTATTTGCTTAATTTTCGCTAAATTTTCAGTTAGTCGGATTTGAACGAAACTGGTGCGGTAGGGAGTATAGTGATCCCGAAAAATGTGGGGGTAATTTCAAGGTCATAAGGTCAAATTGCGAAATGTATGCGATTTTCTGAACTTGTCAGATTTGAAAGAAACTTGGTGGAACGAACTATAGTTGAATCCCAAAAAATGTGGAGGTCATTTCAAGGTCATCGAGGAAAATTGCAAAATTTATGGCAATGTCCAAACTTGTCAGATTTTGACGAAAACTGGTGGATGGGGGCTACATTTGTTCCTCCCTAAGTTAGAAGTCATTTCAAAGCCCTCATGTGTCAAATTTGCACAATTCATGGCCATTAACACCCATGATACAACAAAACTTGGTGGGTGAGTTTTCCATGGCTATCTCCCACCATTTCTTGCCAACACTCTTGTTTTATGAGTTTCTGACCAAAATGGGGGTCTTATGGGGTGTAGATTCTTCCCAAGGATGCTCAAAAGCATCAATGCTCAATAGTGGGGATATACAAGTGGGCGGTTTCACCCGCCTACACACTGTCTAGTTATAATAGGATTTATATAGCGCAAATACAACCCACAAGGAGCAAAGGCGGTCCAAAGCGCTCTATATAAATCAGACAAATGACAAATCTATGGCGATGCCTCTGTGAGTTGAAGTAAGTGAAATTCATTCACTAATAGGGTCCTCCTCCGATAGACAAAGGTGAGAGATTTGTGTACCACTGCTTCACAAGTAAACAGTGTAGTCTTGACATGGATAGAGTTACTGTACTGTCGTCCTCATGGGGTGCAATGTGTATGCAACCTGTGAGCTTAGGTGTTATTTAGAAACATTATGTAAAATGGTACACATGTTCATATGGATTTCCGCATACCTGCATCCACGCAATCATTGTATAAAAAAAAAAAAAAAAACCTCATAAAACGAGATGAGGGGTTGTTTCTTAGTGTCTGATCAGCAATAGGACCAAAATCTTTGACAACCTTTAGTTTTAGACGTCTAGTCCTATTTTATTAGGTCACAGGAAATCACAACGTTTCTGTAAGCATCTGACAATTATTAGGTTCCTGTCAATCGAAAAACATACTATACACATAGTTACACTTGTCCAGGAGTCGTCCGCAAGGTCGTTAAGGTAGTGCTGGCCCCGCACCTCTCTATCGACCTCCCCATCAAAAACATAATCCAACCCCTGTCAATGTCACAGGTAATCTTGTATGCTCTATGATTTAGTATGATACATGCCTCAGATTATGGACTCTTATTCATTACCTTACTGCATCCTGTATTTCCTGTTGATATTATTGACGGACATTGTGACAGTCCAGAAGGCAGACAGACTGTCATTTTGAGACCGGGGTCAGATCTTCCCCTACCCCCCCCAAAAAGGGGTCACCTGGCGCACCCTGAACTCCCAACCTATCCATTGTATCGTGAGTGAATTGAAGGCAGGATGGAAACCTGTCAAGACAGAAGTGTATGTGGTGAGCCTAGTATTGCACAACGACTCTCTTTATCTATTTTTTTCCATTTTGGGAGAATTTGTAGGATTACCCAAGGCTACTCATGAAGCGGTAACTGCTCAATACACAGACGGGGCTATTTTAGTTTCGGTGATTGTTCACGTTCTTGGGTAGGGGCGGGCTGTTTTGGTGGCGTGAAAGGGGTGGGCCTGTGGGCTTTTCTTTTTAATTTGAATTGAACTTGTTGGGTATATGTGGGGACAGTTTTCCCATGGTTTTAATCTGCTTATGTGCTCTGAGATGCTAGCGGTACAGTAGCTGCTTAAGCTGGCCCAATATTAAAAAAAATAAAAAAAATAAATAAAAAAGCAAAAAGTAAAAACGAAACAAAAATATAAAATTTTTTTTTTAAAAATAAAAAAACAAATAAAAAGGCAAAAAAAAAAATAAAAAAAAAAAAAACCTTCCTGAAACATTCGCTATGTAAAGCTATGTTCTGTGATCAATTATATCCTGAATGAAGCCAATCCCAAATGTGAACATCCATGAAGAGGCATATTGTCAGCGTTAGAAATAGTGCCAAACCCTAGTGTAGCAATTTCGGGAGGAATTTTAGAAAAATGCCATTTCTGTCTATAGGTTTGCGTTCATAAGGACGCTATGCACTTCAAAGTGTGTAGCACTTCTAAAAGTGACCTAATGAAAACATTCAACGTGTAATATTTGGTGCATGAAATTTAAAAAAAAACAGTGCCTGCCTACTGTCCAGTTATGAAAATATGCAACATCTGTCTGTTGCTCCAGGTATTATAGCAGTCAAGATGTAGTAGAGCCAGTGAGAGATTTTAGGGGTCACAAATTCACTGACCCAAGTACCCCCTCCCAGAAAAGATAAGAAAAGAAGAGGAAAAAATAAATAAATCTGTAAGTGTTCACCGCAATGAACTTTGGTGCTGATTTGCCATCATCCAATGGATGTTCTTCTCAGGCGAGAGAGACAGTTTTGTCACCCTTCCACCCTCAGGCACACCTTGAGTCACCACAAAACAGTTTCCAATTTCCCCCTATATTTTGAATTCTGGAAATGAACACATGTGCCTCTGGTTAGTAGACTCTTTGGTGGACTTTGTGGCTGAGAAAACAAATTTGAGAATTTGATTTCTCCACCTGAACAAATTATCTTGGAGATTGCCAGAGCTGTATCTCTGAAACAGGGGTCTTTGTTTCTGCCACCAATGGGACAACCACATTGGGACGTACCCTGAATTTGTTTAGGACCTATTACTTCCTGTCCTGCGTGATAGGAATATAGTTACTGCATGTTTGGCCACTATGTTCTAGAGTGATAATGACTTGGTGGCCCTCCACGGAACCACAAGCGTTAATGAACCAATTTGTTTTTGAGAAAAAAACTACAAACTTGTCTTTGATTCACTACTGTGTGCCGTTGAGGTTGTCTCCCAAATGCTTGGTTGCACTTAATAAATTCAAATCAAGTATGTTTTCCTTCATAATATAAAACTAGTAGCGGGGAAAAAAATGCAGCTAACTATTTGGCCTATTTTGGGATCCTTGAAGGATTTATATTTTTTTTTTTTAAAATGGTGAAATTGAGCTATTTTCATACACCCTCCTGCCAAAGAGCCCCCCCCCCTCAGGTCTTGAAGTGTGCTTTGCTCTATTCTAAACAGGGCCTTAGCAAGGATTCAAAATTAGGGTGTCTTAATTATTGTTTCCATTGAGGGACCAAAAATATAGTTCACTATAATAGCATTGGACTAAATTTGACACTCCTGGTGACCCGTTGTTACTTTAAAATTTGGCCGTCTCATTTGTGATAGCCGTCCAAAAAGATGGCGAGAGGGTCCCTGGCTATGTCTTGATAAGAAATGAAACAGACAGCACTATTAATCACCATTATTATATTTTTATAGTGCTAGGCTGGGGGGGGGGGGTTGCTTGAGCACACCCTCTACTCTACTTACAGATAGATCACCCCCTAGGTTCTGGAAGTCAGCAGTAAAATCATTGGGACTTGGAGCGAGGTGATAGCTGTGTCCTAATTTATTCATAACTGCAGCTATTATCTTGGCCCCATTCCTCGTGGATGTTAATATGGAGAGTAAGATGTCTGTAATCCACGAGTGGGATGGCCGAATGGACTGTAGGGACAGAGCTATAGGAACAGGAGGGCTATTTAGGTGGGTCACTAAACCGAAGAGTAAACAGAACTCATTAATTCACACTTCACAGGGGATACAATAGGTAGAGGTTTCTATTTGTGGCTCTTTTGGAGCCAAATTATCTCTTCAGAGGACTTACGAAAGGAAAAAACGCTGAATTAACATTTTATGTATTAGTTCTAATTCTTGGATTCACTTACGACCCGACATCATACCAATGTTCGTCAGTCAAATCTGAAGTCCTAGTAGGACTCTCAACTGAAGCAACAAACGAAAGGGGCCCACTACTAAGCAGGGTCTAGAATATTGAGTGGCCAGAGGGACAAGTTATTAATTTTTTTTACAAGGTGACAGTGGAATATGCCTAAAAGCAATTTGTGGATTCTTTACACACTTGGGGTGTTGTCAGGCCTATCTCAATTGTGTCAAAAAGTTGCGTGGAGGCTGGCTGCTACTATGAGCCTACTAATATGCATTGTACAAAAAGTTGTACAAATATTTATAACGCTAGAGTACACGGTGATTTGAATATTCGCACAAGTTATCAGAGTAAAACTCGCTGTCATTTGATGTCGGCTTTACGGTAATGTTCTTCACAGTAAAAGGCAGAAGAGGTAACTATTTGCCTGGACGTGAATAGGTACTCATTTTCATATGTGCATAATCATGCCATAGAAAATTCCCATGCTGTTCGAAAAAAACTGCCCAATGAGCCACAAGAATATAATAAGGTGTTTCATAAAAAATATGGAATGTGGTGAATGTAATTTCTTGTAGAATCAGGAGCTTAGGGAGTTTTCAGGAAATATGTACACATGTGCAAAATCAGAGTGGAGAAATGTCTTTGCGACACAAAAACTCACCGGTGGTATCTTACAATTTAGCGCAAATGGATACCTATCTTTTACCACCTTAAGAGTGGCCAGCGCCTTGCTAGAGAATGCTGCCAGTCCCAGCGGCTAGTAGGTGAGTTAACAGCAAACATAAGTGGTAAAAGGTTAGTACATTGCGGTATAAATTGCCATAACAGGGGGTCCTGTACGTTTATGCCTTTAGTATATCAATGAAATATTTCAGATACTTTGGTATCACTTATCATCGCGCACGTTGCCCCACCTCATATTTATAACATTCAATCCGTACATGTTACACTGATCTCTTCACAGCTGCTCCGACTCCTCGCTGATGCAAAACAGGAATGCATTTGCAGCATGAGTGATATTGGACCCCCCATGATCACTGTTCCCCCGTATGGGTTTGTACGTGTACTCATGCTGGTGGTGTCTGGGTTGGGCACAAGTGGGCCTCAGAATAGAAATCCAAACCTGTAGTTCGGTTTTGTATCTCCAGTAGTCCATGATATGGATTGAATCACCCCAGGATTCACTGAAACGTAAGTGAGACAAATTGATTGGCCACTAGTCTTTTCGGGAATAGAATCGAAAGTCTGAAACCATATTCTTGTTGGGTAGGGTAATGGAATAGTGAATAACAACTCCCCCCCCCCACCCCACCCCCCCCCCCCAGTTTATAAGACACATTGACACAGGTGATTCATGTTCCTGGTCAGTACAAGGCGTTCTTGAAGGACCAACTGCAGGAGGAATTCTAAAGGGCTAATATATAGAGTTGGAGGAAAAACTGGATGCGTCGTCGCTCAGCCAAACGCGAAAGTCGTATGACTTTTTTATGAAGTTACAATTTTGGAGTTTGTGCATGATCGAAAAGCATACCATCAGCAATAATAAAGTTATGTCATACTGAACAACCTGCAAGCAATCTTGTTTTCTATGAAATTCAACATCTTTTTCCACATTGAAAACGAATTTAGTCCATGGGAGAGATTGTTCTGTGGGTGGTGGGTGTTGAATACTGTTGATGGTTACTTGGTGAGAGACCTGAGATCACAAAAGTATAAGTAAGGCATCACAATGTCACACACACGATCACAGTGAATTAGACAGAGAGTTTCTCGTGCTACCGTTAGTGCTGTAACTTCTGTTTTCACGTCCTCATTGTTTGTCTACTCAAGCACTCACACAAAATGTTTAAATTATTTCCCTCCTTAGACACATCCATCCATAGTCTTATTGTCTTTGTGCTTTCTCACCTACTATTTTACCATTTTCTGAGAATTACGGTTTTCACAAGTTTATTGGTTACAATATTTTTCTGCCCGTTTTCCCCCCATGGACTGTTCTTCTCGGGGATGATGCGGTTTCTCCATACATGACAACACAGGAAGTCCGCAAGTAAAATCAGTTTCTATTTCACTCAGATTTCATTTGGAAGTTGGCATTTTCAATTATTTGAAATTTTTAAACATCTCACTCCACTACCTTGTCTCCCCCTTCCAGTTGAATTTTGTCACCCCGTCCTTCTGCCTCTGCAGGATGAGGCCCTCCCCCCAATCAGCTGTAGAATTGCTGGCAGAGGATAATAATGTTGAGCAATGTGGCTATTTGCCCTTCCTCCGAACGTTCGCCCTCTACCTTTACCTGCCCCTCTACTTCCCCCTGCCCCCTACCCCCCCCCCCTCCTTAAATGGAGATGCCGACGGAGCCTAATTCAGTTCCATGCGGAGGAGAATTTTGTCTTCCACTAGATGCAGTTGCAGCCTTATGCACAGTGTAAGTGCCATGGTTTAGTATTGCTAATCTCCCTATCTCAGCTGTCAATCAAATCCTCTCCTCCTCTGCTGAATCCACCAATTCCAAATGTGGCCAGAGCCTCTATGCGTCTGAGATCACCTGAGGGAGATTACATGTTGTGACTCATGTTAAGGATGGATTGCCCTGATCTCCAGTGCTGATAAACTCAAATGTATGCCTTTCAGCCTGGCCTAGAGGGTGGCTTGGCTTTATACTCACTATTTGTTTTGTGGTGATTGCTGTTGTTTTGTGCCTTTTGTTCCTTTATATATTTCGTACTGATGTGTTTGCTATAAGAATAGTATAAATGGGGAAAGATGTGGGGCTTAAATCTGCATACAACAAGCAGGGGGGATACTTGTAAAATCAAGAGATCTTTCACCCCACATATCAGGCCAAGTTTGGGGAGGGGCAGGAGAGGTGGTGTGGTCTGGATGTTGAAAATGTTCTCAATATATAGCCCTGACTCTACCTCTAACCATATTACACCAGTTGTTGTTTCAGTTTTGCTAACAATGATGACATTCAACCCAGAAATTCAGTACGTTGGGTGGGGGAGGCCCGGCATTTCATAAGTCATCCGAAGGCAAACTTTAACTGGATGTGTTCCCAACACCAAATTTGGACACAAATTCGGGGTGGTCACAGAAGGTGTAAATGAAATTATGAGAATTTGACTTGAAAGAAATATTAGACTCAAATTATTGAAAGTAAGCCAATGGTACAGTTATGGTGCTAGTGCTCTTGCGCATGGATTATACTGTTTGAGTTGGGCATGGAAAATATCTGATGGTAACCTGGTCCCCTATCCATCAATAGATGAAATATTATGTCTTTATCTTGTCCTTATCTCCAGCTATTGTGTTATGGGGTTAAGGTAAAACATGCAGACCATGGTGGAGTCCTTTCATATCCACCTTCAAAGATGGTTCTCATTTTGTCCCAGGGACTGACTATGGTAGATCAGAAGGGTACTTGGGTGGGTATTTTGGATTACCCTGATGACTCCACCACATTGTACTTTCTACCAATTCTCAGTAATTCATGAGCTCAGGAATTCATGGGTAGTGGCTTTGTTTGTCTGCATCCTATTCTTGGGTAAGTTTGAATGGAGATGCTAAAGCTAAAGATTAGTGAAGATTTAGGGGGAGCATTGTAGCTCTTGTGTTAAGACGTTGATATATCCTGATTTCCCACTGCTTTATCCGGCACGCACAACCATCATCACCATTTTATGCATTGCCACCACCCATAGTCCGTCTCGATCTGATCAACGTTCGTATAATAAAAATTTTAATTTCGCTTCCAATATTGGAGGGGCGGCCAACTACCACACTGATAGAGAACCCTGTACTCGAATATTTAGATTTTTTGATGAATGGTTAATTAGACCATAACGCATGTACAATAAAGCGAATCGAGGCGTCGCCTCCATTCAGCAGTTCTGGAGGATTAAACACTGGAGAATATATCTTTGAAAAAAAAAATCTTTACAATTCGAACGAGACAGGAGACATAGACAGAAGATTAGTGGTGGCAAGAAACAAATCAGGGATATTTCGACATCTTAACACAAGACTAGGGAGATTGTGCCACCAGGCATTCTGACCTTCGACTTATACAGCAGGAAAATGAGGAATATGTAAAGTGGAAAAATGTATCATCTATATAAAACACTGTTTGCATTCTGGCCCTATTAAAAAAAAAAAACATAAAGAAAAACACCCAAAACACATAAACACAGTCTCATGGTTGGTAGGAGGGGGAGAGATTGTCATTTCATAAAGTCAATTGTGCTAAATACCACTTATTTTTATGATTATTATTGCTTGTTGTGGTTATGTCTTTCATTATTAGGTTTTTTCCCCCCTTGATGGTTCTTTTGAAAATTTCATAGGTCTTTGAGATCTAATGTTCTTTTCAACCTTGCATTCGACTCCTCTTCATTCATGGACTCAAACAGCAAGAGTTTTCAGGTGAGTTTAGTTTGAAGCGACTTACAGTCAGGTACACCCCATTCCTGCCAGGGGACATCTCTATGTTCAGACATCCTTGTATACGACATCTCTATGTTCGGGGGGGGAAAACCCTATGTTCGACGTCTCTTCATTCCGACATCTATATGTTCGACATAGGTACTTTGGTTACCGAACCCAAAGTTTACTTGGCATCGTCATTATAATGTTTACTTGTTACCGACAAGGGAAGTACTTAGCGCCGACAAATGTACTTTGGCACCGATAGAAAATGTTTCTGTGTAAAAAGTACCTTATATAGAGTTGTCAGGAACATAGAGGTGTCAAATAAAGATACGGGGAAAAGTAGTTCTATATTCCGACGTCTCTCATTCCGACAAGAAATGTGCTTTGGTGCCGATTTGTCAAAACAGAGAGATGTAACCATTCCTCCAGAAGCAGCATTGAGATTGTTGTCACAGTTCCTTGGGTAGCAGTTTGAGAGGAAATCAGCCTCCAGGAAATCAGTATCTCATCTGTAGCTCTGAACAATTTGATCAAAATGTACTTCCGAAAGTGTGCCGCAATCAGTGATATATTCAGGAGTGACACTCATCACTGGGAATTCTGAACACTGCTAAATATGGAGATGATACATTGAAGATGTAGGCTACCGGTACCTTTTTCACTCTCTCCTCTGATTGAGCATGTGGTCATGCTATACCACATTTTATTATCATGCTTTGGTGGTTTCGGAAGAATTCCCCTGTATTTTTCAGGGGAAAGGAAAAAAAAAAACAAGGATGGATTCAGGAAGAGTGAAGATATGGACTTGTAGACAGATACCACGAATTGCACAAATCTTCTAGAACGGAGGGTCAGAGGTGGTCAACGTGCCATTTTCCTGAAGCTTTGTTGGGTTAGTTACCTTCAGTCCCCAAAATGTTCACATTGACTCAAATCCACTAGGGGATTATTCAATGTTTATAATTGCTTAATTATGCAAGGTTCAATAGTTGAATTCCCATGAAACTTATTAGGTATCCCATTGGACCTGAGATTATTAAATGAAAAAATGGGTCAAGGGAAGTTGAGATTGTGTAAATTTCATAATTCAGGCAAAACTTCAGTCACCATTCCACTTTACTCCTTCGGTAGACATGGTCAACAATCAGTCCTTGAATTTGAAATTAGTCACGATCAGAGTCGGTTTCTGTAAATGAGACTAATCTAAAAGCATCCCATTGAATGCCTCTTAATTGTTTGCAACCAGACGAGACACGGGGGCGATCACCTTGTTCCTGGCTCGGACACCGGATCCTATTCTTAGACCTTTCCCAAGAGAGTTGGGTGCAAATTCTCTTTTTCTTTCGTTCAATTGTCCATATATACAAATTGGCCTGAGCCTAACAGCTATAGCCTAACAACGGTGTTGCAGAGTTCAAGCTCGGACAGTGCTTATGTTGGACTTCACTGGTCATATTACGACTGAATTTCAAGATGACAGACTAATTTCAAGATGACATATTCCATTGCTTTCGCAGTTACACTTAATTCTCTGATAGCTCTGTACCATGAAATCCATTTTAAGGAGCATTTGGGAAATTTGAGCAGCGATAGTATCAACACTAAAATGTGAAATTCTCTATGAATCATCCTCATCTGGGCAGTACTTGTCACTTCCATAGACAGACAAATACATTGACAGATTACATGCAATGGCAATGAAAACAACAGAATCCTCAACCCTCTCTTGCCTTGAACGCTCCATCTGGGTATATGAACTGTTCGAGGCTATTAGATCTCTAGTAGCATACCTCATACTGATTATGTTGGTATGGCAACCGTCATTGCAAAACCTTTCAAAGCCAACAAACACTTCAATTTCCAAGTTTTCGGTTCAGCTTATGACTTCTCCCATCCCGTGATTCCAAAAGTAGATCCGATTCCCTCCTATGGATGTATGTTTATGTGGTGGCCACATCCAGACCGAACAGGTGTGCGTAAAAGTGTTGCTACTGCTGTTCAATTTTCCAAAACCTGTAATAAATCACAAATCCAAGTAGCGCTTCATGTTTCTCCTTAATCTTCAATTGGAGCTCCCATTTTCTGATGAATGTAGCAGAGGTTGGGACAAGCCACACTCGTGAAAAAATGTTGGTGACTTGCCCATACCAGAGTGACTTCCTTGAGTTTGTACAGTGAGTCAGTGACCCTCCTGAATTGACTCGACTCGCACTACATTTTGAGTCAATGTGACTTGATGATTTGGCGACTCGCTCTCACCTTTGAAATGTACTGAAGCCTAACTGAAAGGATCATACATGATAAAGTACAATCAATGAAATTAACACTTCAATACCAGTTTCTTCAAATTGAGCTGTACTCTATATTGTAAAGCCATTCCAAGCAGTGTGAGGCTCTGCTCGTGCATAGTTTCAAAACTTTTATCCAGAGTAGATGATACTGGCAGGGAATATTACCTTTAGGATATGTTCCCTTCCCCCCCCTCACCCTGCTCCCCTCCCCTGTTCCCCTCCCCTGTCCCACTTGGTACAAATTTCCCTGCTCCCCTCCCCCCTCCCACTTTGTACAAATTTCACGCTCCTGGAGTATCCATCAGATTGCATAGTGAATGTTCCCACAATTTTTCTGAGTGGCCACACGGGCCCACAGACGTAACATACACCACAGTAGGCCAAGGCAGGACAGCTGTAGAAAAGATATGTCATGCTAGCAACTGGGAAATTGACAAGATTTTAGTTGAATGTTAAGTAGATCAGTATATAAATACCAGCCACCTCCTGACCTGTCATGAAGCAAACAAGCAAAACATCCACTGGAAAGAGTAATAAGAATATTGCGGACTTCTGAGGAAACCAGTGGAAAAAATGTATCTGTTGTTGGGAACCATGGGCAATCACAACTTTCTGGGGGAGCTTAGATCCTGCTTTTGACAGGTCTTGGTGTTCAGAGAGTGTCAACTAGTGATAAGACCTGACAGGTGGACATCAGAGGTGTTAAAGGTCTGGTTATCTAATTCCCCTGATTTTGTATGCCATGGCCTGTACATCGAAGGGGAGAATATGTTCCTACATGCTTACGAGACTGCATGCTGAGTATACCCTGTAAGCAGTGTTACCACTACTGGCTCTGACAATAAGCCAGTTCGGAGTTACTGTTAATGAGATGATAATGATATTGTGTTGTTTAAGGTCATAGGGGATTGACCGCAGTTCAACGTTGTCCGTACAGTGTACAGAACGATCTTTCAAAACTCCCCTGCCGGAAATCACGAATCCTGCCATCACAAAACTTTATACAGATTTCCCCCCATACTTATCAACAATAACATCAGAAAACGTGGGATGAATTGGTTGTGTTTTCAAATAGTGGTGACAGCCGTAGCGATATGCTATGCGATATGCTATGGGGGAATCTAACCGAATCTCATCTATTCCCCCAAACTGTTTTGTGGTGAGCATGCGCACTTAGAACTACGAACTGGCTTATTCGAGGCTGCAAGTAGCAAGTGGATTTACGAATCTATTTTATTTATTTGAGTCCTTGACAGCTGAACATATACACGTAGCCCATCCTTCCCCCCCCCCCCCCCCTTGTTTTGCAAAGCGAAACAATTTCTTTTCATTGATAAATGAAACTTGTACTGCTGCTTCTGCACAAATATAGCACCATCGTGAATGTACAGGCCTTGGTGGTCTCTTCCAGTCCTGGAAAAAGTGGGGATGATGGGGGGGGGGGGATGATGAGGTGGGGGATGATGGGCCTATGTAACCGGAAATTTTCTGTGTGAAAATGTTAGAGTCGATGGGAGCATGCCAAAAAGTGGGGGGATATATCTCCCCATCCCCCTCCCCCCCCCCTTCCCGCAGGATGTGCACCCATATCTACAGGCCTGCCCATACATTGCTTTTTGATCAATAGTACGGGATGATATTCTCTCCCAATCAGATCTGGAACTCAAAATCACCCCTCCCGCATCTAGACAACTACCTCACAATGCAACTGCTACAACTAAGAAGAGTGATACACACTGTTTAATCCTACGTGGCAATGTGTAGGTAGAAATAGCACCCAGCTGCCGACGAACCACATGCCATGATATCAGCCTGAAGGCTCTGCATAAGCAAACATTGGGTATTTATATTCATCAATGGCATGCATTTGCTATACCTACAGCTATAAAACCTAATCAAATAAAATAAACCTCGTATTCATAGCCCTAAAGAATTCAGCTGTTTTAGCAACTTGATGTGACCTTGTGCTTCGATCAGAGTATATTATTGAACAATTATTTCTAACAAGGGGGATTACAAAATCACTTATTTGAAGTGAAAGAAGTAAAGGAAATGAAACTGCAACAGTCCTGTAATCTGATACAAGTTTTCTGTTAAAGAATTAAAGGACTATCACTTCATCCTACGAATAGTGACATAATTATATGATATCGTAATTCTCAATGCCTGGCTATTTCCTGGCCAAATACCTACAGATATCACTGAACGTTATTTCTAACAAGGGGGATTACAAAATCACTTATTTGAAGTAAAAGAAGTAAAGGAAACGAAACTGCTACAGTCCTGTAATCTGATACAAGTTTTCTGTTAAAGAATTAAAGGACTATCACTTCATCCTACGAATAGTGACATAATTATATGATATCGTAATTCTCAATGCCTGGCTATTTCCTGCTCCAAATGCCTGCTGCTCTATAAGCATCAGATGGGTCTTGGGTGGGAGGGGGGGGGGAGGCTGAGGATGACCGTATTTTCGAATCATTCAGTGTGCGATGATAATATCAAAGCCCCAGTGAGTTACCATTGTCCTATACTCCTCCTCGATCCCACCTGGGGTGCTTGCGAAAAACATCGCAGGGGACGCTAGAATAGAATAGCGCAAACAAAATTGGTGTTCATCACGCCCAGTTGGAAACTGGTAAGTGATGATTTGGTCATCCATGGGCATAGCATGGGCAATTCTGGTGCATAAGGCATAATAAGCTGACCATGGCTGGTTGTCATCCATGGGCATAGCATGGCACTTCTGGTGCATAAGGCATCATAAGCTGACCATGGCTGGTTGTCACCCATGGGCATAGCATGGGCAATTCTGGTGCATAAGGCATCATAAGCTGACCATGGCTGGTTGTCCTCCATGGGCATAGCATGGCAATTCTGGTGCATAAGGCATCATAAGCTGACCATGGCTGGTTGTCCTCCATGGGCATAGCATGGGCATTCTGGTGCATAAGGCATCATAAGCTGACCATGGCTGGTTGTCATCATGGGCATAGCATGGGCAATTCTGGTGCATGAGGCATCATAAGCTGAACATGGCTGGTTGTCATCCATGGCATAGCATGGGCAATTCTGGTGCATAAGGCATCATAAGCTGACCATGGCTGGTTGTCATCCATGGCCATAGCATGGGCAATTCTGGTGCATAAGGCATCATAAGCTGACCATGGCTGGTTGTCATCCATGGCCATAGCATTGGCAATTCTGGTGCATAAGGCATCATAAGCTGACCATGGCTGGTTGTCATCCATGGCCATAGCATGGGCAATTCTGGTGCATAGGCATCATAAGCTGACCATGGCTGGTTGTCATCCATGGCCATAGCATTGGCAATTCTGGTGCATAAGGCATCATAAGCTGACCATGGCTGGTTGTCATCCATGGCCATAGCATGGGCAATTCTGGTGCATGAGGCATCATAAGCTGACCATGGCTGGTTGTCATCCATGGCCATAGCATGGGCAATTCTGGTGCATAAGGCATCATAAGCCTGACCATGGCTGGTTGTCATCCATGGGCATAGCATGGGCAATTCTGGTGCATAAGGCATCATACGCTGACCATGGCTGGGTGGTGAGGCTCTCAATAACCCTTCTCACCATTACAGTTAATGGGATGATAATGCTATTGTGTCAAAGGTCATAGGGGGTACACTGGCCGCTTGACGTTTTGCATACAGTGTACAGAACGATCTTTCGGAATTCCTCCTACGGAAACTACACATCCTATTAACACAAAACTTCATACAGATTTTCCCCCCATGCTGATCAACAATACCATATGAAAAAATGAGATGAACTGGTTCATTTTTGGGAGAATAGTGACTGTTTAAAATAGGCCGTAATGATAAGGCTGTGGGGAGAGTCTCGTTAAATGCCCCAGAGCTGTTTAATGGTGACCATGCACACAACTTACGATCATTAGGAGGCTCATTGCTATGCATTCTTTTGTGGTAAATGTGACTGTGTACAAAAATGATGTATAATATATGTTCCCCATAATGAGTACATGATCTGGATTTTTCTTTTGTTGGGTCGAAGTCTGTGAGCATTGTGTCAAGGAATCACAAAGCTTCTTGGCTCTCTGGTTAAATTGTTTGTTTTCCTTTGACTGCAGGGTAATGTTCCTTCATTTCTTCATTTCCTGATCATTATTCCGTCATATTCAGACTGAATTGGATTTTTCCTCCATCGGTATAGTGGCAATTCTATTCACATGGGAATGATGGTGCGTGATCCGGTGACGCAACCATCACTATATGCCGGGAGGAGAATATTTTTACTGAGCGTCATCCTAGCATGAGTATAATTAGATCATGCGACGCATTTACATGGATTGCGGCTGGAGGGTGGAATGACATGCATCGAATGTAGTGGTTTGCCAGATCATGATGAGGTACTGTATACACACTTGACATCATGAGCATGACTACATGCTCCACTCTACTGAGCCCATCATGGCATTTAAATCATTATACTATGAACTGTAGATTTCTCAGCTAGAGATCAGCTTGAGTTGCAAAACCCTGACAGTTTCACTTAGAGAACTGAGAGTGCTGAAAGCACAATCATGTCATAGGAAAGCGCTGGTCAAACAGTGATATAGGTACTTTTTGTGCAAAATTTGGCTGTCGCAGGCTGGAAACTATTGAAGGTGTGTGGGGAGTTGGAGGGAAACTGGGAGATCTGAAGGAAGTTGCCTCACCCAATAGATGCTTTTGTGAATGGCCTCTAGAAAGATGCAAGTGGAACCGTTTTTAGGCTGAGATTTGGTCAATTTGGCAGAAGGGTTTGCAAATTAAAGATTCTTCCCGGTTGGATGATTGGCAGGAGGGGGGGGGGGGGGTGTATTGGGGCATCTGACTTTACATACACAACCACAAAATAAATAATCAATGTCCTCCTAACTGGAAAAGCTGTGACCTTTTTGCAGTGATAACTGAGCAGAAATAATAAATATGTAGGTAAATAAGGTAGACCAAGAAAATGAAACCGTCGTTCAGTGCCTCTGAATCAATCGTCCAGCAATCGATTGAGGGAGACTCCCCCCCCCCCCTCCTCAAATTGTTGATTATGAGAATGAGATCCAATGATGCTCTAGTGCTAATGTTCCTTTACGGGACTCTTGGAGCTCACAGACACCTACCTATTGTACCTAGTATCTACTCTTCAACACCCCTATTAAAGCTCACTGTAAGTGTAATCCAACAATTGCTGCTATACCTGATTCCCCCCCTCCCCCACCCACCGATAAACAAAAGTTTGGCTTTGCGCAGCGAGAGTTGGTGTCTCGGAGTGCCTAGCAATACTTTGTGTAGGCATGGGGAGGCAAGGCCACCATGATGTTGTGAAACGTTACAGTGGAACTGTACGAATGGGCTCCTCGAATTGTGGCATTACTGTCCAAACAAAGTTCACCCCCCCCTCCTCCCACCCTTGTGCCAACAGTTCCACGCCTCATGGAAAATTGTATATATATATATGCCCATGGCGGCACTTTTTGACTTAGGAGATACTGCCTAACATATTATGTGTTGATATACTGTTAAACTTCTCTTGCTCCTCAGTCACTAATTATTATGATCCAGAAATAATTGCTACTACACATTATATTTGAGGGGATGTTTCCACTTCCTACATATCCTATCCAGTTGACATATAGTATCCAATTGACAGGACTGGCCTCCACTTTTACATCTTTTAATGATTCACTCTTTTCTTCTTTGGTTTATTTAGGACAACAGGATGTATTCAACTGTCTCGGCACAGATATCCTGGACAACGCTTTTGAGGGGTACAACGCTTGTATATTTGCCTACGGCCAGACGGGTAAGCAATTCGGCTGCCGTTCACTCCAATTTGTGGAGGAAGAGCATGCAGAATATTTAATCAACGTGAAGTTTATAGAGTCAAGTGCACACAGTGCAATTAATTTTGCCCATTGACCGTGCCTGTTTGTAAAACCAGCCAGCAGTCGGATGCTGCATAATCAAGCAAGCATGTCAGCGCATCTGCACTAGAAAATACTGGGAATGTTTGCCTCAGGCATGGTTATAGAGGCAATTTCTTTGGGAGAGGGGAGGGGGAGGGGGTTTAGATACGATGTGACAATCTGAGTGGGGCGCCAGGACCATTCAGCGTGAAGTGACCAATAATAATAATGATGTTCATTTGCTAATTTGGTGCTTCTGCAATGTTGTTAGACAGTTTTAATGCCCTCCACATTTTACTGCTATCACCCCAGAAAGTAAGTCGATGCCATCAATTGTTGAGTATAAGCTGGATCAAATTCCTCACAAGTCCCCAACTATGGGCCTGGGTCATTTCCAACCGAGCGCCTAGCCCAAGGACATGCCAGAAAGAAAGGCTGATCAGTCCGTGGGATTCAAACTCAGGATGTCCAATCTGCCGTCCCGAGCTTTACTTTCCTAGTCGGGATAATTGGCAATGCATCACTGTCTCATTTAGAGCATTTATACCATGTCCTGGTAGAAGCACAGGGAAAATCGAACTAAAGGTTTAGGGTAAAGCTTTGTTGGAATTCTGATCTTCCTTGATGATGAACAGCTAAAATGAGCCCTGATCACATTATATCAGGGTGTCCTTTCTTTCATAGTGTCGTCGATGCCTCTCTGTTCCCATTCATTTCGTTGGTACATACAATGTACCTGCACATGTGCTAGACCCACAAATCCATGTTCTGAAAATTGTGCATGCTCAAGGTTTTGCATTCACATAGTGTGCTTCTGTTGGAATGAATAGGGTCCCCTTCCCCATCGCAGAAATGAAACTGATTATATAAAGATAACTGTTTTTGCATTTTGACCGCTTGATGGCAATAGGTGGGAGTACAGGTACCTTTTTCCCAGTTTCCAAATGTGTTATCAGTATGTTCCCAAGGAAGGTTTGAATTATCCTAGAGCTTTATACAGTTCATGCTCTATAATAGGCAGTGTTGTAATAAGTCACTGATAATCCCATGACTAGAGTCAATGATTTCCGGATATTCCTGTGACTCAGGCCAAGTCACTGCACTGTTTTAACTGGAGAGAAACTCAGGGGAATTTAATTGAAAATCTTCCAGTCATTATATTTTCGAAAATTATGCTGCGTTCCATTTAACTTGTAATCTCAGTGATTACCAGATAGAGCGGGCAATACTCAGAAGAGTTTCTAAAACTACCCTGAACAACTGTAAGAAAACCTGCACAGTTTGTGTTACTTTATCTGGTAATCACTGAGATTACAAGTTGAATGGAATGCAGCATTAGTGACGTGAGTCATAACTCATTTACAAGACTGATATAGGCACGTGTTGGGTGTTGTCAAATGTTACCCATTATACTGAGCAGTAAAAAATGAAACATAATTTCGTAAGTAGTCAAATGTAGCTAATGTGCTGGTTTATTCGACAGGGCTCATTTACCACGAGATTTACGTGTTGTTCATTTATTATTTCCCCCATAACTTCCGAAAAGTATTTCCAATGCATCGTATATTTTGAATGACCTTAAGACAAAAGTCTGTCTATGACTGGATTAAGCAGAAGCCTCTGCCCATAAACACCATTTTGCGATTCCTGGAAATATTCCCTGTATTTATTGAAATTTTGTCCACAGTCAACCAAACAAAAATGTACATATATCTCTTCAGACCTTTTCTACCTGTGTTTATAGCGACACCTGTGGGGGAAATGCATCGTAAACACTCATGTGCACGCCATACTATTGCTACAGGTGTGAATGACTATTGAAATATCAATACTGCTTTCAACATGCAGTTTATGAACGTAGCTACAGTAGAATGGAAAGGCTACAGCCATATTTTCTGGCAGCCTCCCGGGTCCCTACCAGCCGATACCATATCAGTTACGCATTTACACTGGTAGCTTTAGCCGACTTTAGGCATAATGCCTTTTCTAACTGGTTCGGCTTGATTGCCAGATATACACATTTTCAAACCTGTTTTACTTGACTATCAATATACCAGCAACAGTATAAGGGGAGAGATTAACCGTCCTCCCAGCTGCGGGTGTCCCTAGGTCGACCGGGAGTTGTAGCAGCTCCAGAGTTTTCTGTTCTATCCAGTTTGCTTCCCTAACCACCCCTGAATTTCTTTTTGCTATCTCGATCTACAACAATTTTTGAACTCCCCCACTCTTGCAGGTGGGATTGTCCTTGTGCAATGGTCTGTAACTGCCACCGTGCAAAAGACTGCGTTTGCCTCTTCTCTGCCCTAGTCCAATCTTCTCTCCCAAAAGAGGCTGTCACAGACTCACAGTCCTTCTGGTGCTCTTTCAATTTCACCCCAAGCACTCTTCCTTTTCTCCTATGCAGTTTAATTCACAAGACTTGCATGGAATCTCATAAACTCTCAGTACTTCAGTTTTCTCTAACCCTTTGTGTGAATTTACAACTGTCTCAGTATGCTATTAGATTCATTACTGTCTTGGTACCCATTTCTCCCGAAAATTCTTTGTGCCTATTCAGATACCCCTTTCTCATAGAGAATGACCACTGTCCCCGTAGCCTCCTCCTCCTCCATAGCCTTTTGGTCTTCCAGTTGTTCCATCTCTCTCTCTTACGTCAACGCTTGTTAGATTGCTGCCATTCTCGTCCACCGATATTCTGCCATGCTTGATAACTACACTTACTAACAGCCTCTTAAATTTTGGTTCCTACAAACCTGCCATATTTTAGCAGCAATCTAACGAGGCTCTGACAACTCGTAACTCATGATGTAAGGAATGATGGGCATTGAAGATCAAGTACTGGTCTCTGTGAGTCTTGTTTAGGAAAAATAAGGACTGTCATCTGGCTCTCTGACAATTAGGCATGACTAGGAAAGGCATGCAACTGTTTAGTTGAATCCTCTCCCTCAGTGGTGAACTTTATATTTGGTAGCTTATGATTAGTTTCACAATTGGTAATTCTACCTGATGAACCTTCTCCAGAACAGACATTCGTAGGCATTCATATTTCTTAACATTGGGTTTGAGGAGTTACATGACTGCTCACTCCCACAGGGAGCCACTCACTCCTCTGACTCCAACCACTGAGTGAGAGTTCTTCTGCCTCCTGACCTAATGAAAGAAGTGAAACAACTTTTCATCTCTCCAGTTTGCATGATATTATTCTGGTATGATGAATTGTAAATCTATTTCACTTACTCAACTTACCCCATAATGTACTTTGCACTCCACCCCCACGCCATTGAACACCTGGCAATAAAGTAGTCCCAGCTGGCAGCCCTGTCGTTCTTCTTATTTTGCAAGTTGAACGTTAAAGTTCATGAGCATCCTGGCTAGGATTTCATCAATTTTTCATTGCTGAAAATCACCCGAAATGCCAAAAAGGTAATTTCAACACAATTTTCACACTCCTCTGTCATGGCAGTTTTTTGTAGGGACATGTATTTATTTTACTTGGATTGATGTGATCCTTCTGTGGAACTAGACTTAATTTGAACACTAAGTTATTTTTTTCTTTCAGGTTCTGGCAAATCCTACACCATGATGGGGACAGAACTGGACAAGGGTATTATCCCGAAACTCTGTGATGCTCTTTTTGACAGAATTGACAAGGCCCAGAATAAAGACACAACAGTGTCCTTCAAGGTGGAAGTCTCATATATGGAGATCTATAACGAGAAAGTCAAGGATCTACTCAACCCCAAAGGGTAATCAAATCTTTGTAGGATTTGGAGGGGGGGGGGGGCTAGTTGTAGCAACCATTCAATGTTGAGCCTCTACTCTATTGACAGGGTTAAAACAATTGCAAGGACTTCCTGTTTTCCTGTAGGTAAAAAGAACACACACAGACTGTAAATTGAATAGAATCCAGGATGTTACTGTGCCTCAACATGGGTGTAATAGCCATTGGGGGGATTTTTAAGAGGGGGCTCACCATAGTTTCAACATCTTAACGACAACAACTTTTCATAAAGTAGAGAGAATGAAAACCTAGTTTCTACGTTTTGGAGCAATGAACAACAATGAATAACACTAAGCTCAGGCAAAGTGATTTTGGCTATAATTCTATATAAGTCAAAGGCATCATGAAATGTCAAGGGCTATGACTGTCACTGGGGAAATTGACCAAATATGAGAAGCATGAGCTAGCTGGGGAGTTAGCAGTTAACCTTGCTGTTGGTCTGATTGTCTAAGAGCATGGCTAGTAGATTGATGAGAGGGGCTTAATTTACCAATCAATTACACATAGTTAATTGTTGTATGATAAATCTCCATATTTTAAATTTGCTATTGTACATTTTCAAATCGCAGCTCCAGAAGTGGAATGGAGACGTGATACAATTTTTCCGCTGCTAAATCATCTGTTTTGCTGTATCCCCCTTCATTTTATTCCATCTTTTCTTGAACTCTTGTATCAATTTGTATTTGCAGGAAGCAAAACCTGAAAGTCAGAGAGCATAAGATATATGGGCCGTATGTGGATGGGCTTTCAAAACTGGCTGTGTCATCTTTCCAGGTAAGAATACGAGTCAAATGCATCGTGCTGCAACCTCCCTGTAATCCTTCCCCCCACCCTTACCACAAAATGAACCATTTGATCAGAAAGGATGAGTGTCTTGCTCGCTCACTGTTGTCGACGAGAGTTGACTGCAACCAACCTTACCTACAATGCCCCTTTTCAAAGACACTTTATTTGCAAAGATGCATATGTAGCCAACCTCTAGGTATTCTCAAGTAACTTGAATTTGTGCACCACTTCTACGCCTAACAACCCACATTTGCAGCCTAGGAGTTGTCAGCCTAACTGCTACAGCTAAAAGACCCTTTCTTTTAGAAATTTACAGTTTTTTTCACCTGTTAAATAAATTCCTTTAGAGATTTTCAAAAATTAGCGACAAGGCCAAACTAAATTGATAAGTGTGCAACTTGGAGTTGATTTCAACTGATATTACTGATATATATTTCTTATATTTGTTCATTTCTTTCCTGCAGCTGTGCATTAACATATAGTTACATGGTATTCATGCTCATTTCATACTCTTCTCTAGAAGCACCCAACCCAGCTACATGACGTGATGCAAAAGACAGGGCCAGAGATTTCACTAAATGATAAACAATGCTCGGACAACAGCATATCCTGCAATAGAGAGAAAAAAATGACGATCTTCTTTTCCCAATTTCAGACATTGATCCTTGAGTCGAAGGTAATAAATCCATGACATTGGCTTCAACAAACTGAACTCAGCAGACGCAGCCCGGTTTTCGCCATCCCCCGACTGCCGTTTTCACATACGGTTTTACGAACCATTACGGACCCTTGAGGCTGATGTGTGAGTCTCATTCTTGTTCAGTACTTTGACTTTTACGTCATGTTCCCTATGATCTATGATGTCTCCTATGAACTATGCATTATAGGCCCTTGGGTTGTGAAAGAGATCAATGCGAATCGAGTCCTGAGAATCTCCTCAACAATTCTAATCCGTTCCTGAAAGTGCAGAGGAACTCTCGTTGGTTGGTTTAACTTATTTCACTCTCATTTTCGACAGCGTTTCGTGAATTGAAATGTGTTTGTCATATGAAATTTATCTGATGTTTTGCTTTTCAAAAGACGCCTCGGACTGTACCTAATTCCAAGGTAGGCGATGAATGGATGAATTTGCTATTTCGATTTCTTCCATTCAGGAAGCATCCACAGTTTAGATCATATTAAGGCAATTATATTGCTTACCCTCAGTAATCTAATTCCTAAGCAACCGAAGTCCTTGAATAGCTTTCTGCAGAACAACCTAACATTATTATTTCACTGCTTTTGTATTCATTCAAGTCTTTTTTATGGTTGAATTAAAGTTGAAGTTGGATGAAACATGAAATAACAAGTATATTTTGAAGTTCAGAATGTCAGGTAAGGACCATCTGTAAGGCTCACTTCTTTTGAAATGTGGTTAAAATGTCCACAACAGATGACTTTGACATGTTTGTATTTCCAACAGAAGGTGTAAGGCACCTGTGGAGTAAACTTTTTCTGTTGATGGTGGCCACCAAGAAGAGAATTTACCTGAAATTTCAAAAGTTCGATGACAACTAAATCACTTTTGTTGTTGTTTCATTCACATATCACTTGATTGGCACAGATATTGGTAAGGTCGACTACTTACTTTCCAGTCAGACAAATATTCCATGCCAAGTTCTACATCTTCATTGATATAAAAGCAGTCCAATTCAGATCCATTCTGTTCCACTTTAGCCATAGTTTATAATCTGAAAAGTGTTTTCACTTGGTTTTTCACATTTCCTTCATCACAGTAATAAGCTCTGTATCATGCAGTCACATTCATGTGTCTTTAGAGGTTTAACTCAGTTCCATACCTGATAAGATAACTATTCGTCCCGAATTTGACTCCGGTTACAAAGAAGACTTTAAAAAAAAAAAATCCTCTGAATAGCATCATATAATAGAGCAATTATCCTCTGCCTGTGTGCAAAATGTCCACCGTCCAGACCCAATTTTTCGTCCCCCGTATACAGTCCCA
This sequence comes from Sclerodactyla briareus, assembly GCA_026419785.1. Lineage (NCBI taxonomy): Eukaryota > Metazoa > Echinodermata > Holothuroidea > Dendrochirotida > Sclerodactylidae > Sclerodactyla > Sclerodactyla briareus. Next base: position 182,616 of record JAODTK010000223.1, on the reverse strand, counting down.
TTTCTTTTGAGACGTGGCAAGTACAGCACATAATGATGATTCGTCGTTGAACGTTATCGACCATCTACCATATTATTCTCAATTGGGCCATCTCAGCAGATTGCGATGAGCGTTTTCGGAGATATGAGTCGCACGCTCATTGAACTGATGCTAGGTAAATGAGCAGATTAGGAAGTGGACATTGAACACACACCGCGGGCAGTTTTGGTACATCTACATGACATTTGGCACAACAATCTCAGGGTGTGTGTGAGGGTGGTACTCTTTGTTTTTCAGCCAATAAATTTACCTTCGCATGAAGAGAACATTTTTCTGCAGAAAATAGTTCCAAGACTTTCACAGACTAGGTTCCAATCACAGTAAAATGTGCGGACCCTTGGGTGGTATAATGGTCCTCCTACTGTAACAATGGTCATGGGAATCTGATTGGCACTTTTGGTTCTTTCTATGTATTACACTATGACAGCCGAATCTCCAGACCGAATTTCAGCTGATTCGAATGTACCCATAAGGCACAATCAGCTATTGCAAAATCAGCCTTGTGACATCACTGGGGGGAACCGCAGGATCCCCTATAATATAAAATTGATGTAAACATGTACTTCTGAAAATCTTGTACCGAACAACTATAGATGGGATCTGGCTAAAAAACTTACAAGATTATTCGAAAGATAATAAAGAATGATTTCATTCATTTCTACGTGAAGACCTCTCTTTGTTCTCCTGTTACATGTTGGCAAATCTGCCACCTTCCTGTGTATCTGTATTGTAGGGGCCTTTGCAAGCATCGTTCCCCCTGTGATGTCCATCGATTCCTTGAATTTCGCAAAAGTAATTGAAATAATCTCAACAAGGCAGCAAACATGCTGGAACCTCTAAATTTGTGATGTGCGGTATGATGTGTCCTCTTTTACCTGTGCAATAGTTCAAAGCAAATCTGTTTACCTGGACCATTGGCCTTTATTGACTGCAGTATATTGCTCTGGCAGTGACGTCTGTGGTCAGAGTCACAATTAGGCAAATCAAGACAAATCCACATTTGTAACTCCATACTGGCTTATACCACAGTCAAGAAATGAAAAATGTTTGGCCCCTCTTTTCTTTTGCGTCGCGTTGCTACCAACTGCTCCAGTCATCTCAATTATAACCTTATTAGTCACATTAACATTGCTCTGGGGAATTTTCCTCTGACCTTCTATCGTGATATTGATGTTAAAAAACCTTTCTTGGTAAACAATCAACGAATAGTCAAAGAGAAAAAATTCATTAGGATTTTTTTTTTTTCACTAAACTTCATCACTCATCTTGCCATACTCTTCTGCTTATATGTGAGAAGATTGTTATTTCTCGGAAATACAGGTTGAAAAACATCAGTGATGTGCTTGCTTCACTTGCTTTGTTTTTACCTGATTGGAAAAAGGTTTTATCTGCTTTCCAAAAGAAAACAAATCTCAAAACATTTCCTGGAATATTTTGACAGGTAGCAGTCTCCTCGATATCCAGCTACTATAAGATGTGTCTTCAGAACTTATGAAAATAACAAAATACGTTCAAGTGCCTCTGAAGAGGGAGCCTAACTTTCAGGTTGACCAATCAATAAAATGGTGATGTGGAGGGAGTATCCACCAGAAAAAGTCACAGCAAAAGCAACTGGGAACATTTCCCTGTTACAAACACATTACAACTGGGATTAATGAGAACACATTGTGTAGATGACACAAGTCACTTTACTGATCTGGAGATAACTTATTAGAAAAGAGAATAACCCTATGGGCATTTCGTATAAACTGGACAATCATTCTACTCATATTGAGAGTCGCAATAAGCTCAACTTTGATGGCAATGATACAATAACCATTTCCTAGAAGTAGTAGTATGTAGGCAACCTTTTGTGACAAGAGTAATTGCAAAAAACCTGCGTAATGCAAAATATCATTGGGGAAGCGCGGGGTGAGGAGGAGTCTCATACAACATAGTGCAAATGATGAGGAAGAGAGAGCAAATAATCTTTCCTTTTCTCCCATACACTAGGACAGTATATATGAACTGTCAAAGCATGATGCCCCCTACTGGTAGCAAATGTGCGCACGCCCTCTGTCACTCTCATGACGACAACTCATGAAAAGTGACACACCCCTCATGAAAAGTGACACACCCCTCATGAAAAGTGACCCACCCCACGGAGGAGCAAGTCTGCTGTGAAAATTCAACAACTGACTGACACCCCCCAAAGTCACTCTAGTGATGGACAACATTGGTGCAATTTGATATAGCCAATGCCTACAATGACTCACTCTGTCCAGGGTAGTAGGGGTCTGTCACAATGACTCTACAATGACTCACTCTGTCCAGGGTAGTAGGGGTCTGTCACAATGACTCTACAATGACTCACTCTGTCCAGGGTAGTAAGGGTCTGTCACAATGACTCTACAATGACTCACTGTCCAGGGTAGTAGGGGTCTGTCACAATGACTCTACAATGACTCACTGTCCAGGGTAGTAGCAGTCTGTCTTAGTGACCCTACAATGACTCACTGTCCAGGGTAGTAGGGGTCTGTCACAATGACTCTACAATGACTCACTGTCCAGGGTAGTAGCAGTCTGTCTTAGTGACCCTACAATGACTCACTGTCCAGGGTAGTAGGGGTCTGTCACAATGACCATATGATGACCCACTGTCCAGGGTAGTAAGGGTCTGTCACAATGACTCTACAATGACTCACTGTCCAGGGTAGTAGGGGTCTGTCACAATGACTCTACAATGACTCACTGTCCAGGGTAGTAGGGGTCTGTCACAATGCCCCTATAATGACTCACTCTGTCCATGAGTAAGGGTCTTCACCAACAGCGACCCTACAATGACTCACTGTCCAGGGTAGTAGGGGTCTGTCACAATGACTCTACAATGACTCACTGTCCAGGGTAGTAGGGGTCTGTCACAATGACTCTACAATGACTCACTGTCCAGGGTAGTAGCAGTCTGTCTTAGTGACCCTACAATGACTCACTGTCCAGGGTAGTAGGGGTCTGTCACAATGACTCTACAATGACTCACTGTCCAGGGTATAGTGGTCTGCCATGCAAAGGACCCTGTAAAGAAAGTGACTGTGACATTGATTCTCTGTGATGTGTCAATCATCGTTGAATTCCTATTTAGTAAATTGGAATAATTCACTGGACCAACATGCTTGAAACTTGAGTGTAGGGTTTTGAAGTGTCCTCTATTAATCTGCTGCCTGACACTTGACCCTGTCAATAATAATTACATAGGTGCAGATGCAGAATGCGACTTGAATTTGAAAATTGTAAGTTTGAAAAGAAGGAGGACCTTTAGCATGGAACATAAAACTGTATGATGACATGGAGAGGCTGGTTATATCTGGCAGCCTATGTGTATGGACATCGAATTGCTCCAGGAGAAATCTATATTCTCGTGGTACACTGGTAAATTTTGCCTATCCGTACTCGTTGGATGAGTTTTGCCACTATGGAACCTATCCTAACCTAGACTACGAAGCATATACAGCTCATTCTGACATTAACCTCGTCTGTGCCTGGGTATTATTAAATACAGCAGTAATAATTAATGGTGTGGGTCATGCCACAACAGGTCAACGAGCCCGGCAATATATTAGCCATTGCAATTGGCCTCGCAATCCGTGCGTCATTATTAATATTATTAAAAATGACCTCCCATGCTCACTGTAATTATTTTCTTTTTCCTCAACAATTCGCTAATGTACGGTCATCACGCGTTTTCAATCGGGAAATGATCAATTTCTCCTCAAATGCCCTCAGTCAAGGCGGTTTGTTCCCCTGCCTGCCCCATCATTCGTTTGTTGCCTCGACAACAGACAATGATGGTTATTATTTCCCCCCCAAAAAATTCATTGGATCCCTTGAAAGGCTACCGACGCCAACAGATTTCACTCAGGGCCTGGCGGGGAAATGGCAAAACTCACGAACAGGAACTTGGTATGTAATTTAAAAACTAACAATCGTTGGTGGCTCAGTTCAATAGCCAGTTGGCCAACAGTGCTAGTACAGTTTCACATTCAAAAACGCTTGCCCTGTTAATCCTGTCGCGATTGCCTAACACCCTCATGATTCGATACCAGGCCTGAACAATTAGGGGTAATATTGTGTGTCACTGTTTATGTAAGATATCAATTATTTTGGCGTTTAGTTTGTATCGAGATACGGGATGTGACTAACGCATCTGTTGTCGCAATCCTCAGCCAATGTTTCCTCCATCGTCGTTCCTCATTTTAGTGTAAGTAATTGTGATCACTAATGAGTGGGCTTATAGAGGGACATTCCAGGAATTGAATGTTTCACAGGGTTTCTAGGATTGGGTCAAATCCGATATTCAACTCATCAAGAGCGCAAGCACCTATTGGAATTGGGCGGGTCCAAGGCAAGTTGGAGGGAGGTACAAAGCAGTGAAGATCAATGTTTGAAGGGGTCACCCTTGCTGGTGCCACCAGGGGGTTTTCATGGAAGATGAAGGGAATTTTCATGGAAATGGAGAGAGCAAACAACCTGACCCCCCGTCGTTGCACCCTTGCCAAAAACCAGATATGAATTAATATTGGCAAAGGAGGCTCTAGTAAGGGAAATATGTGAACATAAGCCTTCAGATGGATCTTTCCTAAACTAACCGGGCAGGAAAAATCGCTCTACTTTCGGGAGCTAGCGTTGGAGTATCCTTATTTCAGCCCTGGCCTAGGGACATTTAATTGAGTCAACATATAGGGGGACATTATACCTACGTGCAATATGTAAACAATCACAAAAAATAGCAACCTGGATACACAGTAGTTATGGAAAAAAACAGTGTTGCCTCACATAAAGAGTAGGAAACATTGAAAAAACAATATAGTCAATGTTAGTAATGGTTCCTTAATATGGAAAGGGGGGGAGCTGGGGTTGCGAGGGGGATGGGAGGGGGAGGGGGAGGGGATGGGGGGGGGGAGGGGGAGGGGGCATGACTCAAAAAGTTACTGTGTAAAAAAGTCAAAAAGTCAATGGGGATTATGATTTTTGGGCGTGGGGGGTGGAAGTGTTCCCCCCCCTTCCCTAACCCCACTCAGGATGCTGACCATGACTAAAAGAGGTGTTATTTGTGTGCAAAACACTTCCTATCACCTACTGTATCATTCTTTCGAATATGTCTATATGCTAAATAGAATAGCGTTTCGGATAGAGGACTCAGTATGTAAGCTCATGTAGATTGTATTGTAGTCTGATGTTATCATCATGTGACCTTGTGACTTGATCCCTCTGAGTCTATAGTGATTGAATTGTTCCCAGTGACAAAATGTACTGACGTTGTCTAAAGGTCAGTGATTATGAAACAGACACTACAACATGGCCTATTGTGTATTGTACACAGCAGTAGGCTTGACTTTTTTTTTTTACGATGATATATGCTGGAGCAGAGATCATACCTATTCAAGGCCCGGCGTATGGCTGCAGGCCTGGATACAGCTGTTACTGTCACGCTGCAAATCCTACACCATGGGTACACGAGAAAAGGCAATGCCACTTTGGTGGTAGTTAATGTGGGTGTGATAACATTGCAGAGCATCTGCGAATGCCTACCACTCATTCGTCGCTCCCAATCTCTTGTGTGAGCACTCAGCAAAAGGCACGGGTTTAATTTTGGGAATTTTTAAGTGGTTCAGTTCGTCAAAAAAGTCTTTGGTTTATGAACCAACTGGGATTTGAACTGATCTCCTGGTTGGGAGCTGCGCCATCCCAATTGTGCTAGCCACCCGGTCTGAGAGCTAGAGATGCTTTGTGAGCTATTCAGTGCTTTGAACCGGAGGAGTTTGGGGAATTCTCCCTCCCCCATTATTCAAGCAATAATCAACCATCTACGAGAAGTTACTTGGGCACCAGACGACCGGTTTGCACAGATAATGCTCAATTTGATGGCATGGAAGGGTGATGCTAATTATGATGATTTGATGGTCACACCTCAACCCCCTCCCCCCTCCAGGACAATTCTTCATTATAATAGCTAATATATCTAGTGTATCACAGTATAATGAATCCGACTTCTCGCTTCATTCTGGGACGAATAGTTGAATTGGTCCCAGGTACATGTGAACCAACATCGTAATATCAGACAATATAAAAGTCTATGCAAAACACTCATGGAAGCCTATTGCAAACAGTGGTAGGTTTATGTGGATCAAGAATGTGTGACCAGTGTTGACTGTTCATTATTTTGAATTAAATTAAATAATTTATTCATAAACAGAGACATAGATTTAGAACATAGGTGCAAAATGATCTCGGTCGAGTTGTACCTATTCGTTATATTATCCGACTGACAGTCATGTACATGCAGTAATAGATTGCTGTGTAAAATTGTACGGAAAAAAAAAATAGTTGGAATATTAGATAAATATAAACAACAACACATGATTGAAAACAAGCCATATTGATTCTATCCCGATTCTCCCATGGAAATTTCCTCCAAATTTTACACCACAAATTGAGGAATTTGAGGTTCGATGGTTCCTGTTGCGCTTGAAATATGAGTTTATTCCATCGAAGGTACACATGGTGACACATTAGTCAATCCATAAGCCATTGTGTTTCACTTCATTGAATTGGGTGCAATTATGCTCTTGATGACGGACACTTTAACTTATTTACATGATTTATTTACAGTTGAGTGTCTTCTTGTTTTAGGTGTCCGGTGAGAAGGTCAGCAAGATCGGGCTGGTGGACCTCGCGGGCAGCGAGAGGGTCCAGAAAACGGGATCCACGGGGGACCGGCTCAGAAGGGCAGCAACATAAACAAGTGAGTAACAATAGGTAGCTGGATGGAATGCCACCTCAGCAAAAACAGGGAAATCCTTCCTGAAAGGGGTGAACCTGGGCACCTGAAATCTCTGATACGGGGATGACGACCCAGAACATTGTTGCCATGACACCCAGTGAGTGACCCTGGAAGTACACTGGTGATGATAGAGAGCGGACCTGTTAGCCACATTAATGGCCAATGATCATGTAACAGAATTGCTTCAAACTAGCGCAAGTGAAAAAAAAAAAAAAGCACATGCAAAATCCCACACTACCATTTGAATGTTCTAGCATGTTGCAATGTTAAGATATTGTTTTTGTTTTTTTGAGAAATTTGGGGATCTATGACATCACAAATGCAAATGCTGCCCATATACCCTACACAGGAAATAAAGAAAGATAAAAAAGGTATCCACTTAGAAACGAATGAGATTATCCTTGAATGTACTGCTAAAAGACTTAGTAGTGTTTTAAGTGGGATCCCATATGTAGTTTGTTTGGTACAATGCTGTTACAATATTTTCAAGAGTACATGTCTCACATTGACTTTGTATTACAGGGATCCTGTGGTTCCCCCCATGATGTCACAAGGCGAAATAGCAATGGCTGACTGTGTCTGATCACTACACTCGAATCGACTGAAATTCGTCTGGAGTTTTGGCTGTCATAAAGTAATGAATAGAACGTACCAAAAGTCCAGTCATATTTACATGACCATTGTCCCTTAAACAACTTGCATGTTTCGCTTCCATTAGATTTTGTTTTCACATCCCTAATTGCCATCTTTTAGTTTCAACCCTTCCAATGACTTCAGTCGACATTGCATATCCTTTCGCAATGTGCCATAGACGACTATAGTTGACATAGCAGTTTTGGGCAGGATTGAATAATTTGTGGTTGTTGAAGAACTCCCTCTATTTTGGCTATACTACGGTTGAGAGGATTGCAACAAATCTTTCTAACAGTGTATTTATGACAGGGGGGTACATTTGAAAATTCACGAGTAAAATGAATGCTGAAGTGCAACGCAACCCATTATGTGGTGAATAGTTGGAGAAGAACAGCTGTGTCTCTGCAGATGTAGAAAGATCATGGAAAAATTTTCAGTGCTGAGAACAAACTTTTCAATTTTCAACAGACAGACAGACAAAATTCATCTGATAGATGCATTTCTTGCTGGAATCTTTACAGAAAGTTAAGACTAAAGGGGCTGGTAATTTGGGAAGAACGTGAACAATAGGCATGCTCATTTGGTAGTTCAGTCCTGTATAGCGAACCGAAAGGCCGGAAATAACACTTCAATACAGATCTGCGTGCTTGGAAAACCTGGTGCATCGTCCTGCATTCGTTTATTATATGTAGTTAAAGGAACTCTGAACTTGAAACTTCAGCATGTGGAATGCAGAATTCAGATGGGAAAATGTTCTCTGTTCCCCCTGGAGTTCTGCATTTGTCACATTATTTACTGATGACTCTCAGCTGAATGCTAGCCAAGGATCCCACCATTGCCCTGCTAGCAGGGTTGGTTGATTGAATCCACATTGATTCAAATCACTGATTTAAATCATGATTTAAGATCAATGATTTTTTTTTTAAAAATCACTGATTTAAATCACTTTTTAAAAAGATTTTCCTCTTTTGTCATGAAAAAGTTGAGTTGAAGTGAATTTAATTATTGGAATGAACGATAAATACCAGAATATACACTGCAGAATGTTTCGAAACATTGGAGGTATCCACCCCTAACATTCATAACTCAACAGAATTTCAAAGAATTAGGTTAATGCTTCCAATTCACATGTTTATCATATTTTTTGGCGGGAATTTCAATGCTTTGAAAAAATCAAATAAATTGATTCAAATCAAATAAATTCTTATTAAATCAATAAATCTGATTTTTTCGATTTAAAAAAAAAAATCAACCAAAAGCCCTGCCTGCTAGACACCCCCTCCATACCCTTGTCGTCTTCCATGGATTTAAATGAATTCAAAAAGAAAAATATATTCAATCAATAGGAAAATAGTTTCTTCTTCTCCTACAATTTTACTGCTGTTTATTCCAGGTCTATGACCACATTGGTCTGGTCTATATCTGCACTAGCTGACCAGGCCGCTGGCAAGAAGAAGAATAAACTTGTGCCTATAGAGACCCTCCGTGTTGTACATGGCTCTAAAGGTTGAAGGCTGGTCCAGAAGGGTTATGAATGAGGTACGGTCATTTATATGTGCTTATTCCTGGAGGAAATCTTCAAAAACTCGCTCAGGCACCTCGGAAGTGTGACATGGGTAGCTTGGTCTTCCCCCTACTCTCGGGGAGACCTGGGTAGCTGTGCCAGCCAAGAGCTACATAATCCGTGGCCAGTCCCAAACACACCTAAATACCCTTCGAAAACATTTTTCTTGGCTCATTTGTGCCGGACACTGCAACCACTGCCGATGGCTTAACAACATTCTACGATGTGATGTAATGTATTCACACAGTAAAACCTATTTTGCTTTGCTGCTTGGTGTCAACAGTTTACTATCATTTGTTTGCAAACGGACAGATTAGGTGGGAACAGTAGGACAGTGATGGTGGCCACAGTTAAGCCCAGCTTGATGCAACTTACGACGAGCCCTGTCCCACCTGCGGTATGCCCGCTCGTGCCAACAGGCATCGTCAATCATTGCCGTCGTCAATGAGACCCCAACGCCAGAGTGAGTTCTATGTGTCATTGCTGTTGCTGACAACAGATCTATATAGCTAATGTGTACTATTTTAGGATAATAATGGGTTCTCTGGCTCTCTGTTGAAGGGTCACATATTTAAGGAGCAAGTAGCAAAAAGTGACAGCGACGTTCGCATGTCGTCACAATCGACAATCCTCATAGCACATACAATATAGTGTATTACTGATTGTCAGTATGATATGTTCAAATTACAGTGTTAGTTTGATATACTGTGGGACATTTTATCTGATGTGACATCATGTGAACATCCAAAGGGGCATGCTTCATTTCTCTCTAGGCGTTACAGGGTGACAGCGTCACGCCCAAACAATACAACGCAGTAAAGTGGGTTGTAATGTATTGTGCGAGTGCAAACAACGTTAATGTGTGGGGACGGAGGGGAGGGAGGGGGGGGAGAGAGAAGGGGTTGGGGTCTAGTAGTGGTTGTTGCTTTGGATGGAAATAAAAGCTTAAGTACAACAGGGGAAATGTTCCAGTCTCAAAAAAATTTGTCTTCGCGAAAAATGGCAGGCAAAATTCTGGGCAAGACGTTCAAAAGGGTGGTATCGTAGGCGAATGCGCTCATATGCCAACAGTTCATCCACAATTGGTTGTCCTATGTATGAAATGGTCTACCATCTGGGCTGAACTTTGAATGGAATGTTTACCCTTCTATCTGGCCATCTTGATATATTTGAGTAGGTGCTGCACTTAGCTTGATTCCAATGGTTCTGGATATAGCTCCCATACAATTCTCACTGTTCTATGATTGTAGTTTGAGGTCGGAAAAGTTACTCAACGGTCTCTAAAACGAAATATGTAACCGATCTCAATTCTTATTTTTGACGGCTTCTTCTAGGGCTGTGAAATGGAATATTTTTCTGACGTGCATGCAATGAATCACTCCATTGACAAGTGCAGATATTAAAGATGGAGACGCAAGCTGGGAAAGCCCTAACATTAGGCTACTTACTTAGCCATCACCAATTGCTCATATGTAGGCATGGTCCCTATGCAGTAGTAAAAGGGTTACTGGAGATAGGAGATAACCTGGTATTGTCTCCCCGACATTCTGCTCACGTTTGAAGAGTAGAATACTGTCACAAATTCCATTTGCAAATCGTCGTCAACATTCTTTCTAGGTTCACAACTGATGTGTGGTAGGTGTTCAACCACTCATTATGCAATTGATTGTGAATGGTCAAATCCTCCTCTTTGTAACATTCTCTTTTAGATCATCCAGGCTAAGAGAGGAGGTGACGACTCTGAGGAACCAGCTCTATAGGCAGAGGTGAGCACAGAATAGTCGTGATTGGTACATGTGATGCGATGGTTATCACACAGGGATCCTGGGTTCGAATCCCAGTCTAGTCCTTACCAGAACAACTTTAACCCAATGGTACTTGATGTCTTCTAGCTGGGCACCCAGCCCAAGAAGCTGGGATGGGGAAAAACGAGGGGTGGGCATTGGCATGGGGGAAGACCCGTAGCATGAAGTAACGGCCAGGAAAAAAAATTGTGACATTTGCCCTCTTGGCGACATTGCACAGCTAGCGTCTGGAAAAAAAACTAAACTTCTTTGGCTACACTCGCTCACAAAATTTGGACAATGACTGATGAAGGAATTCTGAGCTAGAATCACAGTTCTAAATTTAGAGTGTGGTGGAAATAGAACCGAGGAGTATCGGCTGGTGGGGTTCCAGTTGTCCATTGCTCTCCTCTTCTTGCCAGATCAAGCTGGGAATATAGCTTGGGTATATGGTTCACAGGTGAGTGTCCTCGATTGTGAATACCAGTACCATTAGGTCTTCAGAAACATATGTTAACTTTATGAATCCCCTGTTTTTAGTTTTACGAATTCACAGTTGGTGTTATCATCATGGATGTATGGCATATGTGGGATAGTTTTCAAATTCCTCATTCGCTCAGGAACAAAACCCAAGGTGGGGAGCGCCTAGGGATCCTCCTCCAATTCCTTCATATATATATCTATATTTACTATATATATATATCTATATCTATATATATTATACTATATATATCGATATTTATCTATAGATATAAATATATAATATCTAAATATGAAGAGGAAATTGGAGGAGGATCCTAGAGGCTCCCCACCTTATGTTTTGTTCCGATCGAATAGAATTTTATATAAGTATATATATATATATATAAAAATTTTTGAAAGTTAATAATTTTTATACCTTTATATAATATATATATATATCTCTATATATCATATATAATAATATTATACAATCCCATACAATATATACATTAGGAGAGCAATAATATATATATATATATTAATTTATTGGTTTATAATCAGGTGTTCATTATACCATGGGTCATTGCAATGTGGGCTGACCAAAAAATTTCATATTCGCTCAAACTGAACACTTATATACCCTGCTGTCTTTAAGTGACTGTAATTTTAGGCGGCTAGCTCCTTCCATACATGATTGATGAATCCATACCCACGTGCTTTTGTATAGCACTTTCCACATCAATAAACGTTCAGCTCACTGTCAGATCTATATCACTGTCAACTGATATGCATTCTGATGAGCAGAGGAGTATTGCAAACAACTAGTATAGTAATGTTTGTAGTATTCGTAACGTACAGACTTGTGGACCATGTCAAATTTTGTCAGGTCAAGTAAAAGTCATACTGTCAAGTCAAGGCTCAACGTATTTCATTTTGCTATTGAGTCGAGTCCAGTCTTGAGTCAACTTATTTTCGCCCAAATCAAGTCGCAAAGCGAATTGCCCTCAAGTCAAAGTCACGCGTCACGTCACCTACCAGGAAGGCCCTTGTTCCTTTGTTGGCAGTGGTCATGGAAGATATAGGTCCACATGTTGTTCCAGTATGTTGGAAGAGGAAAAGACCTCCATGTTTTGCTCATGAAGGTCATTTGGATCCGATGGACAAAAGGTGGTGGAGGATCACTATGCAGTGGATGAGAAACAAGAATGTTACAGCATTCCATCTTCAACCTTCTTAAAACCAAAGCTAGCTATTAGTAAAAGACAATATAGTCTGGCTCCTCATATTTTGACATGTACAGTACAGTTGTTTTGATACCAGTACAATGGTGGTAGGTCTAGGGTTACTGTGCATTGCTAGATACCTATTCGCTTTTGACAGTGATACATAGTCTCGATAAACAATTTTCTCCACATAACACCAAAACTCGATAGTGCTTGGAGTTAACTTGTACTCATTCAATCATTATAGTCATCAAACAACAACATTTCTTTAAGTTGGACCAAATCAGGCTTGGTCGTATATTATACCCTTTGGATTTCCAGTGACACACCAAGTCAACATTCTTCAGTCCAATTTCACGTCGTTATGTCAAATGCTGGTCAAGTCACAAGTCATTCAAAATTTTGAATCCATTGAGCCAGTAAGGTAAAAAACATTGTGATTCAAGTCGATCCGAGTCTAGAGTCGTTGAGTCAGCAACCTAATTGATGTTTGTTAATGTAAAGTACTCTTTTAATCACATGATTGATGGAGCAGAGCGCTATAATAGGCAGCCAGATAATCAAACGTTTTAGTGTTATTCATGAACCCTCCGTCATTGGAGCACCCTGCTCTCACCTCCTCTCTACCAACTGCGCTAAACCGATCCCCCATCTCCCCATTCTTTGTGGTTTTGATGGGTTCTGTTTTTTTAATTTTTTTATTTTCTTCCACCAGTGCCTGTTGATGCAAGCCGAGTTTTTGTTACACTTTGCCCACTATCGCATAATGAAAATTTGAGTGGGTGAAAAGTTGGGTCCAATCGCAAAAACGCTCTGACGGCGGCCATTTGAGATTTTTTTTTTCGGCCGAAACTGGTGTTTTTCGTATTTGCGTTTTGAAGGCAGGGCGATCATTGAGGACTAAGTTGTTTTAGCCCCATACGAACCACATAGGCAGGCCATTTTGAACTTCTCAGGGTTTAAAGGATTTCCTTCCAGTTTGCATGTTTCGATAGAAAACAATTTTCAGACCATAACTTCGCCCCATAGGCCCCCACATGGCCCACCATTCGAATTTCTGACAGATCTGATTTTACTACAGATTGCATATTTCGGAGCATTTTGTGTGCATTTGAACCATCTGCCTTCCTGGGTCATAAAATCCAATTCTGATAAAAAACAAGGCGAACATGTCACCCTCGATTGATCAAAAGTGGGGCTATACACGTTGCGGTTACCCGCCAGGGGATGTCTGGTTGTTATTTGTCTGTTTTCTCCCACCCAGAGACTATGAAAAGCAGGAATCTGAAGGAGGGCTGGCGAGTCTGAGAAATCATCAAAGAGATGACCCTCAGCTGGGAGGAGAAACTGCAGAACCACCAGAAAAGCGAAACGATACACAAGGTATGGTTATCGAGAAGTACCCCCCCCCCCCTTAAAAAAAGGGTGGGTTCTAATGCCATCTTCAGAGGTGTAGACAACAAGTTGTAGTATCCAGGTCTGCAACCTGATACGAGGATGTTTAATAGTTTCAACTTTTCCATGATATATGATGCCCATCAAACATTGTTGCCATATTCTTGTTCTTCTAATATCCTACTGCCATGTCGCTGAGGTTGCTAAAGCACTAATAATATGCATGTTGGCACTGTGATAATTAATGACCTGGTGATGGACCGTTGGAACATATTCGCCTATGTTATAAGTACTTATCTGTACAAAATTGTTAATGCAGATTCGATCAACTTTGTAGTACATTGTATATAAATTATGCAAAATGTTGATAATGACTTGAGCCTTTTGAGTTGCAACATATTTGCTGTGTTATTTTTTATTGATCACAATGTTTGTAAACAGTTTCCATGCACTCTAGCTCTTGAGATTTAGCATAATTTGTTCAATTTGCACGTACGTGCTGTGTGCCACAATTATTTCCAGTGAAAGACTTGCACCCTACAGCATTTCCAAGTTTGTTACAGTTAAGAGCGTCAGGAACGTGACAAACGGTCCAACATGGAGGCCATGATGAACTGCCTCCTCAGCCTTCCCCACCAACAATCTTAAAAGCATTTTTTTTTTTTTTTTTCATGAGTTCTATTAGCTAGTTGAAGAGAGTGTAACATGTTAAAAATATGATGAACATACCAAAATAAAATCGCCAGAAGGAAACGATAACACAGACGGAGAGTAGAATAGGTCCGGCATTTCATTCTTAAGATGCCTGATGGAATGTCACCTCCAGTATACACTGCTGAAAGAGGGAAAAACATGGCAGTACATGGAGGGGGGGGACGGGTGGGAGGAGGGGGGCGGGGGTGAGAGCGAGCTGTCAAGATGTGTATCAACCGAGGGGGGGTACTGTTTAGGAGTGTGATCAACATATAATGTATGTTCAAGATGATGAGTTGAACAAGTAGAATTTTAGCAATGGATCAGCGGTCAATGTCTCTCAACAGGTGATGCCTGCATGACGGAGGGCTGATCGTTTCAGAAAACATTGCTAATCGCCTGTGTTCATGACGGAAAAGTGTGTGAACAGTGCATGGGTGGTGATCCCAAATTTGAGAAGATAACCAAGTTGACCCCTGTGAGAGAGTTACCCCCTCCCCCCCGATATTTTGACACAAATCGCAGAAGCCCAAAAACAACCTTTCTACCAAGGAACTTTCCTCAGGGTATTGCCAGATTTGCCACTGCAATAGACACACAGCAAAGCTGTGGTCACCGAAGACCTTAATGGCCTGAGAAAGCTGAAAGTTTTTTTTCTGAAAGTAAGAAATATTTGTTTCTCACTTCTACAGCTGTTTCAGGTGAAAGACTACAGTGGGCAAGGCACTCCAGAAAAGAAACGTGATAACAAAAAACCATCACATCATGTACATAGTTTTGATATTCTTCACATTATTTCTCGTTCTGTTTGACAGGAAAGAAAGAGGCGCTTTAGAGAAGATGGGGATCTCCGGTTTAGAGCGTCGGCCTTAAAGGTGGGAGAGGGACCGGGGTTCTGGTAACCCAACGAACCCGTCGTTGAATGAAACTCCTCGTTTCTTACCTCAAGGTAGGGTTAGAGTACCACGTTTGGCCCGGGGGAAGTTGCTGTTAGCTTGTGTGGTTACGGTGGGCGTTGGCTGTACATTTGGCACATGAATCCCCTCATTAGTTTTGAGTATTCGATGAGGCTGGCAACCCCAACTGAGCAAAAGGGCCTGGGTTGCCTACCTTATGAGCAGCGACTTTTGTACCACCTGTAATAAGTCTGTCTTTCTATCCAGACAGGTCTCTGCCTATTATAAGAGGGAATAATTGAGGCGACTGTGTTTACAATTTCATTTTACCTATGGGTCAATTAATGGGTTAATCTATGGTTTGAGACAGGGTATACATGGACGTCACCTTGAATAGATTTGTCATGCTGAGACCTACCGGTGGATGCACAGCCCTCCAATTATTCCACAAATAGATCTAAATTCAATGGGGGAGGGGAGGGCACGGTCTGAGCACTCCAGAAAAAAACATATCTTGACACTTTCACAGGTTGGAGCCAGTGTCTTTCTATCCCTTGGATCTAATTTGAGGCTGGCCCCCCCCCAGGTAGCCATGTCATAATACTATAACCCCCCCCCCCCCCATTTCACACATTGGCAAGGCCTATGCAACCCTAAAGCAGGGCCCAAACACAGGTATCATTAGCCTGCCATACAGAACCATGTCAAGACAAGTCATAGGTCCTTGTGTCGATATGTCTTTAGACCCTGTCTAACTGATATGACTCCACATTGCCTTACAGGAACTAACTGTCATAGGACGGCCAGACACGGACCACCTCCTGATATACAGCTGACGGACTGGGCATCATGGAGCTCCACTGTACAATAACAATACATAAACGAGTTTGACGTGTGTACACACCAATGAAGAATGCGAGGTACTGTGACTGGGCTGACCCTCATGTGTGAGGAGTGGGAGAGGGAGGGGGGGGGTGTGGGGAAAATTCATGTGGACGATGTGAGACAGTTCCCACTATACCACAACAGTATACTAATTGCTAGAGTCCTCTATCAGTCACATGTTCGGAAGGGCACAGGCTCCTGCAGTGAAACGTAACAAGAGGTCAAGAGTTTCTACCAGTATTTCATGTTGCCAACAAAGTTCAAGATCGAGATGTAAACGATATGTGTAACAACTTTTTGCCCAACACAGGAACTGTCATACTTATACTGAGTGATGTCAATGTGTGCATAAATCAACCAAAGAATTCAAAAGCTAAAAAAGGATTCATGGATGAGTGGCTGAGCTTGGTATGTGCAACACAATCCAACTTAAAAATGTCATTATAGTTTCACTGTGTACATCTTGAGTAGTGCAGGTGCATCTGCCGTCATCAAGACCCATCAAGTTCATGATAAGAATTGCTATGTTACCATCCACCTCATCCCGTCATTCCATCCTACTCTCGCACCATCGTCCCACTGGTAGGGTAGCATGTGACTTAGGAACGAGTGGTTGGCACAGTTGGTAGAGCGCACATTCCACCCGTAGACGGGGGTTCGATTCCGGTCGGGTCATACCAGACCTAAAATGGTACCTGGGCCTTCTTGCTGGGGGTTCAGCACAAGGGATTGGGGCAGGGAAAAAAGAGGGGTAGGCATTCGCAAAGGTGCCGTCTGAATGCGATTACCCCCACCCCCATATTAAGGTACCGCCAAAGAGGAAATGCCTTATTCCGTGTACCTAGTGAAGGGATCACAGCTGACAATAAATTGCAGTATCCAGGTCTGCGCCCTTGCTGGCCTTGAATAGGTTCGACTCTCTGCTCGGCACGTATACCATTGGAAACTTTTTTTTAAAGATAGCACCACACACACGCTTCTCTCCAAAAAAAACCAGCCTTTCATCCCTCTCCTCGCATCTTTCCTCCATCCATCCAATGGTAGGGAAGCATGCTATTTAGGATGTCACCCCACACACACCTTTCCAAAAACCACCCCAGGCCTTTCTTCTCAAGGAACGGGCACCACTAACTAAACACAATACGGAAGAGGTTGTGTAAAAGAATTTATATGAAGTGGGGGACTAACAACTGGACAAGGATTATGTAAAAATATTTTGCTACATTCAACCCTTTTCAGGATATGCGGCAACGGCAGCCACGTACAAGCAAGCCAGCCCTGAGGAACGGAGACGCAACTGCTCGGGAACTATCATTTCTTCAGGATAAAACTGTCCGAGGGCGCCAGAGTGGTAAGTCTCATTCAATTGAACGACATGGACGTGTTTTCCACGGAACAAGCAAGAGCATCTGGAGGTGCACCGACGGGAGTTATGGAAACATTATAATAAGTAGAGAGGCCCTTCTTAAATGGCCGGCGCAGCGACTTGTGGCCCTCTGAGGCATTCCAAATGGAGCCCGCGACGAACTGGCATGGAAAATTACGATTTAAAAAATTAAGATGAAATACAGAAAGCATGTCAGACAGTTGAATATTATTTTTCAGATGCTCTATTGAACAGACTAAACCAAACTGTGAAATGTGCGAAACCCCATAATTGTGCCCCTTCAAAATTGTGTGTAAGGCAACTACTTTGTACACATCAAACTTCAAGGAAATCACCATATGCATGAAGTGCAACTTTAGCAATTGAAGTTAACTGGTTAAGATAGCCAAAATTATTTCCTCTATTGTCATTTCGTATATTTCTTGTATTTCATTGTACTGCCTTTACACATTATATTACAACTGTCACAAATTACTCTTACAAAAAATGTAAAAAAGTGACAACCCAAATTTCAACAGATATTTTTATTCAGTTAGAAGTTGTTGAAAACACAGGTGCAACTTGTATAGTGGCATGTATGTAAATGTATGAATATATATATATTATATATATATATATATATATATATATAGACAAGAGGCAAAACTGTAAAACAACAATGCTACGTAAATGAATAGGCTGGATCTCGAATGTGATGCGAAATAGCGATTGAGCTAGGAAAAATGTGAGTAAAACAGCCGATATGTTGGATGCAGAGCTTTCGGACAATACTAGTCCTTCGCAGTGCAGTGACCACAGAAGTTATAACTCGAAGAGAAGACGGCTGAGACTTTATAGGCCTAGAAACAATGGTGGGGTGGGGTGAGGCTAATTAGTGTTTCTCTGATCGACAGGGGATAATCCCTTGGGGATTATCCCGGGAGAGGCTAATTTGCGCCTCAGTGATTGACAGGAGATAATCCTCAGCAGGATTATACTAATGAAGGCCAATTTGGCCTTGGTGATTGCAATCGGCAAAAAATAGGAGGGGGTGCCGAGTGGTTACCATTATCTCTTTGTGATGGTAGGTCGTTCCGAATGCTCAGACCAAATGGTGTAGTCGTTTTCAGGTTCAATTCCCAGTAATTTTCTTTCGCTTTGCGTGATTTAGTGGACCAATTTGGGTCATGCTCGATGCCAATCACTCTCAGGCTTTCCGGGAGTGACTGATCATGTTGAAATGCTTGGCTGCTCAATTTTTTGGGTCTTGATGGCTGACCGGTGTTGGGTCATTTCGCTCCCTCAGGGTGTTTTTTGTTTCCCCGATGTACTGAACTCCGCAGAGGTTACAGAAAATTAGGTAGACTAGGTTCTTCGAGACGCAATCAATATCCTGTTGAATCGGAAATATGAGGGATGTCTGGCAACTTTTTTAAACAAGTTGGAGATCACAAGTTTGACGTTTTACAGTTGGATGGGCAGGGGCGGCTGCCGACGGTCTTTCTTTGCGCTCGGCTTGCTCCGAAAATTTGGCATTGACTAGAATGTCACGGCAGATTCCGAGGCTGCGTAGGCAACAACCGGGGGTTCCGGAACACGGATTTTAGGCGTATATATATATATATATATATAGACAAGAGGCAAAACTGTAAAACAACAATGCTACGTAAATGAATAGGCTGGATCTCGAATGTGATGCGAAATAGCGATTGAGCTAGGAAAAATGTGAGTAAAACAGCCAATATATTTTGGCTGCTTATATATATATATATATATATATATAATGTGGATTTATGTGATGTATCATTATCAGGATTTCAGATATTAAGATACTGCACTTAGAAAAAATCAGAAGAAAAGACCAGAAATTAAGACGCGAGCATGTGGTTCATTCAGAAGCAGATATTAGTTACTTGTGAATGCATTAGTGCCCCTTCTTTGAACAGGTGATAGCGAGGACCGACTCGGGACATGGAAGTACGGACACCAGATACGACGGTGAAGAGCTACGACTTTGTCTACGGCCCAGAATGAAGTGGCTATGCAGGAGATGATGAATGGTAAGACAGCACAATTCAATTCAATCATTTATCATTCCAGAACAAACATAACATGTAATATATAAGAAATAGCATATATCGTCCAATGAAAGTACTAGAAATGAAGGGAGACCAGTAAACAGCTGTATAGACAGCTCATTCACCGCCCCAGCCACCCAAAACAACAAACAATGGAGACAATGAAAAAGAGAAGGGAGGAGCGAACCTTGTAGACATAACAAAGGAGGAAGAAAAAGGGGAAGAGAGGGAAAAGAAAGATGAGAAAAGCAATCATTACTGATATGAGGATGACTGTTCATATTCTTTTTTCAGAATTTACCTGAAAAATGGTGAAGGTGTTCGGCTCTCAGGAATATTGCGAGGGAGGAATTCCAGAAACGCGATACCAGACAGAATGAGGGGAATGTTTTTGTAACTCTGTTCTTGCCTTACAATTATGACTACAACAGCCGCTCCTCGTAGAATAGTTGTGAACCTTATAATTATACAATACTGAATAATTGATTGTTCTTGGGAAGAGGTTATTGACCAGGTGATACAGGAAAATTCCAAGTTGCTTATCATGAACATTGAAAATTTGCATAATGTCCCATTCATCAAATGGATAAATATTGAAAAATCAGACCAAAAGGTGAGAGTATCTAACTAGTTGTCGCGTGAGGATTGGGGTAGATGACATATCTTTTACTTCTGTGATGGAGGATTTGACCAGGTCTGGGTAAGATGGCCTATTAACCCCTCCCAGAACCAACCTATAAAACAGTGCCCTCTTTCCGAGGACCAATCTATTTCTGCTGTCTATTACTATTCTGTTTATCGTGGGATATGCATGTAATCCCCAATTCTAAGTGGCATCGTGTTGTTGCCAATAATGACAGGGTTTTGACCAGTCGCTCGAGCTTGCATTGTATGTATTTCAAGATTTTTTTTTACAAAACCCCAGTAAAACCTACCAATCACAACTGTATCCAATGTTAGCAGCCACATAAAGTCCTTGGGTAAGATGTATAAAATGATGACTATGATAGTGATACTTGATCGTATGACCAAGAAGGAAGTCCTTATAATCACTTTCTGTCCCCCTCACCCCTCCCCATGTTGTTTTTTCCCTGTCTCAGATCCTGTCGCTGCAGCCATGAAGCACCTCGAGACCCAACACCTGAAGGACAAGCATGGCGCCCTCCTCGGTCGGCTCAACAGAATGGCACAGTATGAGCAAGAGCTGGCGAGCCTCCGTAAGCAGATGCTGCCCCAGCAGCAATTCTTTCAGCGGGGACAGGGAGAAAGCGGAAAGCACGAATCGCTAAAAAAGAGAACTACAATAAATGGGCCAATGAAATGTATCTGTGTTCGTTTGAATACTACCTACCCTGATGGATCTTACCTTATAGACCTACGCAGTTTTTACAGAGCACCTGCAGCCTCAGCTTCACAAAGAGTATATACGCATTCAGTAATTGGCTTCGATCATTTCAGATCACTAAAAACTGAGTATCCTATTTCATCTTTTTCAACTCACCCCACCTGGACTAATGCACCCACCCCAATGTCACTTGAGGCTTCTGGCTAATTACCAACTTCCGGGTTGGCCACCCCATCGCGCTTTCTCCTTTTGCCATGCTAGTCATCCAGATAGTTTTTGGCTTCTGGAATTCTGCATCAAATCATTCTTGACCACATTTTTCCGGCATTCTACCATAGTTTCTTCTCCTTGCTTTTGCTAGAACTTAGCACGATACAACACCTCTCATTCAAGTATCCTTTGGTTGCGTGAGTTTTGAAAGTTTTTTTCGTCCTCCTCCACCACCGTTTCCCTTCGTGGCGTTAGCCTAGCTCCTGCCTTGCTGTAGTGTTTTTGCGTGCTGCAGCTACTCTAACACTTCCACGTACAATGCCTAGCGCTTTTACTGCGTGGGCTCTTGTTTTTTGGGGTTTCTTTCTTCCAAAGGCCCCCCCTCTTCATGATTAGTCTCAGATCATGTGGTTTCGACAGAGTTTCCTTTGTTGTTGGGCATGTTGTTGTCCCCTTAGGCCATGTTCCTCATACAACATCAATTACTTTGTCCATGTCGGAATGTAGTATAGATAGCATTTTGTTTAGATATGGGGCCCAACATGGGTAGATATTCATAGTAGTTCGGATTTTCCATCTTCCTGAAGCCTGCCTCGCACTGTATGATTTGCTGACGCAAGCTCTCCACAGCTTTTAGGGTCAATCATGGTCCGCTGTATTAAACCGTACCGTAAGATGTGAGTCGATGACCCCAAGCTTTGCGGCGAGTTTCGAACAACTTCAAAAATTCCGGAAGTTCCGCAAGGCCAACATAGTTTTGTGATGGCAAATAAATCAAAAGCATGAGCCTAATGGAAGCGTGAAATAGCTCGCCTGAAAGTATGATCCTTTGTGCTATCCGTGGTCCAATTTTTATATTCAATAATCCTCGGAGGACGTCTGAACAGAGACTCTGTTGGAATGAAAGAATACCTCGGGTTTTCCCTTCTGCTCTGATCTCTCCAGTGCGTATCCAAAACATTACGTCACTGGGCAAATCCCCGCATTGAATTTTGCAAGGGGTTGCAAGGAGCTCACTGTTGCCGCATGCCGTTACCGCAGCGGCGACCGTGATGGGTTTGCGGCGTTGAACTCTGTTTAGTGTGAGGTAGGCTTAACTGTCAATTGTTGAAACCTGATCTTCGCCTCAGAACTACTTTTCATGAACTGCACTTTGGAATAATCTTCCTTTCGGAATTTGCAACTTGCCCAAAATGCACCTGTTCATCTAGTGCCAGTCGTTTCTGTCATACTCGTCGTTCTCTCAATTCCTCTGGCTCGTCAAAACCTATGCATTTTGTGCCTCATAAGTGTACATAATATTATTAATCATATAGATTTACAACTCCATTCTGATTGGTTGGTTCAGGGTCAAACCTTACCCTAACTTAGGCAGGTTTTGCTTGCTTGAATAATAGGGAAAATTACAACATCATCCATTTCAACAGAATTGTTCAATGTGCACACATGACTGGAGAGGATGGCCGAGCAGCTGTAGAGCTACACTTGATTCTGGTCAGACGGAGGTATTATGATATTTATCACATTCCAATCATAATAACTAGATATGACAGTCCATGTAACTGGCTGGATGTCAAATATACAATATCCACGAGGAATATTTTTACCCTTTCTTTGCTTTTTGCTACAAACCCAAACGTTTTGAACTGCTGAAAAAAATTTACCTGGGGATAGACCCTCATGCTATGTGCATGAGCACATCAGCATGAGCACATGCTGAACATTAAAAAATTCTGTCATCTGTGGTGTGTAAACTAGTTATGTCTTATTCTTTAACTTCAGAGAGGATATATTCCGTCAGAGCCTGAGCATGTTACGGAGGAGGTTGGTCCGACTAATGGCCTGGTGAGGGAGGCCAACTTCCTGGCTGAGGAGTGGTAAACTGACTGAGTGTCAGGGTCCAACCTGCAGTACCAGTCCACACTCTCTCAGCGTAACCGGAGGGTAAAGATTGTTTATGTTAATCTAGGGGTTGTGGGGAGGGTGGGGGGAGGTGGGAGATAATAAGGAGGAGGTAGTCTGAACTAATGCCTTGTTGAGGGAAGCTAACTTCCCAGCTGAGGAGCTGGGGCCTTTATGCCCATTTTCACTGAGCGTCCATCATGTTATTTTCCTGGGATAGAAGCAGTGTATGGAATCATGACAAACCAGGAAAGGAACATTGGGACTGATATATCAGCAGTCATAGTTTAGCTTATTATAACACCAAAGATGAAGCAGGTTATATATTGATCATGTATATTTGCGATTGTTGTGGAAAGCGAATGCTACTGTCATTGTGAATTGGTTAGGGGAAGGTTAGGGGTTGGAGAGTAATCTTTGTTAGTCTGTAGATATTTAGGTATGACATAATGTTAACACCTGCAGTCCTAGCAGTAGCCAATTGTAATGGGAGCATAATCCATTAACACCTCCCCTTAACGTTATTGGTTGCAAGTGCCCAGGACAGAATAATAGGATCGGACCTTGTGAATGAGACAATAATAATAATGGGACTGGTGCTTATTTAGCGCTCAATCACAGACATCCAAGTGCTCTTCAAATATAAAAAACAACAAGCTAGTGAAATAGTCATTACAAATATATGGGTTCCAAGTAGTCTACAAAATATCTGCAAAGATGAGGAATCTCCTATGTGCTGTGGAATATTATTCCACACCTGTGGGGCTGTAACAGGAAAAGCTTAGTCCCCAATTTCTTACGTGAGACTTCCTTCACTAGAAGAGATTGATCACTCGCCGATTCTGAGTGCATGACCAGGCTGATAGAGTGTCAACAGATCTTGAAGATAGTTTGGAGCCAGGTGGTTGAGAAACTTGTATACCATATCTGGCCATCTTTTGAATATTTTCCAGCGTGGGACGATAGTCAGCGAGCCAGCCATACATGTCAGCCGTCGGGACCACACCCACCCAGATATGGTCCGTTGAGAAGCTAGAGAACAAGATCATCGACATGAGAGAGGATTACAAGGACGTAAAGACAGGGCCCCCCATCAAGGTAAATTGTCGCGCCGCGCCCCTGGTCCCCTAAACAAAATCGTGCACGTACTGCTAGCCGCATTAAAAAACCCTTATTTGTGAGTACAGTATACCTTGTAGTTTACACCATCTTTTGCAGAAACAATGCAGAATGGTAGTAGCATAGCATTCCAATGAGTGTACAATGGACTCCACAGGCACGCAGTGCAACTTGTGCATCACAGTTGTGTGTAGTCCATTACAGTGTAAGATTGCTCTCTGCACTGCACACGTCTTGCTTTGTGCGAACACCTATATATTAAGTTCCATGTATTATGATCACTCTCTGCTTTGAATGAATTGTTAATATTATTATAATCCTTGTTTTGTGCTGCATGTCTAATGGATTTTGCCACAATGAAACTACAACGCATGTCATGGTAATCATGATCGTGGTTCGATCCACTTTGTGCCTTGAGAATTACAGAGAGTGGGCATCACAGTACCGGAATAAAAGTTAATTCCTAATTCCTCACATCCCATGAATTTTGTACATGTCAGATGAGTCTTCTTAACGAGCTTCTGCACCATTGGTGGTCCAGTTGCCTCACCTGACAAAGTTCAGGAGGAGATTTAGCGATCACTTAGTTGTGTTCGTATGTGCATCATCCTTGTTCGATACAAGAACTTCTCTGCAAACTGTGTGAACTAACTTTGATGAAATTTTGTTGGTGAATCAGGTTTGATGGACATAATCCGATTAGATTTTGGGCCACAAAGTCACTAATTATGTAGGCTAATTTCCTTTGAACTTGCTCAAAAAATACACTAGTTAAGTTGCTAATTTGCGTAACTCATGCAAAGCAAAAAATGTTTTGCAGGTTTTCACAAGACCTTGTTGATATGCCTACCTTAGGCCACAGAATTTTTTTTACATAGAAATCCGGGTACACTGGAGGTCTTACTTTAGTAGTTCCAACATCACTTATTCTGTATTGGTTCCTATACTGAATCCCCTCCACACCACATGATATCATGCCCAATGGCAGATGTCTTATTTTTATGAGCTTCTGCACCATTGGTGCTCTAGTTACAGTAACAGATCGGATGGATTCAGAATTTTTGACTTATCGATGTAATAATTATAGTATAATACTTAGAATCTCTGGAGTGAAGCCTACCAGTTATTGGGTTTCAGAGGACAGAGTACATAACACTTGAGTACTAATACATCAGGTACATAGCGGTCATTATGGTTGCTTGCCTGAACCATTTCATTCATACTGTCGGACAGACCTGGGAATCCGATACCTGCCAGCCAGGAGGAGGGTGTTAAAGGCTGCGTATCTGCTGCCGGATATTTGCCATAGTGGTAGCATTTTATTTTTTTATTGGTTCTTTCTACAAAAGTCATGTAGCTGCTTGCTTTGGGCTAAGGGTTATATCCTCCCACAGCTATATATATATATAATATACCTTTTGTTATCATTAGCTGGTATACCTCAGAGACCGCTGTGCGCTTGCTCCAACATGTCAATGACTTTTCTGCCATGGAGGATATGAGGCACCCTGCCTGCATTTATGGGCCCAGAGTAACCCGAAATGTGCCTCACACACAATAGGGCAGTTGATGCTACAAATTGAATCCAGTTCGAATCCACCTAATTGCAAGGTTTGCCGCCACCTAGAATTTTTGGAAGCCACAACAGTTTGATTTTGTTTTTGTAAGGGCAAATCTCATCAAACAATTATGACTCAATCTAGAACAGTGGTTCCAGACCTTTTTTTTCCCCCCATTTGCTGATGGCCATAACTAGCCCCCCCCCCCCCCCCGACTCAACTTGACAGTCTCAAATGCTGATCAAAATGCCAGAGACACACCCAACAAGCCCAATCGGCATAGTGACTTCACAGAGGGTAACTAAATGGAACTTGTGAATGCCATCCTGGGGAAGGGTTCAAGTATTTGTTTATGCGCCTGGTGACTGGCAGACTATGCTTATTTTTTTTTATCGAATACACATCTCTACATGTAACTTGGGAGTGGGGGGAGTCACTTATAGGAGAGCAAGAATGTTTTCTCATTGAATCATCATCTTTAGATGATTACACTGTGTGGAAAAAAAAAGTGGAGAATAGAAATGCTGCTACAACATCCCCCTCCCAGATGATTTCTGAACGGGAAATTCTTGGGAAAGTTTTTCTTTCATGGGAGGTACAGTATCCCCTTGATATCTAGTTGGGAACCTCTAATCTAGAGTTTTAGCCACAACATTTTTTTGGGGACGATGATTGAGGGTTGCATTAAGTTCTCATTGAGCCCTCACAATACTTCAGTCCTTTTGTTTTCCTGCGACCGTCTCTGCTCCGTCGACAGACGTGGAGGATCCGTTGAGAAAAATGTCCTTCTTGAGCCCCAGGTGACTAGCTTCAATTTTGCTGTGTTTCTTGTTTTCTCTTTCTGCTGAGAAGTTTTTTTGTCATTCTCACTTTTGTCATGGCAGTTGAAATGTCACGCTACATCATCGTATGCACTTTTGGAATCTAAGTCGTCCATTGAACCATTGAAACGTGTCTGTGATAAAACGTATGCATGACATGTCACAACATTGTTACTGAATGGATGTATGTTCGGGAACGTCTCATTTGGTTTGTCATCTCATGCAATAGATGTGATTGTATCATATTCAGTTGATTCATTGCCTGTATCATTTGATGAGGGGAGGGGGCGGGATAACTTCCCCCATATTCATGGAGCCCCTCGATGTCACTGTTATTTAGTATAAGGCGATAAACATGGCACCAGTATCGGAGCCCAGGCATAGTGTCACATAGAACTCTGCTCTGTCGATTGCTCAAAGGAACCTCGTAGGCAAAATATTCTATGGGATGACTGCGGTAATTATTATGAGATTGTGGCTGTCTGATCCACTTACCTTGTAGTGCACATCGGTGGTGATACTCACTTGAATTTTAAGAAGGGCCCTGATGGGTGCCCACATACATCTCAAAGCACTTCACAGTGAGGAGAATTGACGAGTGGCTCCAATCACCAGCAGTCCTCTGCGGCCTTCGCTAGTTGATGAATGTTTCGTTGGGTTTGAACACGCAAGACAGCAAAGCAATTGTTGGTACGCCAGTATTCATGTCAAGGAATTGATGTGATTGACTAGAGGGTAGAATTGTCCTGTCGCGCTCTCATAGAGAATGTAAGACATTAGTTCATGTAAACCAGAAAACTATAACCTCACCCACTGACCTGGCCAATGTACTTGAAGTAATTAAAAATAAACACTGAAATTTTCCACTCATTGGAGAAAAAATTGAATTGGTAATTAATTACATTGTGTGATTGCATTCCTAGTGGTTTTGTCAGCCACTCCAAGCTAGTCTTGTCGAAGGACGTTCTGACTGATTGTTTCTCTGCGCCCCTTTATTCATCCAATGGCTTCATTCTTCTACGGGCACCCATAGCTTTATGGACATTCCTCTATCTGTGTCAATCCAAACGTCTTGTTAAACTCTTCTGGTGGCCAGGTCATGAAAATGCTTAAATAAACTTGACCGTGTGCAGTTAACCCATGCGTGGGTACTGATTGGCTGTGACATTCATGTACTGCACCAATGAGGGTACAACCATGTGCGCCACTTAACAGTTTGAACCTCCCCCAAGTTTTGATCCGGGGGGTGTTTTAACAGTTGTCAGTTACAACGGTGAATATGCTTAGAAGCATCTAAATACATGACGTGATCGGCCTCCTTGTATCATGAAGATTTCTGGTAATTTCTGAATGGTATGAAAAAATGTTATAGCTGTGCAATTCACAACTGACATATGCAGAAGGTGAAGGGGAGGGGATACACTTAGGTTCTTGTTTGACGCGTCGCGTTGATGACGATAACATCGTAACAAAGAACTACTCCAAGTCCAATGATTGTGTGCAGCTCATTCATTTGGGGGAACTGTCCCCCCTCCCTCCCCCCTCTCCGCCCCCCTAATGCTTTCACCCTCCTGGCGAGAAGAAATATTAACATTATTGGAAGTGATAGCTTTATTGCCATTTTGTGTGCTTGTCTAGAAAAATATACAATTTGAGAATGCTGTGTCATAGTTAGTGAAAATCATTTTTAACATATCAATAATCTCACCATGCAGGAGTTGCTACCATCACGCTTTTGGCCATTTGCTATGTTCCTGAAGGTGACCATTTTTTCAGCTCATTTTTGGCAACCCTGCTTCACTCCCCGCTTTGTTCAGATGGCAATTTTGTTGACTCCTAGGCCCTGTTCTTCAGTCTTTTTCTGGTGGTGATTTGGGTGATGGGTAGACCTCAATGTTTTCCTGCAGTTAGTGACAATTCACCTCCCTTTTTTTGTTGTAAAAGCTTGTCAGGTACCTAATTATTGTATTTTTGGCAACCCCATTTCTTAACCCCCATTGCAATTGTGCATGTCATATTTGTGGCTTTGTGTCTGTTTTCCGAAGGGTGGCAGATTCATAGTTTTATATTTAATCAACATACATTTTCTATCAGATCTCACCAAACTAGCACTTCCCATCTCCCTGCACAAAATTCTAGCTTATTCACTTAACTTTTTCGGGTCAATATTTGGTGCAAGGGATGAACTGCAAATTCATGGTAAGCAGAGGTCCACTAAATTCTGTTAACCTGTTGGTTAAGGTCCACTAATAAGAGTCCTGTTGTGAACACTTAGTTGTGTTGCCAGGCCTTGTGGTCAGACGAGTGTCAGCTTTCTATCCGGGACATGGGTATTCAAATCCTGGTCGGGTCATACCAAAGACTTCCAAATGGAACCCGATGCTGTTCCACTGGGTTCTCATCATGGGTCAATGGAACAGGTAAAAACGAGGGTTAGGCGATTGGCATGCTGTCGTCTGTAATGCTTATTAGCCACGCCGCCACATCTGAATACTGTCGAAGGAGTGCTTGTTCTGTGAAAGCTGGTGGAAGATTGGCAGCTGACGGCGAGTGCTGTATCCAGGTCTGCTCCCTTCCAGGCCTTGGATAGGTATGATCCTCAGCCCCACTTTGGACAGAGTGGTTGGCACAGTTGGTAGAGTGACGAACTTCCACCCCGTAAACCGGGGGTTCGAATTCCGATCGGGTCATACCGAAGACTTTAAAAATGGTACCTGTGTCTTTTTTTTTTTTTTAAAACCGCCTCCTTGCTGGAAGCTCAGCACAAGGGATCGGAACAGGGACATATGAGGGGTAGGCAATTTGCAAGTTGCCATCTGCATGTGATTACCCCCACCCCCAAATCAATGTACCGCCAAAAGGCATTGCCTTATTCGGGTACCTGGTGAGGGATTCGCAACTGAGATAGGTGCAGTATCCAGGTCTGCATCCTTGCCGGTCCTTGAATAGGTTCAATCTCTGCTCGGCAAGTACACCATGAAAAAAAAAACCACAAGCATGTCCTGAAGAAGGGTGAAGGCTTGAAATCCAGAGCTCCTGGTTCAACCCCATTGGATTCCTTCCTGGAACAAAAAAAGAGCCAGATTTGGCGGCATTCAGAGAGTTCGGTTGTGAATGGACATTTACCGCCGATCATTCCACCAAATTTTTCCGGCAGACGCACATAATAAATGCTGGGCTGCTGGCATGTAGCAGGGACTCGGGGGGAAGGGAAAAAAAAAAAAAAAACTGAAAAATTATTTTTTACATTTCCCAGACAAGGAAAGTTCTGAGGAGAACCACAAATCTCAGGGAAAACTTACTAAAAAATGACTAAACATCTTGAAAAAATGGGGGAATCTAAGAGTCACAAATTGAATTGATCTGGTCTGTTTGTTGATCTAAATCGAAGAGATTTGATCAAACGACAAAGGATGATCCATCCTATGGGATGCTTCGATTGAGCCATAGCTGCTACTGGGAGGACCAGGCAGTGCCTCTCCGCTGCAGTTTTCTGGTACCTAGTGATATCAAGCCAGTGTATCAAACTTAATCTTCTAATTAAAAGGAGTTAATGAATTGAAATCAGGTAAATGCTGCGCTTCTTCATTTCATCTAAATTGTGCCTATTATTTTGCGGTACGAGTTGCCCCCATCTCATGCATTGTTGTTTTGTCTTTCCCCCCTCTCCAAGGAATGGTTGAGTCCAACCCTTGTAAGCGCCATGCTCCCCCCAGGCAGAGGGGCCAGCGGCCAAACCGCCGTCCGCCAGGTCGCAAAGGTGGTACATCACTTCAACATGCTCCCATTGCCCACTAACATGCTTTTCCATTGCTGTGCAGCGTGTTCCCCTAACCGCACATTCATACGTGAACTGTTTCCTACCAAGCAATTCACTCACAACTCTGCCAACGTTCATGAGGTGACTACAGGCTACATTCCATCGGCTCTGTTTACAGTACTTGAAGGAATTATTATCATTTCCATTGTGAAGAAACCTCTTCCCATACAAATTACGTGCTGATTCTCATCCACAGTTCTCTTCACATGTTTGCATTGAAAAAAGTTACGAGGAGATGTATTTAAAGCATGTATTAACTATGGTCAATAGTCACCGAGAACAATGTTGCTAATTCTGTTGGAAAAGTTATGATAACCCATATATGGTCCATAACGTTACAACAAGTCAGCTCCATTAGCAGGACAAATAGGATGGTTTCAGGGGGATACTCTGACGTCACAAGAACCCCTTTCTGCTGGATTGTCTTGTATATGTTTTTATGAAACATGGATGCTTAGAGGAGTGCTGAAAAAAAAAATGGGACACCCTTGAATGACATAAGCTGAGGACCTGCACCTTCGCCATGAGTGAAAAGCCTTTTCATAATTCAATGCATCACAGGATCGAGAAGCAGAGGCTCAGCATCTCGGTCAATCGAGACGTGGGGCGGGGGGAGGGGGAGAGGGGGCTGGTATTAGGAACCTTACATAGGCTGACGTACCAGGGGTGATTTGGGGGTCCCTGTTGTTCAGTCTCACTAGAGCAGAGTGTCCCGAATGTCAATAGCCAATGATAACCATATACAAAGCGTTAGAAATATACCAATATGGGGCAGAAAGAAAACCTCCAGCCATTATAAGCATAACCACTAACAGTTACCAAGCCTTGGTTACGATAACCTGCTGCCCAAACTCAGTGTATACTCCACCAACACCTCTCCCAAAGTAACACCTTTCAGGCTCTTGTGCTCTATTTATAGTATTCTAATTCCATTTATTGATGCCCTTGCTATATTCGAAAATTTTAATCCCCACAATGCTCCTGGGGAAGATGTGAAAGTGCTGTTCTGTAAGACCGAAAAGGGGGGGGGGGGAGGGAGACGTGGTAGCTTGTGTCATGCTTCGGGGTTTGACCTCATTAGTTAGACCTGCTGGCGTGTGTCCGTGTGAGCATTTATTAGGCAAATATTTTCTGGCATAAAATGCCACCTAAACACAAACGCTCGTTCAGTGTTGTATTGAGGAAGTTCGCAAATTGGTAATCAGAAATTGAAACACCGGAACCACTTATTCTCATGGCCACCAGATTTGCCAACTATGTGTATTGTGATGAATACATAAAGACCCTCGTAATTCGCATTTTTGACTGCATCACTCAGCGATTTAATTGAAAATGACGTTCACAAAACACCATGAAACAATTGTCTGCTGTTCATCAGGTCAAATTTCACTTCGACAAATTTTGTGCAATAACTGAATCGGAAGCAGTGGGACGTTTCTCAATCCTTGACATCAGCGAATGTTGCTTTCCCGCAAGTTGCTAGAAGACAAGTCGCTTTGGAAGAGAAAGAAGATATTTCAGAGTTATGAACTGGAGAAAAAGATCCTTTGTTCTATGATCCAGAAGCCACCCTATACGATAAACCTAACTTGTATACCTTATAAGAAAAAGCGGGAGGTATATATTTTTCCCTCAAAAACACTTATATATAATTTCCAGATCATTTACACTAACTGTATATGTGCTCCAATCCTTAGTACTTTGGTAATCACATTAAAATGTCCATGTTCACTGCAATTTGTAGACTTTTATTTCAAGGTTTCCAGATACACTGAATTTGTGGTGGATCCATTCGCAGTCACCTCACTGAGATCGAATCCTGCTGCTCTTTCAGCAGATGACTGGATGAGCCCATTTTCATGAATGTTTTAGCTAAAAGTAATTGACAGCGCGTTTTAGGCGTGTCTTGGCCTTCCACTGCTGAAAGGATAACTGTCTCTTTCCGAGGGGCATGCAAAGATTCAGTTCTGTTGTCGATGCAGTGCTGTGAAGACTAATGGTTTCAATAATGAGGTTATATTACCAAGATCTGTGTTTTCATAGTGGACCTTGTATAAAGAGTTTATCAGCAAGGGGTGCATTGTTTGACCCAGGGGCTATGTGATAATAAGGAACTGTGAACTGCTGTGTTGTTCAGGTAATGGTTTATGATGCAGGCGTCAGACTAAAATGTTCTACCACATTCTCATATTTGCTTCTGTGTGTAATTTTTTTACTGATAACTAGGACATGTTGTTTGATTTTGCTGCTATTTTGTAAACCCATGATTGGCGCAGCTCCACTCCACAAGTGCCTCGTTGGGGGGGGGGGGGGGGGGGGGGGGGGGAAAGTGTGGTCGCCTGCCCAGAGGTCAGTGATCGGGAGCGGGAGCGGCTGGTGGGTGAGGCATGTGCCCCTATGAGTTAGCCAGTGAGTGCCGGGTTGCTCCTACCTAGGCATTACAGTGTACGTAGATCTCTTCACCAGAGGGCAGGTCACATTCCCCTCCGGGTGTCTATCACAATGTGGTGTATCAACAGGAGTACCCATTGTGGATTAGCAATCTGCCACTGCCATTTTGTTTGAACATGACCATTGCCTGTATAAGCCATAGTGGCCCTCATAAACATAAGTTTTACATCTATATTTCAAGATCTCGATGACCCTGATGATAGGCAGCCCTTCAATTCATTAGCCAGGGTTATTATAAAAATTATGAATTTCAGCATCTATTCATAGTGTGTTAATCTGATGCATCTCCGATGAGATGCAGGGACTGCCTCTTAGGTGTGTACAGGTCCCTCATTCCTGTAGCCCTCTCAGGTTAAGATTGTATATGGGTTAGGAGAGTCGTTGACATCAATTGATCCTCATAAATAAAAAGCCAAAACATCCCTTATCTGCCTCGCACAGATTTGTGTCTACCAATGTTAGGTTGGCAGTGCAGTTGGATCCATACTTCACAGTAAAGGGGGGGGGGGAAACACCTATCTGGTGGATTTCAATGGTCCATGTTAAACCCTCCTATATTGGACAGAGCAAACGAAATACACACGCATACAATAGTATGTCCAATCAGATGCCTAGAAATATGAGCTCGTTACAAACGGGCCATCAAAAAACTGGTATGGGTGTTTTCTACTCCGCACGATGAGTCCGGCTGCACCATTCTCGTACCAGAAACAGTTACCTGGTATAGATGGGATTCCCTCCATAGCACTATCTTTGTGCCACTTATATTTAAGCTGTTCCGACTCGTCACACAGTGATCCAATTTTTCCTATCTTTCATTATGTTACTACTCCTGAGCATTGGGGGAGGGGGGGGGGGGGGGAAAGCTATTTGTACTGGATTGTTCTGGACCATGTTGGGCGTGCATGTTTGAGGGTTCCCAGATGACCTTTGACACTGTGAACCAACTTCTCGTAGCAATATCCCTTGCATGTGTTTGTGAGGTAGAGACAGCCCACCGTCGTGTTGTGTTATGTGAATAAATTGCATATATTTCATGACTGTTCAATGTATTGACTATTAAATCTAGGTCAGCCAGTACCAAAAAAAGTTTGACAACACTTTTCCGCCTCCCAATTTTTTCTCCGTCACGGCACCATTCTTTGCTTTCATTTGTGAAAGAAATCCAGATTTTTGGCTGGGGCTATTCCTTTCGCTATTTTCCATTTGTTTCTCTTCATGCTCAGATTCTGTCCGCATTCTCCTTCCTTCATTCACACAGAAGCCTTTTGAACAATTTGTTATTTCCAACAGTTAAGATGTGATTTAGCGTCTGTCTTGCATGATGATCTTAGAGGCAATACTGATTTTCTTCTCTGTATTTTACTTTTATTTACCAAAATTTATCCCGAAAAGAAATTTGTTTTAATGTGAAACACTGATGCACACATGACCCCATGGGCGGAGGTGAAGTGGGTTACAGGGGGAAAAAACAGTAGGCTTATGCTCATATTCAAGGAATGGCAATGTGGTCGGGTTTGGCTACAGTTGATACTAAGGACACATCCTACTCTTGGGGTCTTCAAAATACTCCTCACACCTTTTGTCTTATGTGGACCTTTGTATGACCTACAATTGGGAAGATAAAAAGAAAATAGTCAAATAGGCCCCCATTATTCCAGGCTTTTTGGGTACTCACTATTTGGCGCAGGTGTTATTCGGAGAAGCTGTCCTTCTAAAGTGTTGCAATCTTTGCGATTTTATTGCATGCCATTCCCATATGCATTGAATCTGCAATTTGACATGTTGAAAGAAGACAGATTCAAACTGTTGTCACTTTTTTTCTGCCAACATTATATTTCAAAAAAATTGTTATCAACCTG
Organism: Sclerodactyla briareus; assembly: GCA_026419785.1. Lineage (NCBI taxonomy): Eukaryota > Metazoa > Echinodermata > Holothuroidea > Dendrochirotida > Sclerodactylidae > Sclerodactyla > Sclerodactyla briareus. The sequence goes on along the minus strand of JAODTK010000223.1, from coordinate 147,692 downwards.
CAAGGGTACATATTATCAAGCTGCCGTGTTTGTTCTTAGCTCACAGTGAATTTTCAAGCCATTGTCTTTCTTCCAATACTATGAGGGTAGCGCTTGTGAAGGCGGCATGGACTCCAGACGATGTGATGCAGTCCGCACTCGATGAAAGGACAGGAGATAGACTTTCAACGATAGGATATTTAGGAACATTTTTGCAAGCTCCCAATAGCCGTTACACCATAGGCTGTTGTTTACAGGGTTTTCGAGAGTACATTTTCTGCGGTTCCAATCCCCCCCCCCCCCGCCCCGTTTTTTCCCCCTGTAATGTCAGAAGGGGCATTGTACAATGCATGTGTGATTTCTCATATTGGCTAAACTTCACTGCTACCAATCATTAGGTGTGTCACAGTGACTTGTTCCATTCCAACCCGGTGGAACATTACACATGCATAAAAGGACGGCCATATAAAACCCAAAGTGGACTCCCTCTCCAAAAAAAAATAGGGATGGTTCTGCATGTTTGCTATCGCTTTCATTGGAGGCAGTTTCAGTATAGGTTCACAGCAGATGTGTATCGCCAGTGAATTTTGTTGGAAAAGAATTTGATTGTTGCTTAGTAAATGTTGCATGTTGGGCTGCAAATCACTGCTTGTTTGTTTTGTAACCGGAGAACGAATAGATGAGTAAATCTCATATCTTTTCTCATTAATCGAGTATCTCTTGGTCGAAGAGCGAAGGCTTGCTGATGTGTTGGGGTGTCTGAATGTGTTGATGACAGAATACTGTATTTAGTGGCCTGCTACCGTAGTGAAGCGTACATAGCACACAAAATACCTAAGAGGCGGAGAATGGCCATTCATTCTTTCCGTTCTGAAACAAATCAAGTATGTAAGTGGTGACCAGCTGAACAAGTGGCCTAAACTGAAAGACATAATGACTTACATCTAAATATAAATAAACCAAGCATAGCCTAATGTTTGATTAGATTCGCAAATGGAAGTTTGCTTGGGCAACATTTTCCGTGACTTCACACAATGCAAAATGCTTGCGATCATGAATGATGAAAATGAATGTCTCTAGTCTACTGTAGTGATTGATGATTGTACTTCACTTTGGTCTTCATGAGAGGAGGTCGAACTCACCAAACTCTGACCCCTTCTACGAGTCTCAGGAGAGCCACTGTCTCATCGGTTTGTGTTGCTAAATCTCCTGGAGGTGCTGTTTCATGACGTGAACCTGGGAGTACGCCCGTCACCCCCATAATTAGCCAAACAGGGCGAGGTGAGTAGAAGAGGGGGGGGGGGGGGGGGTGGTGTGTAAATGTGGGGGTTGGGTAGGATGACTTCACAAACTCTGACCCCTACTAGGAGTTCGGGAGAGAGTCACTGCTCATCTGCTGTATTGTCAAGCTCGGCCCTGGCAAGGCTTCGTCTCCGAGGGAATCTTTTCCATAAAACTAAACGACAAGATGGGACTTGTGATAAAGAAAAAAAAAATAACATGTGTGAAGATATTTGAGGGTGTGTTGTTAGGCATCTTGTTCTCTGAAATCCAGATGACACCAATTGGGATTTTTACTCAAACTCCAGCCGTAAAACTTGCCTCGCTCTATGAAAGATCAATCTCCCAGCTGAAATATATTTCTTGCCTGTGGAGCTCATTTATTATCGGGGTTCCGGCAACTTTTGGTGGAAACTAGCACGAGGAGATGATACAACATTGAATAGCCCTTTCCCCAGTTTTTTCACCCCAGCTATGTTCACATATATGTCAGTTCTTCTGTTCGATGCTGTTGAATTACTTTTAATAGGACATTGTTGTAGTCTTTGGACGTTTGTGGTGGACAATGGGGTTTTTTTTAGAGGCGTCGGCAACTTCAACGCGGGAGACCAGGGTTCGATCTGGCGGCGTCATACCAAAGACTTCACAAATGGAAAATGATGCCTCTCGCTGGGCGCTCGAAGCACAAGGGATGGAACGGACAAATGAGGGGTAGGCGACTGTCTTGTTAAGTGGCCGTCTGCGTGTGAATTACCCACATCCACAGTTCGGTACGGCAAAGAGACCGGCCTTAATCCGTAGTATGGGGAGGGATTGCAGCGACAATAAGGGCAGTATTAGGTCTGAATTCCTTGCTGGGCCTTGAATAGGTTCGAAGATCATCTGCCGGCAAGTTGCATGGAAAAAATAAGCATTTCTGTTACAACTAATATATCAAAGGTTATATGACCCCACACCCCTCCCACCCCCACCAAGACCATCATTGAATGTTGCACTGAACTGGTTTCCTCAGGGGCGGCAAACGCAAATGGAATAAAAGGGGTTAGTGTGCCCCAGACGTAAGCCAGGATTCACGATAGATAGGTTCTAATGAGGGAATGGAGGAGGCCGAGGTAGAGGGCAGCAAACTGGTTGTTGGCGCTCATCTTACATGTAGGGTAAGTTCCAAGTGGATGAGGAGGGGGGGGGGGGGAAATAGTATTGGTTGAAAGAGGCACAATTTGTTCAGAGGATTGCAAGGAAAGGGCAAACAATATAGTTGTTAAGGATGGAAACCTTTTGGAGCGGACGATAAGAGGGGGGCGCCGGGAGAAGTTTCTGATGGGAGCTGCCTATTCTCGGGTAACTATGATGTCACTATCACGTGTCAGCAGGCACAAAACACCTACAATGAGAAAATCTGGCAGCCTCATGCTGTATATTATATCATTATGCTACTAGTCAATCGGAGACAGCACAGTGACCCACACAGAGTTGAGAAGAGGGGTCATGAGGTCAACCCCCACATCACCAGAGCGCCTACACAGTTTACCACTACACCAAAAGATGAAGTGTCAGAGACTGGCATTAACTTCCTCCTAGCACCTGGAGACATAGTAAACAAACATGGCAAATATGTTGAAGTCATTCAAGGTAATCTGAGGGTCAAAATAATCAGGTCAGTTTGTCCATTGGACGTGTACGGATATCATGGATAAATGAAGCTATGAATGTACCTTATCCAATTCTTCACATGACAGTAGTTACTTTGGAGAGCAACAATGTTGCGAGGTCATTTAAAGCTCATCGGGAGGTATCTAAGGTGAGATGAGAAGCATTTCCAGGAGTATTTGCCTGCAGCTACAGGGCATGCATTGCACTGATAAATGTGTGTGGGATATTAAAGGACAACTGCAGGATACTTTTCAAGAGGATAATATTCGCTGGAGAGAAACCTGAATGCGTTCAGTCCAAACCGGACGTTCATACCAGTTCCGTTACAGAGCTTACAGTCTTTATACGTTTGTGCAAGTGTGTATGCACAAACAGCGGGAAAAAGCATCCCATCATGCAATATAAATGTGTCATATCGTGCATAGCCTGAAACAATCTTTGTTTTCTATTGGAATGTAACACATTGTTTCCTCTCGACGAGATTTATTCTTGGGAGAGGATTGGATTGTTGTAGTGGGTGGTAGGGTTGATGGTTACTTTGTGAGAGAATGACAACACTGAACACAATCCTGCTAAATGTTGACTCATTCAAACAAATGAAAAAAAGGAAATACATGACATTACTCGGGTTGTCCAAGTGTGACATAATGGCATTATTGACATTGGGATTCTCCACAATTTCTCGCAGATGGAAAATTGAAGGCCAATAACTCACTTAGGAACATCATAGTGATGAAAAATGGGGTTTGGAACGGATAGAAGATGCAGTTTCCATTCTCCATGATAACCTCTGTTGTATCCAAGCGGGCAGTCTGCAGTTGCATTACTACCTTAACCATCATTCCTCGTCCCTCGGTTCAGGTCAAGATCAAGGAAGCAGTAAACTGCCCCACGCTCTGGCACACTTTGGGTCGCCCAGTATGAGTTTGGGGCCAAGGAGGGGGCTGACAGGGTCCCGCCATACATCGATCCAACCAAGAAGAGTACCATTCCAGGCTGGGCGAGAGCATCAAAGGGACCCATGAAGTTTCACGCATTGCAGGTACTGTTCCGTCCCACCTTTCCCCCAGAACCTTCCCCCCCACCTTCCCCCCTCACCCCCCCTGTTAGGTTCAACTCAATATGTGCTAACGGCTTGTATGGCAACTGTGCAAGCTTGCAGGCCTCACATTTTTTAGATTCAAGTGTTTGAAAACTGTGAAATATGGTCCACCTCAAGTCCCAACATTTTTTTAACAAAGATTTTAGGTCACTGGAGGTCAAAACAGACTAATTTGCATAATTTATGCAACAGCTTCAGGTTGCTTGGATTTTCATGAAACCTGGTGGGTATGGGTTACCTTGAGTTCCAAAAATTTCGATCATGGATTCAGGGTCACTTGGGCTCATTCAAACATGTCTAATTTGCATAATTTATGCGTAATTTAAAGTTTGCCGGTTTTCGTGAAACTGGTAAAATTGCAATGAATGCATATTCCAGGCATATTTAGTCACCACGTCCACAAGAGTCAATATCAGTCCTTTGAATTTGAATTTGTCACTGAGTAGTAGGCTGTTTTTGTTACTGCTAATACCGAAATCTTCAAGACGACCCCACATGGAATGCCTTGTTATTGTTTGCATGGGGACTTATAGCCAGTAAACACTGTTGCCACAACCAGGCGAGACAATTGGGGCGATCGCCTTGTTACAAAATGCAGTGCTTTTGGTCGTGAGACTACCCGATATGCTGAAAAGGTTACCTTTTAAAGAGATCTTGATAAACTATCTTTTCTTGATGGGCCGATAGCATGTCAGTAGAAAAATTCTGTTCACTAAACAGAAGGCCGATAGACAATCTTTCCTTGATGGGCCAATTCATGTCAGTAAGAAATTCTTGATTCACAAGGCCAAAAGGTGATAGGGCCACATTTCTCTTCACTTGGTACCCACTCTATTCAACCTGGAAGTTTCGACGAAAGTGGTCAACTAACCACCCCTCCATAACTACAGTCCACCCTGCATTGGAATGGTAAATTCCTCATGGTAAGTCCCCCTTGGTTTGGTCTTTTCGGAGTTAATGTTAGAGTCACAGAGGCGTTCATAGAGCATTGCTTCGAGGGATCACTGCTTATTGAGGTCTGGGGACACAGGAGGGGGGTTCCACACGTTCTTACTCCAACGGCTGGGAGGTCGATAACCTCAAAGCTAAATCAAGGGACTTGTGGCTGATAGGTGAGTGCTAAATTGTTAAAAAAATTATCCGGGGTAAAAAGGAGTGCTAAAAAATTTCAAGCCTCAGTCAGAAAAACTGTAGTGATGGCAACGGGGTTTCAAGAGTTGCCAAGCTTTTATGTCTCATAAAGATTATGTGGAGTAGTTATATTGTTGTATTTAGTTGGTGATTCCATTGTGGTCTTTCGTGTGCCCTTGCTCGCCTCTATTTTGAAGCCTGAAAAAGATCGAGAATCAAGCTCGATATTGACCATTACATAGTGACAGTAGAGAAAACAGATGTGAAATTAAACTCCATGAAGGGGTGTTTTGCCTAATTGAGGCATCAAGCTGACAGGTATAATGTTATCGAGGGGTCACCATCCTCAATCAAGGGTTAAGAAATTGACATGTTTGAGTCTGAATGTTAATTTATTCTCCTTGCCAAGCCATCCATGTCACTATGCTCGGCCTGACATCAGGTTTCCACCCCACTAGGGGGGGGGGGGGGGGGGGGGGACATGAAACTAAAGCTATATGGTGGGGTGAGCCTCATTCCATGTCGTGTATTGATGAAGTTGAATAGTTCCATCCTTTCTTAGCTGGGCATACACCATGAGTTAGAGATTTATTCCTTATCTCCAGGTGCGAGGGCCTCATCAGGAAGATAGAGATGTGCGGTTGAGATTCAGGAACTCAACGACCAGGGAGAATACTGCCCCGTCGAGGGTGTGCCCCCAGACCAGACCCTGGGACAGGGGGTACCTTCCAGGCTGTGAGGCAGGTGGGTGGCTAGCTATGGTGATACTTATCTGATTGTGATGTGATTCAAGGGTTCAGTGAGCCAATTAGGGCTCCTCAAAGAACCTTGGTGTACTGTCAATGTATAACTCGCCTTCCCGCCTTGACTAGTGCTCAGATGTTCTTGAGGCAGGGGTGAAACCAATCACAAACACTGGATGGGTGGAAGAATCATGTCTAATGTGAACTGCCGTGCTCCACACACTATTGATGAGTCATCACCAATAAACTAGCCCCCGCTATCCCAGAAGTCCACTGCCATCCACAGCTTGAACCATGAAGTGGAGACCATGGACCTTGCCCATCGCAACTACACGTACAGCCGCCTAGGGAAAACATCCCAGAAATGCTGTAGAACTCGAAATAGGAGTTTGCCCGTAAAGCACGCTGATAGCACTCTGGCCATTCTTCTGCCCAAGGGCAGTGCGAACGAGGCCAAGAAATGTACCATCAACCAGACGTGTGTATTGTCAGTTTACATACACGTCACTCTAGAATTGCTGAATGAGTTCCATTCAATATTTTGGTGTTGATGTCAAAGATGGATATTTCAGGCACTTGTGAATATTTGGGGCAAGGCCACTCAGAAGAAAAATATGTGACTCCAATTTTAACCAGCTTTCAGTTGATTCCTACGTGTGTTTGGGAATTGTTATTATTTACAGTCGTCTATGGCAGGCATGGGCTACCGCAAGAACGCGGGTGCCTTGTGTGCAGCTATCACACTGATGAAACTTGTGTGTTGTGTCGTACAGAACTTTTACAAGTATTTGTTGCTCAGTCATCATGTCCACAGCTCCGGGCCATGTCTCTGTCAGCGTCACAAGAATGTCACATGTAAATCTTTTCTTAGTCGATGAGAATACTCTTTTATAATTTCACAAGTATGTGGCATGCGTGGTTTTGAAGTGACATTTGGGCCCCTCGGATGAGATGATCTGAGATACATTTTATAGGTAGTGATTAGTTGTTACGGACTATATAGTTATTGGCCAGTCAAACATACTAGGTTGATGTTGTCTTGCTGAACCATTTGGTTTTGTTGGGTTTATATACAGGGCCAATCTAGGCGTGTCTATGTTTGTGTGAACCCCGTCAGAATATGGGAACCCTCCCGATTCATCTGCGAGTCAATCTCCTCGTACCCTGGGGAGCATCTGTGTCCGCAAGAAGGTCCAGAGGGGTATCGATAGCTATCAGGAGGAGGACCTCAAGAGACTCCGGGACCGGTGGTCAGACGCCCTCATGAGGCGACGCGAGTACCTCGACGAGCAGATCAAGATGATCATGAACAAGATGGTGAGTGCTGTATTTGGGCAGTTCCGATAAATAAAGACTGGCCTCGGTGATGTTTGTGTGACGTTATCTCCTGCTAATATCTAGTTGGAAGCTAGGGGTCCTATGCACCCAATATAAGATATATATATATATATATATATATATATATATATATATATATATATATAATATATATTGTCACCTTTAGATATTGACTCAGCATTTTTCCTACTCCTGGCATTGCCTGTTAGGGAATGCTATTTTTGTCCGGGGGTTATTTGGGGCCAGATTCGATTTCTGAGGAATTTAGAAATGTCTAAAGTCACATGGCATAGAGACAAATTACCATAATGACGTAACGTTGCAATAAATTTTCAGCTGCGGGAGAGCAGCTCTACAAGTCATCATGTCTCTGTCAGTGCGTTCGTTCGTTCGTTCGTCCGTTCGTCGTCCTTTGTTCGTCAAGTAATTCATAAAACGTCTAAAACCCATTACATCATCAGGTTGAAACTTGGTGGGTGGATGAAGCTGCTACTAGCTAGCCTTAGCTCATCATGTCGCCATAGGGTTATTAGATTTTAATTAAATCCAATGTAAGACCCAATTTCAACTATTGAGCGCTCCTACGCCAGGACACGTTTGTTTTACATTACTCCATATATGCTGAGCAGTGTTTACCTTCTCTGTCAGAAGGTCCAGTCTGCAGAAATAGTGACAAAATAAAACCTATTGTCAAGGGGGCGAGGATTGTATTCATCACATCTTGCCCTAGTTTACATAAGCCCCTGCCTCCACAGGATTTGTTTACATTACATCTTGGTCCAATTCCTAAGTGATGACCTATAAATGGGGGCTTGTGCCCCTCCCCCCCTCCTAAATGCTGTTTAATGTAAACTTGTGGAAGTGGTTCAACTATACTATGAGTGTCACCAATGTCGATTTCATTTTTGGGGAAGTGTGTTTCCACTGTTTCACTGCTACAGGCGTAGGAATGAGGCACTGATAGCAAATATTAGGCCATGGTGGTAGACATTTCCTCAAATTCCTTCCCATGGTTATGACGTTGTTCAGTAGAGGTCAGTTAAATGTTACCGAACAAAATTGAAATGAGAAAACAGCAGGTGTATCGGCCACGGAATTTTGCTGTCCGCAGCTACCAAACGTTCCGACTTGGCACTGTTTTGATTCAAGAACTTCAGACTTCTTAATTGTGGAATATGGAATGAATAGCGCATATACTTGGCACTCGAGCCAATTACTCACTCATTGGAGCACATGCTTCGTGAAGGCACTATGGACACCTATCCGGCAGCTCCACCTTCTGCTTCCAATCACCCAGGTGTCCTTCCAGTATGTACTCTGACCCACTCTGGCACACAACCCCCCCCCCCCCTCCCTCCCCCTCTCACCCCCCCCCTCCTCCCACAACGCTTGCACCTACACTTGTGAGCTATCCCAGCCCACTCCAACACGTTAGCCCCGCCTGCCAAACTTCTTCACATTCAAGCTGAGGACAACTAAGGAATCCTTTGGTTTTAAAAAAACAACATTTTTCTGATTTGGGTCACTGATGAGTGTACTAAGACCCTGTGGTTGCCACTCTTACAGGGAATACCCAGAAAGGACAACGAGCGAGAGGCTAAGCTTCAACCAATGGGTGAACCTGACAGAAGAACGCAATGCTGTCCTGGTACCTCAGCCCAACAGTGGGGTCCCTGGATCGCCGGCCCAATGGGCCCGCCCCAGGGCATGGAGCCACACATTCCGTCCTTTTCCTGGCCTAAATGGGGAGTACTAAGAAAAAGGTTGGGTGGTCCCAAATTAGTTCCCTAATAAACATAATAGTGAATATCAAGATTAAGATTTGGGTTTATAGTCTTGTAACAAGGCAGCGCCTCGTCACAGTACTCGCGACCTAATTCCCGGTGATGGTAACCTGATGAAGACCTTTGCCTGCACCACCCGGATGCACATTCGCTCACGACCTACTACACCCCTGACAGCCAACGCAGCGCGCCTACTTCCGTTACCCTCACATGTACCCCACTTTTAGCACTGCGGAAAAAGGCCTCAGGCCTTCAATGGGATTCAAACTCTCGCCATCTATTGATCTTCAGCATAAACAACTCACCTGGAAGGTTTGAGCTGGACAGTATTGAATGATGCAATTGCACCAATATTTCGTGCCGTGTCCATTAAAAGCTTGTACATGCAGGGGGAAAATTTGGTGGATAAATTAATAGACCTTATATTGCCGATGGGTTAAGCACATCACAAAATGAAAAGATACACCACAGAGACGAATGGCATCACAACATCACAACCCCACCCCCGGTCCACGATTGGTATTGTTTACGGTATATTATCACACTATATATGTCATTCATAATACTACATGTATGCAATTGAGCTGTATGTGAATTATACCGGTTTTATTCTGAGAATAAAACAACCAGCTGACTCAAATAGGGAAAGCGCGCGACCCAATGCCTTGCCATTCCACCTTATACAGGGTATCAGTCACAAAAGTCGAACATGCACAACCTTTGAATGCAGTTCAACCGTCCCAAACACTGTGCGTGAAAACACTGTTGCACCGCGTGTACTTGCACAGTTTTATCGAACACTCCTCGAAACGTTCCGCTGCCAATTTTAGGCATTTTCATCACACTTTTCGTATTAAGTATGGAAAGTAGTTGGGTATGTTATGAACGGGACTAATATGAGGATACTCGGGCCTTTGTTTCTTAATTAAAACATGATAGTCGGGAAAAGCCCTCGGCATCGCCTTGGGCTTTTCTAACCTCCTGTTATGACGTCATCCTAGGGTTTAATTCGCAACAGAGGCCCTCGTATCTGTTAATTTCTTCCTAAATATAATATTAGTTTTTATATACCGTGGGGCGATGATGCCTCATTGAGTCAGCTATGGCCTTCTGGACCGGCCATGCAGAATGGTAGAGTACAATAAGTTCCTTTACTTTGTCTTCAAGTTCCTCAGCTACTGCAGGCAGGGCGGAACATTGTAGTGCTTTTTACTATCACTAGCTGTTGCCCTAGGTTCCAGGCTGCTATTTTCTTCTGTTGCATTCTGCCTCTCTCCCTCAGCCGACGAGATGGGGACCAGTGGTCTTCTAGAGGGGACGAATGCTGCTGGTTACAATGCTCTCATCTCAGGGAGAATAGCAGTAACAGGTCAACCTTCCTATAGTGAAATACTGTGATAAAGATGTGAGTATCACTTGGCAAGTCTTGTGCATGTACATTACTGTGAAATACTGTGATAAAGATGTGAGTATTCACTTGGCAGTCTTGTGCATGTACACTACTGTGAAATACTGTGATAAAGATGTGAGTATTCACTTGGCAAGTCTTGTGCATGTACACTACTGTGAAATACTGTGATAAAGATGTGAGTATTCACTTGTGTAAAGTCTTGTGCATGTACACTACTGTGAAATACTGTGATAAAGATGTGAGTATTCACTTGTAAAGTCATGTGTCCATTGTGCAAGGATCGTTATAAATAGCTCATATAACAGGGTTCAACGATTACCTTGGCCCGTGGCTATTGCCACCTGAAATCTCAATAACCCCATGTCCTAATGCATTGTATAAACCCGGGCTATTTTGAAGGCAGAGGGGCAATGAACCCTGGGGTCTTCACTTGGTCAATTTAGGTAGGCTAAAAATTGCAGCAAGCACTATTTCACTGTTTTGTTGGCAGACGGACCTGATGTAGTAAATACATGTGAGCTGGTTTTCATAGCCTCTGGGGTTGATTTTCTCATTCGAAGCCCTGGTCCTCCTCAATGCAGAAGTCGAAGAAAGTGATCAGAGCTCCTAGTCCTACCCACATAACCCCTGGTCCCACCAAAATAACCCCTGGTCCCTATCTATATTGATAGATATATTCTATATCCGTCAAGCTCCTCCTAGGAATCTCTGACAACTTGTGTGACCCCACAAAATTGCATAAATTATGCAATAAACAGGCTCGAGTCATGTGACAATGCTCCCATTTGGGATCTATCTGAACATTTTTTTAACCGAGTCAATATTCAGGTCAATCAGATTTGGGGTTGGGAAGTTCATATGCTGACACCTAAGTTTTGGGCAGCTGCAACCCCAAAACCAAAATATTCCACAGGCACTCAAGTAAGTATGTAAGTACCAATGATAGATTGTAATTCTATCCCACTGTCTTCTTGCGCTTCAACGGTTTCAGCAATTGCATCGTGGGATTCATCTCTCCATGATTCGGCCAGCCTGACCTGGTGCCAATCAGGAACCAGAGGATTTATGCGATAGCCAAGGTGGTGTCCATCTGAGCCACCCGCCGCCCATGGAGCTAGTCCTCAGGAAGCGGATCTGCCTGAATGTCTCCAAGAAGCAGGGCTTCACAGCCTCAATACGACGGAAGATCGGCAAGCGGTGGACGACATACAGAATGTGCGGGGTCACGTACGAGATTGTCGCCAATATACCAAAGGTACGACCAGCTTGTTATATGCTGAGACTCGCTCTCCGGTCTGTTAATTCTTAGAGGCTATTTGCAGGACCAACCAAGCATGTGTTCACCACCCCCCCGTCAAAGCTGCAACTGAAGCGGTGGGGGGGTGGTGGGACCGTGGGGGGGGGGGGATGGGGGTCATGGGGACCGGGGTGGGGATGGGGGCAAGGGGGAAGGGGGGGGTTTGGGGGATTCACCAAATGACATTCCTTATTCACTTTCTTGTGTGGGTTAAATCTGAGGTGATATTTTTTATACCCACTTTTTTTCATTGGTTCCTGGAATGCGAGTTTGGGTTGTTTGAACATGTCTTCGTCGGAGATTATGCTAGACAAAGGTATGATTAATGGCAATAACAAGTATGTTGACACATTCATGTGCGGTGGGGTAATTACTCTAGTGGCGATGTACAAGGGGGGCGCTGGTAGGTTACATGTACTGTTCGGTTCACCAGTATCCTCAAGAGTTGGTGTAAAGTTGAATAAAATATCAAACTATACCTTCTCTTCCAAATAGGCATCCGAAGACCCTGAAGACAGAGAGTCCCTCGCACCATGGCAGCTGCGGGTAAGACTAAGTGTCCTTTCCACGATGGAGAAGTACCTACATTGAAAGTACACAAGGGTGTCGGTCTGCCGGGAGAGCATTCTCGCCCTGGACAGGTTGAGACAGGAGGTCATCATCAAAGAGAAACTGACCTCAAAGGGCAGAATGAGGAAAACCTCCAGCGTCCCAAACTTTGTAAGTTTATATACTCGGGTGATCAGGAGTCAGTCGCCTAGCGCATGTTTGGATTCAACCAAAATATGGAACATACGATTTGGAAAGCGCATTCCTTGACAACATTGTTCTAAAAGTAGTGGCAAGCATGTCCGGCGAAACCAAGCTGTAACGCGATCATGAGTTAATCACCATGCAGAAATTTACACCTTACACCTCCCGGCAAAAAAACATTTTGAACTTTGTTACCTGCTATTCACCACTATTAAACATTCTTGTCACACTATCCACGGGAAATGGAACATGGAATACAATTTTCTTGGTCCTTTTCAGCCACTTATACAAAACACCAAAATCCTCCGAGGGTATGAATTTGTTCTCCCGAAATAGAAACAAGGGAATGATGATTTGTTGTGATGCGTCTAAATTAGAATTGTACTATTGCGTGGATGTTTTTCAATCAGGAGATATTCAATGCAGTACACAGTGCACGTTTTTGTACTACAAATAGGATGCGCTGATCGGGCTCCGATTGTGATCGACTCCCGATCAGTTACTATACTCGGCATGCAGAGTTAAGTAGTGAGCGCCATACGTGGTTGCACCCTACTAGGTCATCTTCTGGGGGACACAAAGTGGCATACTATAACGGTGCCTGTAGGAGAAAGGTTAGCGAAAGTGTGAACTGACACTTTTCAAGTGCCGTGGATTGTATCAAAACTCACATAGACTTCTACTACCACTGACCCAAGCAGGGAGGTTTCGCTGCCGTTTATAATTGATGTAACAAGGCCCTGATGATCAGGATAATATCTGTGATTTGGTTTGACCTATTCTCCAACCTGGAGTAGTGCTACACAACCCCCCCCCCCCCCACCTATTACTGTGTATATTGTGTACTGCTGTAGGTGGTTCAGCCAGGTTGGGTTGGGTCGGGTTGGTCAGCTCAAATCAGGAAATAAACTACCTCTCTGCTCAGAAGACTCTACATAATGTTAGAATGTCACGATACAGGTTTACACTAGCAAGGGCCACACCGCAGGGAGGGGTCAGGGGTGGGGGTCACTGGTAAGACGGTGTGGTCATGTGTCCCCATTCTTATGGGAGCCTCTCTAGATATTGTTATGTACACTTATTTACTCACACAGCATTCATCCTTATACTTGGAATCCCCCCCCCCCTCCTCGAAATTCGCTTGGGACCCTGTGACTTTCGAATGGAGGACACTTGGCACACACTTGGTGAAAAACCTTATCACTGAACTTTGTCCTAGTGCTCTGTGATAGACACTGAATCACAGCAGCGTCACCCTTCAGTTGGTTCAAACTGGTGGCGAAACTGCACCATTTATCACGATCACTAGGTGGAATTTCTAACAAAACAAAAAAACCAGTGTCATCATCATGGCCGAACTGTATTTTGTTTTGTTTGCGGGGAACATCACGAGAGGGCTCGAGCCAAGTCCCTCCATTAACAGTCTAGTAGAGGAGGATTTGAGGGTGAGTCAGAAAATTCCTTCACCTTTCTTATTTTTTAGGGAGCTTTCCAAGAAGAAGATGTATGGTTGGAAGAGGAAGTGTGGTTATATACATGCTCATTGCTAAACTGTTTTTCCTTCTGCTGTATGTGTTTTATTTTGCTAGTTTTATACTTCATTGGGATCACTGTCTCACTGTCTTAGAGATTACCTCACCAGGAAAGATTAGGGCGCCTCGGTCTGACTTCGATGGAGCTGAGACGAATTTGAGGTGATTTGATTGATTCAGGTCTTTAAAATTGTTCATGGATTGGAGGGGCCTTTCCTTCCACTACTTCTTAGGGGTCATTGCCTCAAGCTTGTGGAAATTACTGTAGAGGACATCAAGAATTATTCTTCCCGCAGAGCGTTATTAATTAGTGGAACAGCCTCCCTGATGATGTTGTTCTTTCTAAGAGTCTGAATGTGTTCAAGAACAGTCTTGGGTGAATTCTTCAGACCTCTAGGTTTTTCTTCTCTGAACTGAAAGCAGATGGCTACTAATGATCTATCTGTCAATAACGTGGTACATGAGTGGGTTTGGCATAGATCTGGAATTAACTACCATGTTGAAGTTTCATTTGAGTTCGAATAGTTCTATTGGGACCAACGAAGGAAACGAGCAAACTTTGTTGTTATCAATGAAACTGTTGTGGGCTGGCTGGCTGGCTATACACACTTGTCGGTTGTGAAATATTAACTGTGTATTGTACAGATTAATAGTCGTAAAATGTATTGTGACTGTAACGCAAAGTAGGATTGGTTGTACTGGTTGCATTTCGGTCACTTCGCCTTAAAGAGTGCATGTGAATTCCTCCACCCAAATTCTGCTAAAAATTTTATTTACAATACTGAAACAGGGAAATTAATCCTGTACATCTTTGGCAGTGAACAAACACTTTGATTGAGCTTGAACATCAGTTGCCCCAATGCTGGTGGCAGTGTTAAACGATCCACTTGCACAGTGGCAGCTCCTAAAATATATCAAAGGTCAGCCCATCATATTCAGGCAACACTAAATAATATTGGCTTGTTTTTCAAGAGATGTGGGCCAATTCTGTCTGGCGTAAGGGGGTCATTCATGAAGATTGTGCCGCCTTCACTAACCTAAAGCAGACTTCACAGACATGAGACATCGTTCCAATGTTTGTGAACGGAGTAACAAATCTCAAACCATATTGCTGCCAATGGTTTTTGTCTGCTGTCTGTGAGGGAATATGACCAGGGTAATGTTTGTAACGTCCTGTTCGATTCCAATGCAGTATGGGGCTTGCAGTTCTGGGGCTTGCTGGGCTGTTCGGCTTGAAAGATACCTTCGTTTGGAATATGGTGTATGAGTGCAGGTAGGGTTTAATTGTTTGCCTTCAGATACCATGACATGTAGCCTTCCTTGGTGAAACATCTTTGCTTGAAGGACCGCTGCAGGATGAGATACAACAGGTCCAAACCATATCTCAGTATGACACTCCTTTGTGGAGTTATTGACATCCTAAGTTTGGTCCATTATGCAGAGAAATTGGGGAGAACCCTATCACACAATATTGCATTATGTCACAGTTGAACCACCACAGAGAATAGCTTGTGTATTCTATTGTTTCATTTAAATAACTCAACATTTCTCAGGAGTTTCACTGTCTTCCCCCTACATTAGCTACCAACACCTGCCACCACTCAACAACCCCCGTATGCGATAATAATTCTTTTCATGTGAAATTACTTTGTCAATCATAGACGAAGAAAAAATGGAATATATTTGTAGGGTGGTTGCAAAATATAACAATCTCCATTATTATTATATAATATATATATATATATACTCAATTTGCAGACAGTTCCTGTTTTGCTCTTTTAGAGCTCATTAGTGCAGCTCAGAGTGTGAATCGCGACTGGAATATACAACTGCACAGGCAAAAAACTGCCCAGTCCTACCTTCCACAAGGACGCATTGTCTATGAATTCCAGAGTGCACGAGCTCGTAAGAGCATGCGTTGTGTAATGCAAATAAAATTGCGTCTTGAAAATTGAAATAATAACAAGACTACAAAAACAATTCATATATATATATATATTACTATATATGTACAGATGTATTGAATGATGGGATACTTTCCGGTCTTAAAAAAAGGAACGTAGGGTTAGAACGGGAATGTTTAGTTTTTCGTTAGCTATTACGCCTCTTCATCTGCAGTGTTCTTCCACTGGGACAGTTTCTTGGTTCACCCCAGTTCAGGTCACTGGCACAGTAGAAATACCTTTGTTTAAATGCAACTCTAAACTCAAATTTAGCAAAAACTGACTCTCAAGGTGGTAATAAGAAAATGTGCTAGGTTGCTCAGTATTGGCCCCCACTGGCTGTTTTGTTCTGGGTGGTGCACCCAGACACAATTTGAAAGATGGCTTTGCTAGACAGAAAGGTTTGGTGAAGAGTTAAATCTCTGGAAAACCAGAATTCTTGCATCTTGACTTAACGTTATGTACCCCCCCCCCCCAATTGGATCACGGATGTTTTACAAATTACAAAGAATGCATACTTGAGGGAAAAGATGATGGGTTGTCATAAATATGGGCTATTTTTTACTGCGGTGCGAGGTTTCTTGTTAGTATGCTCATTGTTCATGTCTTCATCCTGCCTGCAAATGAACTTGCACACATACACACACATGCTCGCACACACACACACACACACATACCCATAAAGGAACATTTGAACACACAAACAACACTGCCCATCACAACAAGAATGCATTGGTGATGGTTGCTAATTGATTGAAAAAACATATGACCGTAGCTGCCTGGGCTATTGGTAGGCTTGTATTAGCATTATTTCAAAGAGTAGTTTGTTAATTTACATTCGTTTTCTCTTTGTCTTTCCTTTCCTCTCTTGCTCCCGGGGATTTCCATTTATTTGTGTGTTCAATTCGCGACCGTTGATCGTGGCACATGGGTGCAATTGCTGTGTATCACTGTTTCCCCATACCCTAATGTACATTTTGAATGTTTCATGATTGTGTTGCCAACTGCCATTCCTCAATATTCGGTGTAATGTTTGATTTGATCATGGTGTATATATTCTGTTATGTGTGAACGTCACACAATGTCTACCAACGTCTCGGCATGATTTTTGCATTCTTCACCATTCTTGTTTAATATACATAATTCCCTTATTTTGTGCCTGACTTTGCATAATTTTACTATCAAGTTGAATATTCGCCTCTATGCATGGTATTTTGTTGTTGGCATGTCTGGTGTATACAGTTACCTCCATACGGATGTTCTACTAACCCTCTAGTATTTTAACTCTCAATAATTCATTGTGAGCATTTTGGACACAATTTTTAGCCAAAAATGTACATAAGACTTGACGGATGCTTCTGGTGCAACAAGGTGCTTGTGGTATATAGGAACAAAATCATGTTTCAATAATTTATTTTTATGGAACGTTCTTCAACATTACTTGACTGAAGGCTCAATTACATAAATAAAAGAAATATTGGTATTATCACCATGCAAGCCATTATAGGTCCGAGACAGACCTTGTCCCCTTCTGATTTTTTTTTTTAACATTGTCATGGTAATGGCTCACACAACTCAAAAAAAAAGTATGCAACCCCAAAAAATTGGGAAGCAATAGCATTAGAGAGGGTAAGCAGGCCTTTGAAATGCAAGCTTGTCCATATGTATAGGTACTACCAAAAGATCCATAGAATTGAAATGAAAAGTCACTATGAGGTTATCCTAGATTGGTCGAGACATATTTTGGCATTCCAATGAGAAGACACATGAGGCACAAAGTAGAAAAAAAAAATCAGGAAGGTTTATGATAGAATAGGTTCAACTCATATAGATAATTAGTTTGTTTCCAAGTTGTGTGACGACAAAGATTTGTGAAAGGCTCTGGCTTTCAGTTCCAACAGACACCACTTCAATTGATGCATGTTTAAGAAACACGTCTCTCGAGCTGGAATGTCATGGGGGGGGGGAAGCAGAAAGAATAAATTATTGCGCTGAAAAAGAGGACACTAAGAAATAGTGTGAGAAGAGTGAGTCCTGTGTTGCAATTTGTACCTTTAACATATCTTAATAAATTAACCTATATATAACTCCGAATTCTGAAAATAATTACCGTAACATCATTTCCCCTTTCAATCAGGGGAGGCGAAGTACTGAAAATGCTTTGCAAAACTGAGACGGACATACACGCTGCACAATGATAGGTAATAACAAGCAAGGATGTGATAACGTCATATAGAACTAAAATACGATGGAAACATTTCTCGAAGGAGCCCGGTACTTGTTTCAAACAAACTCATTTCAGTATGTTTTCCAATAATATTTTTATTTGTCACATCAACCTTCCTGGGCTTCCTGTAGTGGGAGTGCCTAGCTTTAAAAAACTTCTCGTATTGAATCGCTTACTGCTTCAAGGGTCCAACTAACTGCGGACTGGGGATCAACAGAAAAGCATGCTAAGATAACCCACTGTCAATTTGTCTGCTCGCGTTTTGACGTGTAGGCGCCTTCTGACCTCTGCATTAACCTTTGACCCCCCTTCACAGATCCTCAGGTCTGAAGCCTGCGCAACCTGAGCCCCGGTAATACCCCAACCAAGTCCCCATACCCTACGGGGCTCACCCGCCCACGGTCCCTGCTACCCAGCGACAGCGTTTTTAGCCCGGACACGCGTAGTCCCGACGAGGGCCCCTCCTCTAGTTAACCCCCTCGCCAATGAGCCCTGCTGCCTACGGGCCCAAGGTGGCCTACTATCCCGGTAGTCCCGCGGAAGCCCGATGTCTCCAGGAACCCTGATGACCCTGGTCAGCGAAGAGAGTCGGAGCCGATAGAACCGCGGTTGACCATGGTACACTGCGGACACAAACGGGTAAGATTGGGGGTGGGGTCTGGTGGTGGACCTCGTGGCAGAACTGATGGATGAAGGACAGACGGACAGACTGACGAATAGAAAGGTGTGGGAAAAAACAAATGGACTGACCTCAGTCCTGGGAACTGATGATGGGGAACTGAATGTTGGATGGAAGAACCACTAATGGCGTGATGGACAGACATACAGACAGACTTGCAAATTCCCATCCAGACCCTGGATGAGAATGGCTGATTTTGAACAGCAGACAGTACTCAGGTGGGAGGGGGGTTCAGGTCCAGGGTGGGGGGTACCTTCACGATGGTTCCTACTGTCATTGTATGCCTGGTCCTCAGCATGGGATGCTGAGTGGGGAAAAAAATGCAACTGAAAAGAGAGGGCGCTGCTAGCTAAAACCAGACGCGTATGACATCGTCCAACGATCTGGAGACGTGGTGGGGGCTGCTACTGCTGGTTGATCAATGGGGTCAACGGGTGTAGGAGGGCAGATAGATAAGGGGGGAGAGGGCGCTTGACAGGTGAATGGACCAGCCTAAATAGTAGATCAGGGATAGATGTTGGTCGCTTCCCTACAGGTTCTTCTGGGGTGGAGGTGTATTCATAGTGACAAGATAAACAATTGAGCCTAGAATGGGGGAGGAGATGGAAAAAGAGTTTGTTGGGGACAGTCGGACAAAGTGACAGACAGACAGACACACAGACAGACACAAGAAGTACTTCTGGACCATTCTTCCTAAACGGGTAACTTTTGACATTCCAAGGCATTTACTAAGTTTCTTGATTCACCTGAACAAAGAGAAGATGAAGCTACTAGTGCCATGTAATCAACTATCTCACATTTGTGCAATAGTCCAGAATAATCACTAGCCAAAGGACAGCTGCTGGCTTGGACTGTGTTGTTTCAAATCTGCAGAAATTGATGTGATTGCAAGAAAATGAAGCAGAGCAATTATAAACAAAGCTAGAAATCAGAGCTACACAGACTTTGGTGTGGTAGGGTGGAGGTGGATCAGGTGCTTGATACTTGTGCTGCTTTGCTTGTATGAGCAGTCAATACTGCATTAATTTTTAAAGAAGAAAAAAAAGCTTATTCTACCACTAACATTTAACAACTCGCTTCAATACTTAATCACTGCGATTCATTACACCATTTCAAACGGTTTGTTTTGTCACCAGCATTGTGCTTCAAATTGTGTATTTAATTGTCCCCGTGCTGGAAATCTCATTGATGGTTCAAAATTAAATGGAGATGTGATTTCCACCCATTGTATTCATATCGTATATTCCTTTGTAATGTTCTTATTGTTATATCTGTTTGTTATATATCTACTGTTGTATCTTAGCTGTTCCCTGGATGAAGACTGCAGATAATCTAGCCTAACTCTGTACAAATGGAGCTTATCTATTGATGATAAATTGCCCTTCTTGATTTCTTGAGGACAGTCCAAGAATCTATGTAGTCATGACAGCGTGTGTGTGTGTGTGTGTTTTAGTGTGTATGTGTGTGACACCCGGTTTGTGAAAAACTCTTATTTGGCCAGTTTCGCTTGTGGACATTATACTCACACAACTGGCTGGTTGATCTCATACTTTGTGTATAAGTTCCCCATGATGAGTACATGAGTACATGAGCCTCATTGTTTTGGGGTCAGGTCAAAGGTCATCTGAGGTCACTACAAATCAAAGTTTGGAAGTCCAGATTTCTTGGTCCTATCAAGCTTTAGTATGGTGTTTATCATCCCAGTATCCTTTGTTTCCTGTATCTGGTCATAGAGTATTAGAAAAAAAGTCAAGGGAATCACTAAACCTTTTGGCATTCTGGTTTTAATTGAGAAGATTTTAGTTCAGACTATTCGAATCTGGAGTTGCTATTGGTACAGTCCCCCCCCCCCTTCATCATGCATGTCCACCCATCACTCCCAACCTGAGGCAAACAATTGCATTACTCCAGTTTTACATTGCTTCCCATGTCCCTCCCTCACTCACTGATAGGAGCACATGCCTGGAAGGCACCTAGCGGCGTCCACTCGCCGATTTCAATTCCCGGCGTCCTCCCCCTCATCCTGAGGTACATCAAAATGCCGCCCCAACCCATTTTCCGATCCCGGGAACGGATGGGAAGAAGAAAGCGTCTGCACGGTCTGTGCGCCTATGCCCAAAGAAGGGCAGTTGGTGATCGCGAATCCGGCCAGATAACCTCCACCATCCCCGAGAAAACGGGCATTAGATACGTGATCCTGTCAGCGGTAACCAAGGATGCAGCAAAGTGAGGTAGTCAAAAAAGGAATCCAATTGCCGTCTCAGCCAACAGTGAGCGTCCAGACTTCACTATAATATAGCCAAGACTGGAAGCACAATAGAGCTACAAAACATGGAGCTTGGCTCTTTTGCTCAGATTAACGTGACGTCGAACACCCAACATGTCCTCGATTCGCCGGGTTATAGGCATTCATCATACCCATCACCATATACTCACTCATAAAACGATGGTGTCTCTTCTGCCTGCACATGCCTGCTTCCCATATTTCACAAATTCCAATTATTGGGAATCTGTACCAAGCCTGAGCATGTGTCATTGCATGGAGGGTGCATCATATATATGCCATATGAATGCACATGAGTGTATAAGGAATGCACTTGGATGCATATGGATGCATGTTGTTATTATTACACTACATACATGTTTATGGCGGAGTCCATGCCTATGTCTGGTTCAATTCCCCTGGTTGGGTCAAAGCAAGGGTGTCAAAGATGGTGCCTACTGTGGTTGGTTGTACTAGGGTGCCTCACATGAGCACGGGAATAACAACAGACATCGTGACAACAACAGACATCGTGACACATCATAGAACACACACACAACAAATATACATCTGTGACACACATAACAAGGTTCTGCCTGTGGTAGTGTCTCGGCGGTATCATATCTTCATTTGGATAGCTGGTAGCTTGTAGTGCTATAGGAATTTCCCCCATCTGACTAAGGGTAGTTAAAAACAGGGGGTCTATAAAAGCTCTGACTACCTAAAAAAACTATGGGTGTGTTCATGTGAGATATTTTTTCACCCAGAAGGAATAGGCAACAACGGATGTTTTTGTTGTAACTTTTGGGCTTATGTTGTACTGTGTGTTTTCAAGAACGGCTTCATATGATGGAGTGGATTCATCCACATAAACTGAGCGCTCCCTGTGATGTTAGTTTTGTTAGCTGAGGTCATGTGTCACATGCTTTGGGAGGCCATAGTGTCTCTTCAACGGAATAATTAGCAATAACAGACAAAGGATCTCACACTAGTATCAAGTACATGTGATCATTAATTTACTCCAATCATCCAATTAAGTTTGCAGGTTATGGAAACACTATTTACAAGACTTTACAGAGTAAGGAAAATATGAAAAATAATTTGGATGATGAGAATAGATGAATTCAAAGATCTCATATTTAAAAACAAAGTTGAGGAAACTTATCCTGTAAATATCAAGATGATTGTGATGATTGAGGGTAACTTGACCGAGGTATTTAATAATCATGAAGATGTCTCTTGACACCATATCCTATCAACAAATGATTATTTCAGCTTTTTCCACCAAAACAGGAAACTTTTTTTTACATTTATCTGCCTTTTTTTTTTTTCTTTCATTCATCTGCAAAACATGAAATGCTACGTGTACATCACGTATGTGACAAAAATAAACTAGCTGAGTAAGGTGATTAGAGATAATTCATGCTAGAGAACCCCCTCCTTTCCTTATTGGCAACCCAGTGTCTGCATTGTCATGCGTGGTGATCCACAACATCAGGGTGGTGACAGGACATAGCACATTCGATTGTGTTATTGACTTCCATATTTCATCCCACTGTTGAGGTTGTCGGCAATCCAATTCTCAACAGTCAGGTAGTTTGATTTTTACAGGCTTTTTACATGTACTTCATTGATTTGTATTACATTAGAACGCTGCCAATCACCAAAACACCCCCATCTCATGGGGTCACAAGGAATATATTTCGGATTTCAAAAGATGCCTTCTCTACATTTCCACACTCTCATCAGTTGTTATTCAAGGGTTGGATTTTCTTGATTCTGTGATGTCAGAAGGTATTAAAAGTCAAGTCAGGTTTCAATGCTATTATATACTTTTGGGAACCCTAAGGTTAGATTAGATGAGATGCGGACGCAGATGCGGCCTCCGAGCACGGGCATACAAAAGAAAAATGCTATGTAGTTTGTATGGGTGTGATTTCATAGATTCAGACGTGGAAGCGAATGTGGGTCTGGAGGTCCTGATGCAGATATGGGCAAAACCGATGCTACAATGTAGCGATCGGTACGCCTGCGAAAGCCCTTCAGCACGGCTGCACACAGGAAGGAAATGATGTCATAGTACGTAATTTTCGATGACATTCACGTTGTTGTGTCAAGGAGCATTGTGGTCGTGTTACCTAATTCCGTATCTGAATCCAGATCACGAAATCAAAACAGGCCACATCCGGCGGCTCCATCTGTACACGTATCTGCGTACGCCATATGCGTCCGCCATCTATGGAATTCCGCCTCAACATTGTTGTTTACTAACCCCATCACTGCTTGCCAACACAGGACAGTTGGACCTCTCTCTACCACTTCATGGAGGAGTAGCCCTACCCGACGCTAACTTCCGAAACTGCGAGCGTGCAAGGCTTTTCAGTGACCAATAATTCCCTATTCGTGGGGAAAAAGAAGGAACAATCAGGCCAAGGTCTGCTCCGGGGAGTACGCCTTAATCCCGACAGGAGGACGCCAACATACCAAGAGCTACTGATACATCTGTGGAGCTACTATAAATCCCTTGGAGCTGAGATATTGAGTTACGTAGGAATATGCAGCTGATTTTTGAGTACAGCTCGGAGAGTCTCCCGGGAGAGAAGAGCCGGCTCAAATTTGGGCTGTGTCCGTCCATGTTTGTAACAGGTCAATGTATAATGTGTCAGTTAAAACAGTGGTCTGAGTGTTATTAGAGACAATGGTTATGTAGCATAACTTTCTGCTATTGTAGTATATTCAGGAAAACTTTCAAAACCTCGTTATCAGTTAGGGTGAAATTCATTCAAGTCAAATAAAATAACTCAACAAGGGGAACATGACAGAATCGCCAAATTTAGTGTGGGGTTTTTGAAATGTCCTCTTTTCATCCGTGCCAGTTTAGAGATGTTCTGTTGCATGTCCATTAGTACTTTAACACTGGTCATATTACTCCAGCATTAATTGTTACACAGATCACTGAATGATTCTGAGTCAAATCTGCACATCTGGTTAAAATCAAATTAACAGGAGGACGTGAATTGTTCTGGATACTAGGGGGGGGGGGGGGGGGGGTCATGTTCCTTTTATCTGTGTTTCGAAAAAATAGAGGTCAATGGGCAATTAGGATCGACCAATGACCCCCGCCGAATACCACCTCAAAAGGATGACCACTGCAAGTGGACAGAACGATTACCACAGAGCTAGAAGCTGTAGGGGTGGATGTTACTTCTACAGCAAAGTACAGAGAGAGATTGTTACACAAATATCAAGTTTGGACTTGTCTTTGCCTGTGAGTTGTTAGTTTTTATGTCCTGTGAGTGGTGTCTTTTATGCCTGTAGTTTGCTTTCTCAGGAAGCTGGTTTAAAACACTGTCAACAGAGCTACTGTGAAGTTATATTTGGGTCTCAATGCTACCCAACAATCGAGCCTTAATTGGTTGAAAATCTTTTAGTTTAATTATTTTAATTTGATTTCATGTTGAAAAAAACATTGTGCGATCAATAGTGATTTTATTGACCAGTATAGGTCATTTCAAAGGTGTGCTAATAAAGGAAGGCCTAATGTGACGGAAAGTGCAACTGCCAATGGTTATGTGGTGTTGTTGTTGAATGTTCTGTGTGTGTGCATATCATGTGCAAGTGTGTTATTTGTTCATACATATGTCTTCACACCAAGTAGGGTGTGTTCAGGATTCATGGTCTGCAAATCCTGGGGTCGCTGAACAGAAAGGACTTGTATGACGTTGTTGTGGAAGACCACGTGTTTGACTATTGGGGATGTTTCTGTCGACCATTGCGTTGTGGAGGACTTGTAAGCACTGGTTATGAAATTCAGTACGGACATAGAACCTCTATATGCACGGCTGTTTACAGCTTTTACCGTTAAAAAATTGAAACAAGCAAACAAAATGTTGCATTTATTCTAAAGCGTTTGCAGTGAGAAAAAAATTGAACAAGTGCCGTCTTCCCATAAATTATTGCTAGGCTGTGTGCCTTTTTCATTTTTCTGGCATCATTACAAAATGTTTTCCCATAGTTTAAAATTTTAGTGTTGTTCTAGAGGATGTAGGCATCAGGGGTTGTTTTCGTTCAGAAAATTTGTTGACTGTGTATATAATGGGTATCAATGACATATTGTCTTACTTTTGGGGTCAGGTCAAGGTTATCTAAGGTCAACCAATCCTAAGTTCTCAATGCTAAGATGATTGAACATATTAACACCTTCGATGTCCACATTTGTGTGGTTCGAAAGTCGACTGTCAAGTAATGAATGATCTTTTGAACGGGAATCGAGCGGGAAAAGGAGGAGAGGGAGAAAATTCATCAGAAATCACGGAAAACCGCTAAGGATGAACTTATCTTGATGATCGAGTCGGAAGAACGATGCTTCCTGTGAGATCTGCACAATATCGAGCAGATGGTGCTTTTCGCCGATGAAAAATCGAATTAAATTCTTAGCCAAAGATGCTCAGACCTAACGCTCAACTGACTCAACTAGCAGAATAAGAAGGACGATAGGGTGCCAGCCACAGCTTATTGTAAAAGATGCCTGGTGTCAATGGTGTGCATTGTGGGGTGCAAAGACAATTGGGTTAAGATCCTAAGCTCACAGATTCACAAACCAGTGAGTTTTGCTCTTTTGGTTGTGGTTCGTTCTGGCAGCCCTGTATTGACTGGTTGAGCTCTCAGTTCCAGTTGTGTGGTGTTCCTGAGTTGACAGAGGTCCGAGCTACGGCTGTTGTAGCTTAATGATTAACTGCTTCCAAGTGATTGATATAGTTGTACTCGCTGAGGCTATTCTACGAAAGAATAATGGGAATTTTAATTGTTGCACTAATCGCAGAAAGTGACATTTTTTTCTCCTCTCACATTTTTAAAAACGAATGGGAAAGGTTTGGTGTACGATATGATCATACCGTTTCGCACACATGGATTCCAATTTTGATTTCTATCAATCTCTTTTAATGACACACTTGGCTGCAGTTACCAAAATCTTGCTCCTTAACGCAAGTCAATGACAAATGTGACAGAAGATCTGCATATTGTTGAAGTTAATCAGCCACTTATTCGTTAATTGCCTTCACACAGGGGCATGTGGGGCTTAGTCGTAGTAGTAGGGATGCACAGAATTTTGATATTTTTGTTCTTGTCAAAAATTTGCATGACCCTCGGTGACCCTGAAATACCCTCCAATCTCTCAGAACAAAAATGTAATCCTCATCCATTAGAAAATTGGAAAAGACAATACAGACAATTCAGCAAATTATTAAAATTTTAAAGTACCCCTCCGTCTTTGTGGGACGACAAGTCGTCAAGTGGCGATTCCATATGTAGGATCCATCCGAGAGAGATGCTCTTTAGCGGTACATGCAAGGTTTTGAGTCGATTGTATGTACAGAACGTTGGAGAGTTATTGCATATGAACCATAATTCCTTTGATGTTAGTGTCGCAGGGATATAATGCAGAAGAGTGTTGTTGAACAGTCCATTGTGAAATGATGATGATATGGCCAATTGTAGCATTGCTCTACCTTATTCTCGGAGGACATTCACATTATTTAGTGTTTATCTACCCTATGGATCAGTAGTTTTACAATAGTATTCTAAAGAGTTACAATTTGTTTGTATATTAGATCATTTATGAGACTGTCGGGAAGGGTTTATTCGCTTTATTAAATTCATTATAGGACGTATTTATTTCCATAGACTGCCTGCTATAGGAATGAAACTGCTTATCGTAGATTGTTTGGGTAACTAGAGAGATAATTTTCGGCATTCATATCGGTGACATGAGTATTTTAATACACACCTCCTGACCAGCTGAGTGGGTGGTCAGCATATTTGGTTTGAGTGGCCGGTTCCACCTGAAGACCAGGTTGAATCCCATCCAGTCGTACCAGAGAACTTCGAGGACGTTATTTCGGCCAGTGTGGGATATTGAGAGTACGGCAGGTCAGTGCCTCCACTGCCACTATTATCTTAAGGAAACCGGCAGTCTGCTCTTCTTTTCCAATGTAAATTGCAACTGTGACTGTATCAGGCAGGACACATCTCCAATGTGCTGGGATTGTCAAAGACCTTCCCCGTTTTCTACTTCCGTCAATGTGATTTCTTGCTAAAAATCAGAGGACCATTTTTTTGTAGACTGCCACTTAATACAGAATTTGGGGTCAGGAGCGGGGAGAACAAAATTTGGTTTGACCAAAAAACACTGGACCTATGAGCAACTTCTTACTTAGGCTAGCAAAGTGGTTGATAAACACACTATAATCAATGCGAATGTATCGTCTTATTCTGGTTTTACTCATACCTCCGTGCATGCACAAAGACTATTTTGTGGTTTCCAATTTCAAAAAATTTCAGAGAGCCAAACCATGTTCTTGATTGTTCCTTTGACATAGAAATGCATTCTGTATTCAACATGCATTAGTTCTTTTCATTCTTCTGCAAGGAAATGTTCTGTCCATCCACGGTTTGCCGTTACCTCAGCCAGCGTGTGTACCAACTTTTACATCAGCCCAATCGATTTTGCTCGGTTGTGGTGTCCTTCACCACCTATTGACGTCGCGTCAGCACTGAGTTGGAATGAATAGAGGTGTGGTGGGGGGGGGGAGATTACAGGCATTTCTGTGGGAAGATCCTCACCCATGTTCTCTATGGTTACAAACATTGCTAGCATGTATTGTAGTTCTGGTTTGGCAGCACGAGGCAAACTTTGGTGGTGGTGGGTCGGGGAGTGGGCTTTCTGCCCCCAGACTTGGCAAGCATGAGAGGTCAGTCATACACAGGGGGGGGGGGGGGGCTCTGGGAAACAGCTACCCCCTAGTGACCATGTTTACTTGTATGTCACGTGCTCACAGGTTTGCCAAATCGTGGAAGTATTACCAATAAGACTGGCCAGTTTTGTTTACACGTTATGTATCATATGTGATCAATCAATAGAACAAGTGTCAAGCCTCCTCGTAAAGTAATAGCTTGCATTCATCCTAAACTGTCTCCCGGGATAATTCCAGGAAGGCCAACCTAGGGAGGCCTAATGTGTACATGTTGTGACCCGCATCATGTGATGTTCATGGAAATATCCGCTATACTAGAATTTATTTGTTTTACCAATCTTTACCTCGAGAGTCCCAGTATACCCCAAAGTTACCATAAATGGTTTAACTCCTTTTTCATCCATTTGTTGTTTCTGCGAGATTGTTTGTGAGCTTCTCTGTATTGACAGCATTGGAACAGTTCAACACGTAGTAATTTGAAAATTATTCAGGAAAACCCAGTCACATGGCCGATAGTTTGGCCCCAAAATGTTTTACGCACATTTGGAAGTGTGCAGCAGCAACACTTACAAATAAGGATATGCACCTCCAGGGGTGTGAGCAATAGGTGTAGTTTCGGCCGTTCTGCAAACACAAGCTGTTTGTTTTTAACCCCACAAACTAAAACGTCTCATAACATTAGAAAAAGAGCTTATGAATGTTTTCATAACGTTAAATGTGGTTTTATCAAAACCTTTTGTTATGACGTTATTAATAGCCGTAACATGTTTGTAACCTTTAAATTATGTTCTATTATGTTAACCAAGGAATGTGTGAGAAATGTTTTTATAACTAACTATTACACCACAAAATTGTTAAACAATAGACGAAACTTTGCATATTCATTTTTAACAATCGTTTTTGTGTTTGCTGGGAATGTTCAATGGGCATATGTATGTTAATTTTCTCCTGTCAGCCTTTTCCTATACTGATACAAACATTACTTTAAAAAATGCAACAAATCACAAAGGAGTGGAACATCAGCGAATAATTTGTTCTTGTCGATAAATGTTTATACCATTATTTTCTTGGCAATTAGCTATATATATGTATAAATATTTGAAAAAAAAAATGTACATAAGATACTTTATACCAAATAGCCATTTTGGTACTGTACTTATGCAACAAATTTTTGAGAGTAATGTTAAAATAAAAGCTCATGAACTTTTAATTGAACACAAATAAAATTTACTGAAAAAACACCCCATCTTTTTGCACTGTCATTTATCTACTCTCCTGCATGTAGTCATAAGGGCCTGCCTATGCCGACCTTGCTTGTGTAACTCCTTTAATGTA
The DNA here is from genome assembly GCA_026419785.1 of Sclerodactyla briareus. Taxonomy (NCBI): domain Eukaryota; kingdom Metazoa; phylum Echinodermata; class Holothuroidea; order Dendrochirotida; family Sclerodactylidae; genus Sclerodactyla; species Sclerodactyla briareus. The sequence goes on along the minus strand of JAODTK010000223.1, from coordinate 118,486 downwards.
CGACTTCACAAATAGGTAGATAGTATTACCTGGATGTCCCCTGACACTTGGTGAATCGCGACACGCTTCTCGATCGAACGTTACCTTAGCACACTGATAAGGAACATTTTCGGGGAACTAATGCAAGGGCGGAATTATCCATCTAGCAAAATGGCGTATTTGAGTGAGTTTACACAAAAATGGTGCCGAATGAGGGGCTTGCTTTTTGAACAGTGACCTTCATTGTAGCATTACTTCATATCGGAACGGTGATAGCACTGATAGTAGGAACTGCATAAATGCATACATAATACGTACTGCATCATTGTGGAATAAGTGTCCGTTTCCTAGCCGGGTTCTAGGATCGGATGTCAGTCGACGTGACGGCCTGGAAACCTTCTTGAATTCATCATTTTAGAAAGTCGATCGATCTATTAAACTTGTGACACACCCTACTTGGTCCCCATTTGAGTGCATTTTCCTGTATTTTTTTGTTTGGAATCTTAAAAAATTGACAAATTCTCTGAGGTGTCCCTCACTGGTCGGGGACCAGTATCTATTCCAAACTAAGCATTGTCCTCATGATGGAGGGCATTCTTCTACCTCTACCATGGCGTTGTTTAAGTCCAATGTCGTGTAAGTTAGTTCTAGATTCATAGATTCCTCAAATTTCTCAAAGTAACTGGAATATCACACAGGCACAGGCTAGAACCTCCAAATTTGGGGGGTGTGTTGATATGTCCTATTTACCTTGCTAGTTTAAGAGCAATCTGTTGACATGACCCTTTGTCACTTCACGGGGGACTGGTGCTTTAATTTCATCCAACACATACCATTTTCAGAAACCGCCTCTGCTTCTTCCACTAAAATCAGGAACCTATATAGTCATGCTGTATGTGTCTGTGCATACTAGGTGTATTGACCCCAGATTTTAGAACACGTTACCACCCTGACCCAATCTGGCTGGATCAAATGCATAATTGGTATGGGTGTTTTCCGCAAAATTACAAAATTAGTATATATCCCTCTCTGAATTTTTGGATGAATTCTATAATATGAACCCCCCCCCCCCAGTAGTAGCTAGCTGGCTGGGTGCCCACCCCAACAAAAACGTGGGGACATGTGGGAGGGAGGAAATGAACGAGTGGGAAAAAAGGAAGGAGATAGATAGGGAAGAGAAGAAGGGAAGAAAGAGAGAAGGCAGAAAGAGAGGGAAAGGAGAAGAGAGCTAAAATTCACCTAAACGGGCGGGGGAGGCCCAAAAGGCAAAGCACAGCAATATCAAAGGTGAGGAAAAACGGGGGGAAAGGGGAAAAGGGCGAGAAAGAGGAAGCAATAAGGGAAAAAAGGGGGTATAGGGTAGAGAAAGAGTGGAAAGTGAAAACAAAGAGAGGAGATGGGGCGTGTCACAGGTCAAAGGAGAGAAGAGGAGGGAAATCAAGGAAGAGGGAGAGAAAAAAAAAATGAAATGAACGGGAGAAAGAGAATTAGAGAACACGAGCACAATGGTTGCGTAGTCAAACCTGGAAATGCGCTGAGACGAACTGTACAATTATGGTGAAATGTTCAAGATCAGAGGCCAAGAAGGCAGTTCAAGCAATGGACCATTGTGCCCCTGTAACAACCTTTGACAATGATTTTCAATGACCAAAAGTTCTTAGCAGTCAATGAACATTGTTACTCATTCAATTCAAAATCAACAGGAAATGCCCAATTGAGAGAGGATAAAGGCAATTTCAACCGAGGGCCTATCGCGGTCCTTCAATGACCTCTGGTGACATTGACCTCACAAGTCACAAAGGGTCAATGAAATTGGGTCCAAGTCTTGGTCAACATCCATCCAAAAGAATGAGGTTTTGCTCCTTTCATCAGATGTTACTGTTTAATTTTAACGACACTATATGATGTATCCGTCGACCACAAAATCTGCAAACGAGCTGAAAAATGCACCTTTTCCAACGGAAACATATGACACAGTAAATTAATGGTTAACAGAGTTAACAACTGGGCCAAGTCCAAAATTCCTGAGGAACCCTGAAGGTACGGCTTATAGACCTTCATTATGACCCGGCATCAGCATTGACTGTGCATCAGAATTGTAGAAGCAGTTGCCCGCATGATATAACACCTTGGATCGAAAATTCCTGAACACCCCAAAGGAAACGAATTAGACCATTCATTATGACCGAGGTTGTAGCGGTCAGTTATGGCACAATACTTGTAAGAGGAGAAGTATTTGTGAATTCCACATAGTGGGCCTCGGGCCCATACTACAGGTCTTGGCTGTTACGGCTGATAGACCGTTCATTATGGACCCGCCGAAACATCAGCACTGCAACAAAATTGCAGGATGGTTTAGCCTTGTGGCTTTTCCACTTATTGGGCCCATTGTGCCTCTTTCAGGCTATTTGACCTTGACCCTTAGGTAGTCAACGATGAACCATCAGTCAATAAACATTTGTATACCAAGTCTGCGTCGAGATTAATCAAAGCAGAACCTTTTGTGGCCCACCCACCCCAACAAAAGTTTACGGATAGATAGTATGATAGATAGAAATGACATGGGCATCACAATAAAATTAGAAGGGAAAGAAAAGAGGTAGAAAGACAAGGAAAAGGAGAGAGAGAGCTAGAATTTACCTGGAAATGAAAAAAAAGAGATAGCGAAAAAGAGATGGGGGTAATGTCATGGAGAGAAAGAAGAGAGGAGCCTGGATGTGGGGGGGGGGGGAGAAAAGCAGAGAAAGACAGAGAGGCTAGAAGAGAGAAAGAAACAGTGAGAAAAAGAAAAAGAGAACGGAGAAGAAAAAGATGGCAATGCTGTAAAGACAAAGAGGGGAAAAACGCGCCAATTACTAGTTGCGCTTCGCTGGGGTATGCGCGCTTCCTGGGAGGCTATCGCAATCTGGTGGAAGTTATCACTTTCCGTGGATAATTGAATGATATCCGTTCATAATAATAATAATATAATAGTAGTAGTACATGTGTAGTTGTACATGTGTAGTAGTACATGTGTAGTTGTACATGTGTAGTAGTACATGTGTAGTTGTACATGTGTAGTAGTACATGTGTAGTTGAACATTTCAGTCGCGATTCACACTCTGAGCTGCCACTGATGAGCTCTAAAAGAGCGAAACAGGGACTTTGCAGATTGCAGTATAGATAATAATAATAATAATAATAATAATATAAACGGCACAACAGTGGGCTCGTTATAGTCCTGCCCTCTATTCAGCTGATTCAGTAGTTTTTGTGTAAAGATAAATTCGTCGGTCATGCGGGAGGGATTATGTCCCAAAACATACTGTCAATACATTCTGTAAGAATTACTATAGGCGCCCCATACAGTAGTATACACCCCCCCCCCCCCCCCCTCAATCACACGTCCTCCCCGCACTTCAGTCCAGCCAGCGGCTATGAGGCCGCGGAAGGTACGATAAAATCAGGTGATAGTTCAGGCTCTGGGAGGGGGCGGGCGCACCATCGATTCTTGACCACCTACAATCATTACTTGTTTACCACTGCCTCTCCTTGACACGTTTTTGGGTTTTTCGGTTATGTTCTCCAGCCCCCCCCCCCCCCCCCCCCCTCACCTGCCTACTTACAACTTTCCCCTTGTATAGGTCGGATCGCCTGTAATTATCGTATGCTGGATGTGTGGAAACAGACAACTCCTGGGTGGTGGAATTTTGCTGGGATGAATAGGCTGCCTGACTGGATGAATAGGCTCATTTTCTCTAGTGGGCCCATCCACTTCATATATATAGGCTATTACCCAACCCCTTCCTTTCAAAATGCTGGTCGGGCTGCCCCATTCTTTCGGTGTTCATGGGTCGGTCCTGAGCTTCCGCAATCCTCAAAGAGTCTGGAGTGCGTGTTGGAGGGACGTTTCCCAACTATTGTTTTCCAGAGGGCGATAAGTGTTGTCGAAGAGCCACTAGACATTGAGGCGAGTAAACGACGTGTAGGCCTATATCCCCGCAGAACATCCTTTGTGGACCTCGTTTAGAGAAAGCACATTGAACTAGTCGATTTCTTTGACCTCGGAATGACTTGAATCTCTACCTGTTGTTTAGGTCCACTGTAGTCGATTCCCCAGTTTTTGTTCAAATATGACAAAGAAAAATCGCATGAAATATAAAAATTGACCTCCTGTGTCCGACCCTTGCAAAATATCTGCATTTTTTTAGGACTAACAGCAGTCCACATTGCGGAACACAAAATTTGACCTCTGGTGACCTTGAATCACCGTCGGACCAACTTCTGTCCCACTCACCAAGTTTCGTATGAACCAGATAAACTCAGGATTTCCGTGTGAAACCTGCAAAATAAAGGGCAGGCAGACATGCATTGATGCCCACTTTTCGAACACTTCCGCATTTCACTAGGCGGACATGTATACCAAGTTCTAGATCAATCGGAAAGGTTAAAGAGTTATTACGCCAACGGCCAGAGCTTCCGTCGGCGGCGGCGGAGACGCCTCGGCTACACCCCCTAAACTATAATATCCACGGACACTTCCAGTGATAAGCTGTGATCTGCTGTGAGCAGCACGTACATACCAAGTTTCCAAGGGGTCTGTGAACTTTTGGGACCGACAAGATGCTCTGTCTGCGACCGACTTTTTTTAATTGACTATTTTATACTTTTCCCAGGTTTTCCTCGGCGACCTGGTGACGGAGGGGGGGGGGGGGTATACGTGGCTGATCTTTCCGTAGGTGGCTTCGTATCAACGTCCATTTGTTCAGTTTCTGTGGCTTCTTCGGTACATCCATCTTCGTGGGTCGATTCAGGTTCCGTAAAAATCGCTTTGGCCGCTCTAGACCTTCTTTTGTTGCCGCTACGGGACCGACTTTTTCAATAATCTCAGGGGGTGTCAACACCCACACCCCCCCATATTCCCTCACCACGGCCCCTGGTTGGGTTGACTGCGTATGCTCACCACCAAATAACTCGAGGATATAGACCCCATGGCGCTTCATACCATTTGTAGTCGAGGCCGCTGCATCCGTAGCCACGGCCCGAGGCCGAGGCCGCATCACCCCGAGCCGAGGCCGAGGTCGCCCCTCGAGGGCCCGAGGCTGAGCCGAGCCACACCTGCCGAGGCCGGGCAATATTAACAGCATACATTTTTATTACCAGTGTTGAATACAATAGTAGTTTCTTTTTATCTGCCCATGGCTACAGCTAGTCTTATGATAATATATGGTGACAAGCATGTTTGAATTCCTCGAAAATGAGGACTGACAAGCAAAAGTTGATCTGCAACCAATTTTATTCTTGAGTCATTACTCATAATGAAAAATATGGAATGCTTTCTTATACCATCACATTGAATACACTCTTCATATGACTCTTCATAAGTGCACTGGCAGACAGGTACTAGCCTTAGATGCTAATGACACTGGCACTGCATTTTGAAAAACATCAGTTTCCAGCCTCTGTGGATAAGCAGAGTACTTGATTCTGGCTGCACATCTGGCTTCCAAATGGCTGTGGATCTTAATCAGCAGATACCTCCTATCCAATCAATGTGTGTACGACACATACTTTAATGACCTAAATCTATTAGTCCATTTTAAAGATCTCTGGCTAGGCATTTATTCACTCAATTCAACCCAATCATACAGTGACTCAAATTACCAACAACAAACTAGAGAGCCAAGAGCCTCGAGGCTTAGTGATCCCTTGACTGCCTCTAAGTTTGTTGACCTCGACGACCTTTAGCCTACCGAAACAATAAGGGATCATAGAAACTCTTATGGGGACGCCACGTACCAAGTATGAATTGATCCACCAAGGTGAGTCGAGTTTCGGGTAACATCAGGCGTCACCACACACCACCACGCACACACCACAACAACACACACACGCCAACACACACACAACACACACACACACACACACCACACAAACACCACACTGTCATGACTGCATAAATTCCTTGACTACAATCAACCATAAACTAGACATGTGCAGGCGGGTAAACCGGCCTACATTGTATACCCCGCGAAATGTTCTTTGTTTACCTCGTTTTAAGAAAGCACTTTGAAGTTTATGTCCATTAAACCTCTGGTGACCTTTGAAATGCCCACCTTTTGTTCAAGACCACCTGTAATTCCAACATCTCCCAGTTTTCGTTTCGAATCTGACAAAGTTGGAAAATCTCGAATACAAACGCAAATTTGACCTCTGGTGACCTTGACCTGACCGTCCATTTTTTTCGGGACCCACTTTTGTCCCCACTCATCATGTTTCATGTCAATCAACTTAACCTATATGTTCGAAAAACGACAAATTTTGACCTCCGTGACCTTGGCATCACCGCATGTTTGTTCGACCATTGTTTTGTCCCACCCACCACGTTTCATTCAAAGCGCTCCCAACTCATGTTTTTTCGTTCGAAATCTTCAAAATAGAGGGCACAAACAGGCAGTGACGCCCCCTTTCGAACTCATTTGAGATTTTGCTGGGACGAACATGTGACCAATTGCAGCATGCATCGGTAAAGCTTAAAGAGTTTATTGCGCTAACCGCCTACCAAGTTTCCGGAGGCGGCTGCGGAGACGCGAGTAACTACCCCCTCAAAACCATAATATCCCCGAACACTTCCAGTGTTGCGCGGATATAACTACACATCGCCTGGCGGGTAAAACCCCAACGTAGTTCCAATATTTGAGCAATCAGTTGGCTCTGGGAGAGACAATGTCGATCTCATTCGCTACGACTGAGATCGTGGGTCCTAATGAGTTACACGAAAGTTAGTCGTGAACGAATCGCGATGTTCCAAACATCAAATCAGCGATAAAAAAAAAGTTAACCGTCAAAATCCAGGATGCCCGCCCTGTGGTAGGGTGCGACTCTCATTGCTTAAACTCATCCCGAGATTTTTATTCGATAACATGTGTGCAAAGTTTCAAGTCAACCCGACAAATGCGTTGGCGAGTTTACCGCGCTAACATGTAAAATCTCCGCGGCGACCCCTGGCGAAGACAGAACTCATAATATCCCCTATGTGGGATATAATGCATGGCGGAACAAATGTATTTTGGGTTGGGTGATTTCCTCCTCATGTACCACTACAGACTATAGTGTCAGTCGAGGGGCGCGCCACCGGGGGGGGCAAGGGGCGGTTGCCCCCCCTATGGGTTTTGGGCCGAAAAAATAAATCGTTGAACGATTTTTTAACGCACTTATTTTCGAAGGGGGAGGGGTACGGTGTCTATATATGTTTACCGGTTACTACTACTACGATCAATTTTGTCGGGTTCGAACAAATCTTCGTAGATTGTGGCGGGGGGGGGCACGTTTCTCCCAATCAAATCCTAGTAGAAAATGTGTGGTGATAGTATTTACCTCTTGTGTAAATGAAAAACCCAATTTTTTTCGCGCTCTTCGCGGCGCGTGGCCCCGTGTTTTCTGCGTCCAGTTTTCTTTGAATCCGATGATCTCCCACGCATGGATCTAACGTACCAAAAATCAAGTTCGCGGATTCGAACAATCCCTAGTTATAGGTAATGAAAACCAAAAATTCCGCGCGCGTCCGCGCGCTGCCTGTGTTTCTTCGTCAATTTCCGTTATCCGATGATATCCACGCATCAATTTAATTACCAACCATTACGTTCCTGATTCGAACAACTCTTCGTAGATGGGGGGGGGGGGGGGGGGTGGGGGGCATGTTCCCCAAATTCCAAATGAAACATGTTGTGGTGATGAGTTTTTTAACACTTAGTAAAGAAAATCGATGAATATACAAATTTGACCTCCTGTTGTCCACCTTGAAATGATCTTAATGTTTTAGGACTAACACAGTCACAATTGCGCGAAAACACAAATTGACCTCTGGTTACCTATGGAATCACCGTCGGGGACCAACTTCTTGTCCCATCACCAAGTTTCGTATGAACCGATAACTCAGAAGTTCGTTTGAAACCTGCAAAATAAAGGGCAGAGACATGCAGTGTGCCCACTTCAAACACTTACGAGATTGCACTAGCCGACATGTATACCAAGTTCTAGACAACGGATAAGGGTTAGAGTATTACGCCACGCCCAGAGCTTCCGTCGGCGGCGGCCGGAGACGCCCTCCGGATACACCCCCTAAACTTAATCTCCACTGGACCATTACAGTGCATAAGCTGTGATCTGCTGGAGAAGAAGAAACGTTTAATACCAAGTTTTCCAAGGGTCTGTGAACTTGGGGACCGACAAGAGCTCTGTATGAGACCGACTTTTTTATGACTATTTATAATTTCCCAGTTCCTCGGCGGAACGTGGAGGGAGGGGGGGGGGGGGGGGTATACGTGGCTGATCTTTCCGTCGGTGGCTTCCGTACACAGTCCCATTTTACGTTTCTGTGAATTCTTCGTTAACATCCATCTTAGGGGGGTCTATTCAAGGTTCCTTAAAAATGGCTTTGGCCCGCTCCCGAGACCTTCTTTTTTGCCGCTCGGGACCGACTTTAATTTCTCAGGGGGTGTCACACCCCCACCACCCCTTCCCATTATTCAGCCCTGGTGGTGCCTGCGTATGAACCACCAAATAAGCGAGGATATAGAACCCCATTGCGCTTATCATCACCAGTGTTGTGTTCGAGGCCGCTGCATCCGAGGCCAAGGCCGAGGCCGCGGGTGGGGGGGGGGCCGCACCCCGAGGCCGCGGCCGAGGCCCGCACCCTCGGGAGGCGAGGCTGAGGCGGGCCACACTATCGAGGCCGAGGGCCGGGCAACTAATAAACAGCATTTATTTTTTTAATTACCCGGTGGCAATACATAAGTAGTTCTGTTTATCTGCCCCATGCTACAGCAGTCATTATGAATAATATATGGTGACAAGAATGTTTGAAGTCCTGAAAATGAGGACTGAAAAGCAAAAAGTCTGATATGCCAACCAAATTTATTCTTGGAGTCGTACTCAGAATGAAAAAAATAGAATGCTACTTATACCATCACATTGAATGACACTCTTCAATATGACTCTGCATAAGTGCACAGGCAGACAGTTACTAGCATTAGATGTAAGGCCACTGCACTGCATTGAAAACATCAAGTATTCCAGCATCCGTGAAGAAAGCAGATATTGTTCTGGCTGCACCATCTGGCTTCCAATGGCTGTGGATCTTAACAGCAGCTTACCTGCCTATCCAAATCATGTGTGTACGACAATATTTAATAAACATAAATCTATTAGTTACATTTTAAAATCCATTGGCGAGGCTATATGCACTAAATATCATCCCAAATCATACAGTGACTCAATCTAAAAACACAAAAAACTGAGAGCTAAGAGGCCTAGAGGCTAGGATACCTGGACTGCGGAAGTTTGTTGACCTTCGAACGCGACCTTTAGCTGACCGAAAAACAATAGGGAGCATATATCATATGGAACACACGTACCAAGTATGACTTGATCCACAAGGTGGAGTCGAGTGATCGTGTTAACAATCAGGCCGTACAACAAACCACACACACCCCAACCACAACACCACACACAACACCACACAACACCACACCCACACATCACACAAGTAATGACTGCATAGATTCCTTGGAAAAGTCAACCATAACTAGGACAGGGCAGGCGGGTAACGCCTACGTGTTACCCGCAGAATGGTGTGTTGCCCGTTTGAAGAAATGAAAAGCACATGCCGTTCATTGTCCATTTGACCTGGGTGACTTTGAAATGCCACCTGTTGTTCAGACCAACTGTAATTCAACATTCTAAAGGTTCGATTCGAATCTGACAAAGGTGGAAAAATCTCGAATAATAAGCAAAATTTGACCTCTGGAGACCTGAAATCACCGTCTGTTTTTCGGGACCACTGTTGTCTCCACTCATCATGTTTCATGTCAATCAGACTAACCTATATGTTTAAAAAAACGACCAAATTTGACCTCGGTGACTTTGGATCACCCGTAGTTTTTCGGGACCAGTGTTTGTCCCCACCCACCAAAGTTTCATTTCAAATCAGACCAACTGTTTTTTTAGTTCGAAATCTGCAAAATAGCGGGCAGCAAACATGCAGTGACGACCACTTTCGACTCATTCGAGATTTTGCTGGGACGAAATGTTACAAGTTTCGATCAACGGATAAAGCGGTTTAAAGTTATTGCGCTAACGCCAAAGTTTCCGGAGCGGAGGAGCGGGACGGAACGCCGGCTACGCCCCAAACATAATATCCCCGAACTCTTACAGTTTTGCGGGGATATAACTACACATCGATGGCGGGTTAAACCAGCAACGTATTATCCAATATTTGAGCATCGTGGCCGGGAGAACGATTGTCGATCTATTCGAAACGACCGAGGAGGTCGGTGGGGGGGGGTCCTTGAGGCAAACACGAAAGTTAGTCTTGAAAAGATCGCCATGTTCCAAAACAGGGGCAAATCAGCGAAAAAAAAAAGTAACGTCAAAATCCAGGTATGCCCCTTGTGGTAGTGGGGCGACTCCCCATTTGACTTAAACTCATCCGAGAGTTTATTCGATAAACATTGGGGCAAAAGTTTAAGTCAACCGACAAGCGTGGAGGTACGCGCTAACATGTTAAAATCTCAGTCGGCGGCGCTGGCGGAGACAGAACCATAATATCCCTCTTGTGGGATATAATGCATGGAGGATCAAAATGTATTTTGGTGTGGATTTTCCCTCATGTACACACTACAGAATATAGTGTCAGTCAGGGGCAGCGCCACAGGGGGGCAAGGGGGCGGTTGCCCCCCCCCCTATGGGTTTGGGCCGAACAAATAAAATCGTTCGAACGATGTTTTAAAGATCCACTTATTTTCGAAGGGGGAGGGGAAGGTGTCATATATGTAACGGTACTACTACTAAAAATATCAAAAGGTTTTTCGGATGGAACAAATCTTCGTAGCTGGGGGCGGGGGGGGGGGGGCACGTTCCCAATCAAATATACTCGTGAAAAAAATGTGGTGGTGATAGATGTATTTACCTCTTTGTAAGGAAAAACCCAATTTTTTTCGGGCTCTTCGCGCGCGTGGCTAGTGTTTCTTGCGTCGTTGTCATTTGATCCGATGATTATCCCGCATGGATCTAATGTACACAAAATCAAGTTCGCGGATGCGAACAAATCTTCACAGATGGGGGACCACGTTCCCCCAATCAAATACCTAGTTATTGGGAAATGAAAACCCACAAATTCCAGCCGCGCGGTGCCTGGGGTTTCTCGTCAATTTCCATTTGATCCGATTATCTGCCACGCATCAATTTCATATACAACCCATGAAGTGCCTGGATTCGACAAATCTCGGAGATGGGGGGGGGGGTGGGGTGGGTGGGGGGCATGTCCCCCAAATTTCCCAAAATGGAACATGTGGTGGTGATAGTTTTTAAAACACTTTAGGCATTAAATAAAACGCCCAAAAATTTTTGTTGTTGTCTTATACAGCATTTCATTGATCCGATTATATGCTCGCATGGATTACTGTACCGCAAAAAAACAAGTTATGGGATTCGAACTAATCTTCAAAGATTGGGAGGGGGGGGGGCAACGGTCCCCAATTAATCTTTGTGAACAAAATATATGAAAAGGTGTGGTTGATAGTTTTAACATTATGGAAGAAAAAACCCAAAAAATTTCAGCGCGCTTCCGCACGCGTGTTGGGTTTGTCGTCAATTTTCATTTGACCCGATGCTATGACAACGCATACTCTACGTGTACAGTTGAGGATGTACGTCAGAGGGAAGGCGGTCTCAGTTTTCGGCTGGGGGACGCATTCCGCCCACCCGACTGCAATTTACTCTAGCGGTCAAGGGCGGCGATCAGGGGGGGGGGGGAGGGGGGGACGGCCGTTACCCCCACTATTTGGTTGGGGGGGACGCAATGCATTTTGTCCCCCCCAATATTTGAGACCGACAGCTATTTCGCTGACTGTATCGACATATCCAGCAGCAAGCATGTTTCAAGTTGAGGGAATTCTGCTGTTCATTTTCGAACATTTTTGCGCGTACGCGCGCGGTATTCTGTATCCGTGGTGTTAGACATCATGATGGCCTGTGCAGACTGTGAGTTCCCTTACAACAAATGCCTGAAATCACCTGGGATATTTATATCATTATCAATTGAGAAGGGTTATTATCCTTCAATCTACTCGTTTGCAGAAGACTTGCTTTACAGTTGGGGTCGTCCTCATGGATCGTTGACGATGTCCTGCGGAGGGGACCAGTAGTTAAACAAACAAACTAAGATGCAAATCGCTATCTTGAGGTGCACAATTGGGTGAGGGAGGGGTGGGCTACCACTGGCGGGATCCGTGTTTTCAATCACTTATGGGTGCCGACCATGTTGAAAGTTGGGTGCGAGCACGGTGCACATAATAAGGCACACAGTGAGGGTGGAAACCCCCATCAAAACCCATCGAAGTGTTGGCCAGGAAACCCACAATTTCGTGCAAAGACATTATAAAAATTCAGGTGAAGATAGTTTATATCCGAAAATTGCTTGACTTTTCGATCGTGGACTGTCAAAGTTTGTGTAAAATTTCTAAGTGATAGGTCAGAGAGGGGTCAGTGCACGGTCGATCGTTAGTCAAACGGATTCTGAAAGCTCGCGTTCGCAGCGAACCGAATGGTTGTTGCCATTTACCCATTTCCTTTTGACCTTCCTTCATGACCGTAACCTTCACTTGCATCGGATTTCAGGTGTCACAGCACCAATGCAAAACCTTGAAATTGATCCAAAGGCGATAAGTTTTGGAGAAACTGGAATATGAAATGAATTTGTTATCAATTTGAGGAGGCTGCTTACTGTCCATAAGCAGGGACAGTGCGTTTCCTGCAATTCGGGGGTAATGTCAAATGAAACAAGGTTCTTGTACGCTACACGCCAACCTGTGGTGGCGCTCCGATTAGATGGTATTCGTCTTGTCCCGTCCCCCCCCCCCCCCCCACAACTGCCCCACACAAGCGCCCCGCCTTGAGCGGGTCTTTGTTCAGAATCGGCATACAAGTTAGGTACAATCTTAAGCCTTGCCGCATAGGCGCACTGTAATTGAAGGCCTACGTTACGACGATGTTTTTTTTTTTGGTAGATGTATCCGTTATTGACTGCGATGCGGTCGGTTGCTGGTCTCGAGAACTTCTCCCCATATAAAGTGAGGAAAATTTTAAATAAAATCCCCATTATACAATGACAGGACAAAAAAAGCCAACTTAACAGATATTTTCAGTTTGTCGATGAAACGGCCCCCCAGAGAGGCGATCTCCTGTTCATCTGGGAGCTCGGACGGCCAAAAATTTCGGGTACGCTCGGCAACCGGTGGGCGCTCCGCTAGAGTAGTCAATCTCAGTTCGCCCCCCTATTGTAAAAACCTGCGCCCCCCTGGTGTCATTTATATAAATATAAATTATATGAATTATTAAAATACATTCGATCTGCCGAACAGACCACATTATTCGTATTTTATGGTCCGCTTATGCCAGTTTTATGCACTAGAAACTAGAATTTCATCTGAAATCCGACTCCGCCTAAGGGGGGATCAGTGAGTGCGTGTCACACGTGGTCGCGACCAGTGCAGGATTAGCTCTTTATAAAAGCTGTATACATATGGGTATGTGTGCACTTGCAGTGCAAGTGCACCATTCAGTATAATGGTCCCTGGCGTGACGGACATTGAAGGTTATTCGTCAATTTTCTAAGATTCCAATCGCAAATACAGAGGAAACACATCTCAAATAGTCAAGATGGGTGGTAAGCATATTATAGACTCGAATGCTTTTTCAAAAATGATGAATTCAAGGGGATTTCAAGCTTTCCCAGGCGTCCCGTCGCTGAACATCCGATCTAGAAACTGGCTAGGTAAGCGGACATCTATGCAGTACACGGAAACAAACGTAGCATCATATGCAGTATATAGTACATCTAAAACAGCGCTATGAAATTGAACAAATATGTACGATGAGGTCCACTGTCAAAAGCGAGTCTGAACTCATTCGGCCTCATTGTGAATGCTCACTGTAATCGGGCCCATTTCGCTGGTTAATTACTTTTACCCTGATTAGGTTCCGCGAAAAATGTTCTATTATGTGTGCCTAAGGTACGTTTCGATCGAACGTTGTCCTCTGTTAAACCCAGGGTCAGGGGACTACCCAGGTTATACTATACGTAGATGTCTATGGCCAGCGAGCTTGCTCGGCAGCCGGCACTCAAGCACTGCAATGGGGAATTGCACGGCGGGCGAGCGCAGCGCCGTACATTTTATCGGCACAGTCTTGGGTGTGATACCGAGTAGGCTATGGACGGGTGGTTCGAATTGTCCGAAATTCAACAAATCCTGGGAAGCATCATGTGTGACTAAAATTTCATTTGTTTTATTTCAATAGCAAAACAAATATTGTACGGCCTCGACCCGGGCTCGGCCCAAAATCCGAGGGCGGAAGCTCCGAGACCGCGCCCGCTCGAGGCCGAGGCCGCCATAAAAAAACTGGCCTCGAGGCCGGACCGCGGAGCCCTCCAACACTGATATCACCAATCATTTTAAACAGTACCAGCACTATATGAAAACAAAAACTATTATTCTAAGTTGTGCCGGAGGGTTGTGTTAATGTCGTGGCATGGAAAGATCGTCTGCCCAACACTGTTGGCAACGTCAACCGACCAGTAGGTATATCTCAATGAACCGGTGATGTATCCCATATCATTGTACGTCCCTTACCTGTAACTGTGTCCCGGCATATATCTACAACACGCATGTGGGTCGTCGATATTTAATTCTAGAAAATACCTTACACCGTTACCCCCGAGAGATGTCAGCCCATGTCCATACTGCATAATACCTGCATATATTGATGAGGCATTAGATGTCTTACTCTGTGGTCGTGTGTAAATCCGCCTCCCATCCCCTCCCCCCCGGAGTTCTCCCCTGTTTGTCAGTTAGCACTGGTCAGTGGAGATACAAAAGGGGTTGTGCCAGACTCGTAGTCAAGGCGGGGGGGGGGGGGGGGGGGGGGGGGGAGGGGAGGGTGTGGGCCCAATGAAATTTTTCCCCCACCATTTTGTTTGCTCCGCTCACATACGTAGTCTACAGTTGTTGGCTTCTCTTGCCCCCTCATACTTGATGCTCTGTGCGGGCCTTGTTTGTGGTTTTGTGATCTTTCAAATTCTTAGTCACTCAACGGACAGACAGACACAGGCTTCAAATTGAACGAAATCGTAAATTTTATTGCCACATAAATATCATTGGCTCGCGTCCACAACTGTGTTTGGAGAATCGGCCAAAACATTCTCTCCAAGTCCACATAAACGCGGATCAGGACGGCATCTGGAAATGGCAACGTTTGTAGGTTATATAATAACGTTGAAACCGGAATTCGGACCGAACAGTAAATTCATCGTCGTAAAAAGTGGACAAGTTAATAATCTGGGCAGCTGTAGAATTATGTCATTATTATCTTGAAAATTTGTTAAATGCAATCGGATTAACAAATTATAAGACAATGTTGGGTGTTAACGAAATAGTTCAAAAAGGGTAGCAAGTTGATATGTCAAGTGTGAATTTCTACGAGATGCCTTTAGGGGATGTTTCCCCATAGTTAAAAAAACTCAGACCCTATCACGCTATATCGAAGTAAGCATCAGTGCTGAGGGCATTCCGTTGTCGCTTCTATGATAGACGATCCATGCAGTCTGATTAGTAG
This sequence comes from Sclerodactyla briareus, assembly GCA_026419785.1. Taxonomy (NCBI): domain Eukaryota; kingdom Metazoa; phylum Echinodermata; class Holothuroidea; order Dendrochirotida; family Sclerodactylidae; genus Sclerodactyla; species Sclerodactyla briareus. Next base: position 102,856 of record JAODTK010000223.1, on the reverse strand, counting down.
GTGGCATCCATACATCCGTGGCGCGTCCGTTTTTTGGTGTGCGTGGAAAATCGAGTACATAGGATTAACATCTGTATCTCCATTACTCCGTTGGATGTAGCTGATATTATGAATAACATAGCCGAAGCCGGAGAAATACCAATAGGATTGAACAAGGAATCTTACACCTTTTCAACACACCAGGAAAAATAAAGGCCCACCAGAAAAATATTTAAGACCGTGATCTTATTCAACCCTGAGGAAAAAGCCTCGCAATTTGAATTACAAGGAGAAACCGCCCCCTAATTGATGAGCATATACTTCCCGTCACCCAAACAGCTATACCTCAGGTCGATGCACTGCGAGCTGTGTCGCTTTCAAATTTTAGTTGAAAACGCCGCGTCGTAACTTCATACGGATAGAACATCAAACCTTCTAGATGACATGAGCAAGGCGTTCGAGACCATTCAAAGAGGCACAATAATAAATGATTTCAAAGACATCGAAGCGACGGAACGTATCATTTCACTATTACGAACAATGTTTATACACGTTCAAATTAGACGGCAAACAGAGGGAAATCTGTCGCACGAACATTCGGGTCCCCCAGGGGGACAGTGCGTGTTGCATTATTCTTTATAAATTACCTGGCCCCAACTCTTTGAAATCGGATGACAGACTTGATGCAGTATCAACCATCTCAGGTTAGTGATCATGATACAGCGCCAACTAGTATCCGACAATTTTTCACCGTGACAGAAATACGCCTGATGATATCTCTTGGGCATACGAATGTGAAGAGACATATATTACAGACCATCGAAGAGGAGTGATGAGAAAACTGACAGAAGAAATCTAAAAAACCAGCACGGGAAAACTGCGAAGAAATTCTCAATGCACAAGAAATGGCAATGAAAACGTGGAAGGAAAGTTAAATATGTAGGAAGTTTGTAGGAACCGAAGAAGACATAACAGAGAATGGTAGAACACAATGCTTAACACTCTATCAACAATTTCAAGAGAAGGACGAATAGTCATAAGTAGCATTCAAACTCCGGTTTGGATGCCCCCGTTATACAGAGTATTTTCTGTATAATTGTGAACTGTGGGGTTACACAAGACTCTGATCACAAAATTGACCTTCCAAAGAAGATCCTCCGTCAATGTTTCTCAACATCAGATGGACCATAACAATTGGACACCAAACGACGACTCATGATTGGGACCAATCAAATCCTTTGTTTCCGTTGTAGACATAGCGTTTGCGATTTTTGGTCACGTGCGCGACTCAAGAAGAGCTTCCAGCGCAGAGATCGCTTGAGCGAAGCCTTTGAGGACATACTACTAGCCAGTTGGGAGACCTGTGATACTTTGTCGGAAAAATCACATCGCAATCAAGGACATCAACATTAACAGTTGCGAGGAAGATAAACCTGGCAAGATCGTGATACGTGCGAGAGTGAGCACTGAGCATGTCGGATAGGAGAGACTCAACCATACTACTACTACGAAGATCCGTTGCGAGCCGTTGCTTCCGTGGTTATCGTGTTTTTTGGCAATCGCGTGAGAGCCTATTTCCACGCACGTCAGAAACTAACGGATGGTGGTATGGGCGCCATTTAGGCCATTTAGGATGCTTTGGCGGGTTTAGTAATTTTAGTGTATAAAGGGCGTTCCATGATTGCGGGCGGGCGGCGTGAACGTTTTAGAATCGGTTTTTCAATAACTGTAACATAGACCTCGTTCCTTGCAGCGGACAAGGGCGCGGCGGGCGTTTTTATTGAGTCGAACATGACCGGATTTTCGGGCCGAGTGCCCGGAGTGCCCCGCGCGTATGCGCAATCGGTTTCGGGGATTGCCTGGAAGGACATGGCTTTGTACTATATGACGTCGAGGAGTCGTTTATGTTAGAATTTGGGACGTCTGGTGCAGGGCCATAGAACCTTTTAATTTGTTTGTTTAAAATCGTAATAATATCCTACACAGTTTTTTCTCTCAACTCAAACAGATAACTATTTGAACACATATCAACATGTTAAAATATTACATGTAATGTTGCTAATTACCTCCCCAAACCTGGTGTTAATGTATTGTTTAATTGTTTTTAGGCGCTATGTTTACATGTACACATTGCTAATGAGAAATTAAACGCCAACGTTAATTTCTAAAAAATAAATGTTTAGTAAATAGGCCGAAGTGTTTGATGCGGACACGAGCACATGGCATCAGTAGCCAATTGCTTGATTTAGAAATTCGCGATTATAGTTTGAACGCGCCATGTTTGTCTCAAACCACACGAGAAGAATATGGGTAAATAACGCAGGGTCAACGGAAGCGCGACGAACGTTGGATGGCACTCCAAAATAATAACGGACGCGAACGGACGCGCAACGGAACGCAACGAGTATGGATGGCTTAGTTAAGGCTAGGAATAGGGATTCCTAGATGCGATGCGTATGTTAAAAATCGCCCAATTTACGGAACTGAGGGCGGGGGCTAGTCTGTTGAATATGTTTTATATCCGTTAGGAAAGATAGATATTGGATCCACACGAAGCCAAAAAACTTCATAAATAGACGGAAACACAACGCTTGAATAAGCGAAATAAGCACATTTACCGATGCGTAGCGGATGCGTTAACGCGAATGAATTTATGGAATTATCTTCTTAAGAAGCAAGCAACGACACTATGCTGGGCTGCTGCCTTTCTATGGTCTTCTAGCATACACTTATCGGGTTTGCTTTCTGAACAAACCATTCGTTCCGTTAATATGTGGATTTTCTCATCGGCCCGGATACGCTACGAATTATGGAATCCCGGCCTTAAGGTCGTTTCGTGCGGAGGATTAAAAGGACGAATCTGTTAGTGTTTTGGCATATAGATATAGGAGAGTGGGTCTTGTTAGTGTAACTGAGGTTCAGACACGTTAAATTCAAAACGTGAGCGTTAGTAAGTTATGTTATCAGAGGATTCTATGGACGTCATAAATGTAACCGGTTGTGCGGGACCAACCATAAACTGTGCCACAGTCAATATGCAACGTTTTTGCGCCCGATCACAGATTCGAAATAGATTTCAATAAACATGAACGATATTGCAGGTTTTTCGGATGATTTACAACACTTGATCACGATGACTTACCTGCGCCAGCAGGGGAGTACGAGGTTCCCTCGTACGTCACAGTGCTTTTTTCAATACAGGACTCGACCTAATATCGCCGCACTCGGGGTCCGGCTGAGATGAAAGTTCCGGTTCGATGGGTGATCGGGCTTGCCGCAAGTGACAGAATCATGGCCTTGAATAACTAACAAATGGTAACAAGTCCGATAAGTACGGAAATAATGACAAAGGCAGCAGCAATTAATGGCGGACTAGTATCAGCGACGCTTTACAAGCAAACATTCCTGGTTCAAATTCTAGCAGTCACAGACGTTTTCCTAGATACCTGTACTTGCAGTTTGCGATGGGCAAGGTCTTGGTCTTCACTTCATGGTACACTGTATGCATGCAGGGACATTCCGGAGTCATGGTTTTTTTTCTAGATATTGCATGAGTCTGTCGGTCGGCTGTGAGCAGGCAATGCTGTAACTGATTTCGCTCCTGCAGGGTATGAGACAGGGTCAGATCATGGGAATTGATGATGTCTTCGAAGGGACGGAAAATGGCCGTCCCGGGAGTAGGATGGGCTTGATTACTACCCTGCCTGATATCCTCTGAGCACTCGTCAAGAGGTAGGCGGTTACAGTCAATACGGCCAGGGTGCTTGTTGAGCCTTATCGGCTCCTGAAGTTGTAGAATTCAAATAAACAAGTGGGCTGTTAATCAGGGGAGAATTAAACTACTTTATAGATATCTCTAATCACTTCAAGTCAGTAGTCAGTACGGAAGAAGAAGGAAACTGTAGTGGCGTTGTTACTACAAAGACTATAGTAAGCCTACCCCGGCGTATGGAACTAAATACGACACGTTCAGCAGTAAACTTCAAGCTTGTTATTCTGTTATTCACAAAGCAGCCTCCTGAATGCTGCAAAAGAAGTAATTGTCAGTAAGGATATCAGTACATACGGGTTACCCAAGATCGGACACCAATGCACACAACATATCACACATTTCATTTTCAACACAGGGTAGTGGATATCCTAGAAAAAATCAATCTGTAATTTAGAGGAGGTTGTAGTAGAAGTTAGTCAATTTTGTTGTCAGCTATGTCAACGTTCCCAGGATTGAGTGTGTTTAAGGACGCGGATTTCCCAAGGGCGGTAGTAGGTGTGGCCACCCTTATCCCCATCCAGTCAGCGACGGAGTATTCGTTGAAGTCACGGTTTGCCTAGCAACAGTGTCTGGGGATGGGGTTGGTTTTCCTAGCAACAGTGTCAAGAGAGTAATTGTATCCTAGCAACGGTGTCAGGGGATGTGCTTTCCCTAGAACAGGTAAGACAGTCAGGGAAGGTAAGTTGGTCTGTCATATCAAAACGGTTTCAGGGTCAGTTGTTCCATCAGCAACCAGTATCGGAACAGGTGGTTTCTCTAGCAATAGTGTCCAGGAATGGTTTCAAGGAATGGTTCTCCCATACATTTGACTGTCGAGGAGGAAAATGATTTATTAGCACAGGTTCGGTGACGTCAGTTCCGGTGAGCTAGGCCAATTACAAAGGGGTATTTCGATGAAGTCATAGTCCTAGCAGCGTTTGTCGTCATGGATTGTGGTGTCATGACAATTATAGACTTTTTAGACGTTGATGGTATTGGTCCTCTAGAAATGATGATTGGTTAGTGGGGGAGCCCAGTTTGCGATATTCGAGCCCAACCTGAAAAGGATCCGCAACCTAGGACCGGTATGTTATCTGGGCCACCCGGTAGCCTCGATACACAGAAAAAACGAATTGTCTTTAAAGCCCCAAGGGTCATGTAACAAATATTGCTTTGAATTAGCCCACAGGTCAAAACCCCACATCCCAAATTTGGATCGGTTCTATGCTAGTTGTCTTATTGAATATATTTCAATTACATTGGGAATAAATGCAGCAGGGGCCATGATGCAAAGGGATGCCCCATAGACCCTGCACAGAATGTTGTTTTTTGTGCCAATGATCAGCAGAAACACGAAAAAAGGAAGGATTTTCTCTGAACAAGTTGTAGGTATTCATTCGGATCCTATCTATAGCTTGTTTGGTATTATAAGGTTTTTAAAAAGTAATGGCTTCTACATTGACTTTGTATAATAGGGGCTCCTGTTGCCCAAGTTCCCCAACCCCAAACCCCCCCTTCCCGCGATGTCACGGCAAGTTTTGTGATAGCTGATTGTGCCTTCGGTACACTCGAATTGGCTCAAATTCGGTCTGGGGTTCAGCTGTCAAGCCTGTCGTAAGTGTAGAATAGAAAGTACTAAAACTCAAGTCATATTTACATATATTGGCCATTGAATAAACCTGTGGATTCTGCACAGATCTACAACGCGAGGTGTAGTCACAAACACAACGATCACCCCAAAACGATTCGTTTCTCATCTGCATGTCTCCAGCAAGTGTGTATGCCGCAATGAAGGTGTACACATTATGATCAGTTTACAACAAATTTATTATCCTTGTCTCAAACCACGGCAACCAACTAACCACACTAACCCCTCCCTCTCACCAGAAAAATTCTGAACGGATTATCAACATAATCAATACTGTACAATAAGCTTGCATCAACTTCTTTTTCATCGTTTTACTCGGAGAAGACGGTAAATAGCCCGTTCCGATCGTTTTCGATACATACACTTAAGCTCACCACATTAAAAATTCCTACTAAACATTTCAAACATCGAACAAATTTTTACCAATGAATAAAAATCAAAAATCATCGAATAGAAATTTAGTATTCAGTCAAACATTTCAAAACAATTCATGAATCTTAACACTTTGCGCCGAACATCTTGAAAACTTTTCAACATTTTGGGGTGTGTGTTTTGACTGTACCAACTTGATGGTAGTCTTGTAATCAGTTTAAGGTTTGCTCAGTTATCATCCCCCTCAACAGCGATCGAGTAAGCGCAGCAGCTTTTTCTCCGATACCATTTGTATACATACTAAAAAGTACATGGCCAAGTACACATCCATGTGGGGTAACACCACATCACATAATGGATGGGATGTTGACGCATCGAATTCGATTCAAGGACGCTGAGTCACGATAAAGAAAAAATGATAGGTTAACTAGCTCAATGCAGATCCGCAATATTATATATAAACTAACTTTGCTAGTTCAAGAGACGCATATTGTGATCAATTGTGTCGAATGTTAAGATCAATCGAGGAGGACTAACATAGCCACATCATTATTGTCAATAGCCGATTATGCGGTTCTTGACACGGATTAGTGCATTTTTCTGGGCCTGTCCAGGTTTGTAACCCAATTGGAAGGATTCAAGTAAGAGATATCATTGAGCGGGTAGTCTGGGGTCCGATTTCCACAACTCTCTCTCTCTATGACCTTTGCAAGGGATGGTAGACAGGTCAACATTTCGCATATACGCCACAGCTCTCTGAGAATAGTGGGCTTCACTGCAATGCTGAGGTCCCGCGTAATTGCATACTTTTTCGGCGGAAATTTTCCAAGTTAGTCGGATTGAACGAACTGAAATTACCTTTGGAGGTCATTGTCAAGGTCTCTGAGGTCAAATTTACGATTTTCGAAACTTTGTCAGATTGAAAGAAACTTGGATGAAATGGGGCTACCTTTGTTAACTGACAAGTTAAGGTCGTGTCCAATGCCATCGTGGGTAAAATTTGCATGTACAGAGAAAACGCGAAAAATTGCTTGAGTGACCGTCGTAAACGCGTAGGAAGGTGAGTGGAGATCCCATCGAAAGAAGTTTCATGAAACGGCTTATATTATTCTTCTCAATTGGACGTAATAATCATTATAACGCCTATGACCTTACATCAGCCCTATATCCTATCGGCCTAAAAACACTTATGGTCGCTTAATAGTCCCTACGTTCCTCAACATCTCTTTCCCTCCGCCTTTCTAATAACGTCATCAACTACCCTGCCCATGCAACCTTTCCTCAAAGTTGGTGTTCCCGTATCAATCACCTATGGTAGTGACGTATTTTATCCCTGTACTGGTGTGCTCGCAATCGTACTGGACTTGACCCATTAGTTGTCCTCCCAGTTTAAATCCAAAGATCCTCATTTTCGATATTGGCCTCGCTGAACTGTCTGTGTTGCCGGTCGGCATTCCGCTGACCTCTAACCTGTCGCAGGACATTTTCCATCAGGAGAGCCAAATAATTATCTCCTTGGACGATGTCGGCAGAGTCTTCGTCCCTGTTCCATCTCCGCCACAGTCACAGACTCCCACGTTCATGTCCGCAACCCCGATGCCCCTCTCAGGAGTCTATCCTTTTTCCTTTCGGCACGAAACCGAGTATCATTATGATTAATGCAGAGACAAGAACGAGAACCGCAAGAAAGCCCAACAATGTCTTGGAATTGGATCCCGCCTGGGACGGCGGTACTCGATGGGTTTTATCATGGGCACTGGACCATGGTTGTTGTCGTGGCATTCACTCTGTCACTGGACCAACCAACGTTACCATTTGATCGATGAGCCAATGTGGATTCCCTTGTGGACAACGAGATCGGGTCGACTTTGCCCACAGTGGGCCTTTACTGGATATCATAGGCGTTCCGTTCGTGGTTTGGTAGGCGTGGTGGTGGATGACGACAATGGCTGAATTCCGCGTCACTGAGTTGGCAAGTGCTGTTTCTCTCATACGGTGGGGATTGGCAAGCCCGCCCATCATGTTTCTATCGCATGGTCCGATATGACCCGATAAACCTCCTAATCTTGCAGTCACATTCACCGGAGTATTGGGCAGAGCACCGGATCTCATTCTCGGGAGGCCATCGAATGCACTTTCTTCTTCAATGACCTGGATGTTATTACTGCCCAGGCGCAGTTTCCTCTAACCGTCGTAGGTTCTTGAACATAGGACGAGGTGACCATCGATATGGAGTTATCGTTCAAGTAACGAATGGCAAATTCGTTAGAATCGGCGAAGGCGAATTCGTGATTAAACGTAATGTCGTTGAAGCTCAGATCGAGAATCTCCAGCGTCGGTAAGTTCCTGAATGTCGACATATTCACCGTTTGAAATCGATTTCTCCATCTCCACTCAGGTCTAATGAACCAATTTGCTAGATTTTCGAAGGCCACCGTCATCATGACTCTATATCTTGTCGTGTAGCCTCCAGGATATTCATCTCCCCAGACATTCCTGAATACTGAGCACTTATCTTCGAGGCCAGTTACCTGATAAGATAGATAGTAATAATCACTATACTCGACAAAAAGGCGCGTCGTCACTATGATAGTGCATTTCTTTAAGATTAGAGTTTCCTCTAAGCTCGCGCGTTTGGAAGGTGAGTGCATTTATCATATCCAGTGGAGTCCCGTACAAATACAAGTCATCACCGAGACAGACCAGCGCATGCATAGTCTCAATCTCCTGACCTGGTTGATACCACTAGGTGCAGGCTCTCTTAAACCTCGGAATGTTCCCGACGTTCGGCAGGGATCGTCGATATCGCTTTATCGTTTCATCCACAGTGGTGAGATTCAGCAGGCTTTCACAAGTACCTTCCCCTCTATGGCTAATGGTTGTTCTGCCCAGTTCTGTCGTACGAACCGGACGCCCAGAGTCCTCGACGGTTAGACTCGAACGGTTCTGGAACCCGCAGAGACAACGCCAATACGTCACCCGGAATAGCTGCCGGGACCTCGGGTCCCAAAGGGCGGAACTCTTCGACTACAAGTTACGCTCATGATGGTATCTTTGCACGAACACTTGTTCAGGACAAATTGTGGTCATGCAGACATTAGTTCCCATATGCTGAAAAACGTAATAAAATATATAATAGCCGAATCACTCATTTCTGGCTTGACAAAATGCATCCTTTGGAAACGAAACGTCCATATGCGTTGGTCCGAAATTATTCGAATTTCACGCCTTGGTGAAAACCTACATTTGAGTTCATTTTGCTTGCTGTTGAACTCGGAACATGGAGAGAGGCATAAACCAAACAGTTGGCTCGCGGTGGTGGACTAGCGGAGCTGCAACATACGTCGGCTCCCGGAAATTAAATATATTCTTCGCCTCTTGCTCTGCCGCATAAAGGGAACACGCAATCCAACTGACCCAGGCGTTCAGGTCTACTACAGTAAGGCGTCAATGAGAGCATAGAACACGTTCATCATGTATAAGTTAAAAACAAGAAGTAAGGATATATCTTCTTTCTATTACCGATGCACCGAATCCGTGAATAGATCGAGCGTTGAAAAGTTCCCTGCATTGAACAAAAAAATCAGGAAGCACAACAGAACGCCTTCGACGCCTTTCTCGCTCAATCACCAACTCTTCTTGACGTTCGTCACTACTTCACAATAGAAACACACATCTATGCCAACGTCTGTTGGCCCCCCGGCTTATAGGCTACTCTCGCCAATCGCAGTATAGACAAGCAGTCACAGAGCGGAATAATACTGCTTCAACTCTTATCGAGTCTGGTGCTTTTCGGGACAAGTTCCTTCTAGATGCCGGTGTCGTAGAAAAATTATGGCATTGACACTTGACGCACGAGCGTTCCTATCAATTTGTTACGCTCAGTCCGCCAGCGAGTATTTTTGTTGTTTGGTTTAAACCGTTCTTCAACCGTGATAATGTCACCTAGAGTGTCAAGTCTGAGACATTCATACAAGTCATCATAAAAGGCACGGTCGAACAGCCATAATCCAGCCCCGTGTTTCACCCCACCTCGACTTTCCCAAATAGATCCCCCGGCTGGAATCATGGAATAGGTGAGGGTACGAGGAATTCTATGCTATTTAATCCGCAATGCGACCCTTTCTTGGCGAATATTGTTGCGGGTACATGGGCCTAGTTATAAACATTGGATTTCCCCACGTATAAAGGGCCGGTTCACACTATACGATAATCGTGTCGTGCAACGATCCAATATTATTGGTTCATGCCGATTAATACCGGGCCTATTAATCTACGGCTGAAACCCTGACCGCATGGATGGAGGACTTGATTCGACTATTTGCCAAACCATTCCAATGTTGAAGCCCTTCCGGCGTTTTGAATCACCTGTTTCCTTTTACGTTGAGCTCACCGATTTTCCTACGACTCCTACCTTTTTTCGATATGCATCATTTGGAATGAGGCTTTTTTCGAACACCTTCGTCTTGAGAAGGTATTGTGATAAGGTCTATATTCATGACAATTGTTACCACCAAGCAGAACCCTCTCCGTCCTGGTCCTGAAAATCCCCTTTTAAAAAAAAAAAGAAAAAAAAAATAAATCGTGTAGCAAACGAATGGAAAATCATTATAGTTGCCCGGGTGGGCCGGCCCTTTAAGGGGTCCAAAACATGCCCCCGCGCCCGAAAAAATGTAAGTAGTATTAATATATAATTTAGATAGTGATCAGATTCGCAAGGGCCGTATAGGCTCCACAGTTGGAAACCGAGTCGTCGGTAACAATCGGAATTCCCCCTCCCCCTTCACGGACCAGTAAACTGTTACCACCCACCCAAGAAAAACGAATCCATGCTGTACTTTGTTATTCATTCGGTTGTGCTATACCTATGTTATCTCATCCACGTGTAAGAAGCATGGGCGGGAGAAATTTGCAAATTGCTTTTGTTAGTAGGATAGTACAGGCGCGAACCGTAAGATTTGGCTGGGAAGTAGGGGGGGGGGGTGGGGGGTGGGGGGGGGGGGGGGGGGGGGGGTGGGAGGGTGGTTAGGGCGGAAGCCCAAGGGAAGTGCGCTCTCATGAATGGCCTCACCCTCTCATTGCAAGTAAGGTACAATTTAGGGCCCCTAACCGCCATTGCTGCTGCACTATGTTGCTAAAGAACAGAGCTGCTGTAAACCTCTAACTGAAAACTGCACAAAATTAGTTTTTTTTTTCGTTAAGAAATTATTGTCATTTGTTTGGGTCATGGGATGGGTGGGTTCTGAACCCCCCCCCCCCAGGGGTACGCCACTGGATAATAATGTTCATAGAAAAAAGATTCTGCAAGAAAATCAAATTCTTTGACTTTCGGTTCGGGCAGCACGTGTCTTCGTGTGACCCGAATCACCTTGACAACATAGAAAGTCAAAGCCCTATATTCAAATGGACTCGCTCCAGGTATTTAACTCTTGGTCATACTCGATTATGGTCGCTAGTAACCCTCGAGAACCGGTTATTCATGGCAGAGGACTTTTTCTTGATGGTATACTTGCAAGGATCGAACTTATTCAAGGCCCAGCAAGGGTGCAGACCTGGATATTGCACCTATTCGCCACTCTGCTATGCCTTCCCCACCAAGTACAACGGGAACAAGGCGATGCCTTTGTGGCGTACCTTAATGTTGGGTGGGGGTATGTCATAGCAGACGCAAAAGATGACCCGACTAGGAATTTGAACTCTGGTCTCCGGGGTGGAAGGGCCGAACGGCTCTACCAATTGTGCCAACATCCGTTAAAAGAGGTGTCCCTACTTCTGCCGTGGTGTGTTTAAAGCGATCCCGGCCTCAAGGGCCAACATATCATATAAGTCTGCCCATCACGTCTGTTTCGGTGTTCACACAGCGCTCTCTCTGGCATGCGGCTATTCCCGGAAACGGCGACCACATTGAGTGATATTCGATGGAGTGTGACGTGACGTCACCGCTTCGAGTGTACGCAATGTGTCATTTAATAAACATTTCGGGTTCTAAGTTACCTCTGAGAAGGCAGAAGTGTCAATGCTGTGCGTTTGAACCTCCCCAGCCTCAAGGGTTGATTAAGACAAACTAAAGGAGAACGCCCATTGCGCAAGTAGTCCAACATTTAATGAGTTCCTCCATTGGATAATTGGATTCTGGAAAAAAGGTTCATGGGAACAATCCTCTCACACGAAAAATGATATATATGATTGACCGAGTCCAGAACATGATATTCCAAATTTTTTGGGATGAAACTTGAAATGCGGTGAGGTGGGATAAACCTTTTTTGCTGATATTTCAATTCTGACGTTTGCACAGATCTATGGTGGCGCTCTTTTTAGCGGGCCTAATTGTAAGAGGCTCCTACCATTTTCGCCATCATACAGATAGATGCGACCATGCCCTTGTTGGAAATAGGTTACGAACATTTAGAACAGCCATCACCAGCAAGTATAACTTGTATAAGCGGACTTTATCATTTGCTGGCGGAGTGGTAGAACGGTATCAGTGACAGACGCGTCGCACGCGAGGGGTTCTTGGCTTGGTTCCAGCGAGCACCAGGCGCTTTTCTAAATGTGGCTGTTCTTGCAGAAAGTTGTGGTTAGCAATCTCTTGGTCTCGAATTTCCGGATCTGCTGTCGTGCAGGGGACTTGGGATTTATGGGGATTGTTCTTGTGATGTGTTTCGTCGCCTCCTGCAGATTCTGAGAAAGAAATAGTAATTTATCTTTGATCTAGAGGCTGGTTTACCCTTTTACAGAGCCTATCGTGTGATATAGCGGTAATATATCAGTGTCTTAGTACGTTAGTGCAATTGACCTATTTGGTTTGTTGCAACAAACAGTCGATAGTCACGAAAGAATGACCCCGACGTCACAAGGTCAAATGAGGTCAACAGATGCAGTTTCACCTAGACAACAAAACTTCCCATGACACCAATTGCTCTTAATGTTCCGTTGCCAAGATATAGGATTGCCTAGGGTGACCTTCGATGACCTTGAATGACACCAAAACAATAGGGTTCATCCTCACCATGTGTAACCCACATACATAATATGTACTTAATAGATACTTGCCATCATGAGACATTTGTGCTGACAAGGTTTTTTGAATTTCGCTCTGTCGTGACCTTGGGTGACCTTGAACTGGCTCCAAAGCAATATGATTCATCCTCTCCACATGAGCAACCAACGTGCCTAATTTGCATTGTACCTGTTTTTGTTTGTTAGTAAGTTCTGACAAGGGGTGTCACACGCACACCGAAACACACCGCGCACAGACTGACGGCAAGGAATAAACAAGGCGATCGCCCCAGTGTCTCGCCTGGTTGCACGATCAGTGGTTCTTCTATTATCACCATGCAACAATTACAAGGCATTCCATGTGTTGCTTTCAGATTTTTGTATTACATTTAACAGAAACAGCTCACTAATCAGTGACCATTATTTCAAATTCAGGACTGATTATTGACCAGTCTACCAACGAAGTACAAGTTTTCGTGGAGTTAAGATCGAAATGCCTATACATTTCTTTGGGGATCCTACGAACTTGAACATTTGCATGAATGAAGCAGTTATACACACTGAATAAAACCCCCAGTGTTAAAATATTTGGGGACTAAAGGTAGACCATACCCACAGCTTCAACACTAACAAACTTTGGAATAAGCTATGCAGAATAGACACACTGAATGACCTCCAGTCTCAGTTAAAAATGTCGGAGAGTAAAGGTAAGCCATACCTACAAAGTTTCATGAGAATCCGCCAACCTTGAAATAATGCTAATCTCATGCAAATTAGACACGTTGAATGACCTCCAGTGACCCCTTAATCCATGAAAAAAAAAGTTCGGAACTAAAGGTCATGCATCCCACCAGGGTTTCATGAAAATGCAACCAACTTCCAAGATTTTGCATAAATCAGCAAATAGTACAACATTGAATGACCTCCATTGACCGAATCTTTATTAAAAGTTTTGAGACTGAAGGTAGACCAATATTCACTGAGTTTCGGGAAAATCCGACGGAGTTTGAAATTTCGCTTAACTATTCAATAAGACAACTTGATTACATCTTTATACGCTGAAAATCTAATCACTTATCTACCTTATATCCTGCATCTATGTGCCAACCACGTCACCATGAGATAACACTAAAAACAATAGGCATCATCTACACACTACAGGTGATCAATCACGCAAGTATGAGACCAATCAGACTTTGTGTCTTCGACTTTGAAGGTGTTCACATTACATTTTTAGGTCTTCCTCCATGAGATGAACACTAGAAATAATAGGCATCATTTATCCACTGACTATAGGTGTTCTACCACCCAAGTATGAGACCAATCGGAACTTACGTCTGCCACTAATCGCGTTCGAGAGAAAAGCCACACACATGCACAGACACACATTAAATTTGTAGGTTCTCACTCAACGCCTCGCCCACTCGTAATATCATTGAGATCAACACCAAGTATGAGACCAATTGGAACCTTGCGTCCTCCGATTTGTACTGTTCACAAAAGAAGCCACACACACACACCAAGCACGTACAGACACACGTGGGTGACTACATAGATTCCTCTGGCAAGGAATCAATACAAGTGTGGCGTCACCAGACTTTTCGTCTGGGGGAGGGGGGGGGGGGCACAGACATTTTCCAGAGGGCACAAGAATATACTATATAAGCGGAGCGCCACCATGGTTGACGCGAGAAGCGTACAAGGAAATTTGTGGTTGTGCAAGCCCCCAGATGGCCGGAAATGGCCTTTTCCGGGCGTTTTAGGCTGCGGGTACCAAGCTTCAAACATGAGAATTTTATGATCACAAAGTTTGTAATCGGTGGAAAATTTTGACATTTTGTCGGAATCTGGTCCTATCGATGCCCCGATTTTAGTTTTCAGCGTACAAGAAATTTTCGGTTGTGCAAAACCCCAAGTTGGCCGGAAATGGACCTTGCCGGGGCGATTTAGGCTGCGTGTACCAAAGCTCAAATATGGGCCAGTTTATGAAGGATCACAAATTTTGTAATCGGTGGAAAATTGGACATTTTATCGGACTTCAGTCCTATCATTGCCCGAATTTGGGGCCAGAATGTTACAATTACTGCTCCTTACTACTGGTACACACGTTGGAGTGCGCAAAAATTTCCGTATTTCCAGGGCACATCTGAAGAAATCAGGATCCAGCAAAAATTTAGGACATTTAGCCACCTTTAGCTCTACTCTCCCAACCATGATATAAACTTCGTGCCATAGGGAACTTCCGAGTAGTAGTTCCCTGGGAGTGATATATAGCTCCATGACAAAAACACGCGTCGAAAATCTAAGCAGTCTGATAGCCTAGGCTACTGCAGTTCGAAATTGCGCGTGGTTGAGAGGGGAAGAACCGGACAAGAGGCTCAGTAAAGGGTTTAATAACTCAAAAGAGGTTGATTGTAGTTTTCAAGGTCAATGAGAATGTTGTATATTTTCACTCAGGAATATATAAGCTAGGGGCCAATGAGGCAGACATTTGACATAGCTAGAGCTTGTGGGGATGTAGGGAGACGGGCAAAGAGAGAACGGGACGGATTCCACCACTAATAACACGCGGCGCGGGCGAAAGCACGGAAATTTGTACACTTTTTAGTGCATTGCGAGGCAAATTGCATAACAATTACTGACTTCCTTGTCATAAAAAACAAACAAATTAGCCAGGTCTATATCAACTGGTAGTCGAATACGGACTACAGAATATTTTTTCGAAAATCACAAATTTTAAAAAAAACTTGGGGGGGGGGGTTCACACGGTTTTCGAGGGGGGGGGGAACGTGCCACCTGGACCCCACACCCCGTTGGCGACCGCCCGAAACAAGGCGACCGCCCCAGTTATCTCGCTTGCGTACGCGATCCGTGTTTTCATCGATTAGTCACCATGCGAACATTTAACCAGGCATTTAATGAGTTGTTTAAGATTCTGGTATTAGCCTTTGGACAAAACAAAACCCTACTACTCAGTGACCAATTCCAAATCCGTAAGGAATGATTATTGACAATGTCTACCATATAAGTTTTGTGGAAATGTGACTAAGACTGCCTGAATTATGCAAATTAGACAATAAACAACTTTCTGTTTACCCATTTTCTCACTTCATTATCTCAGGACCAATTGTGAACCACATCAAGAAATTTATACACACTGACAAACTCCTAGTGACCTGATTCAATGTTAACATTTTGGCGAGACGAAAGGTAGACCCCAGCGCATATTGGAAACTGGGCCAATCTAATAAAGTTTTTTCTGTTAAATCCTCATGTCACCCATAAGCTTGCCTTTAATACCAGCCCTCCCAAGGGAGTTACTCTCCCCCCTATCTCACACACCAGAGCTACTGCAGGAGTGTACAACAATGACAAACCCTTCATTCTTGAATAGGTGTCCTGGAAGTTACAGATAACTGAGCTTCCACTTTATACTCAGTGTAGGGGGCCCAGAACAGGTTATGACAGGCAGAAGGGAACCTCAAGGTAAAAAGGCAGGTTTTTGACAATATATGAAATTTCTGTCTGTCACAGATTGGAATACTAGTTAATATGAATGGAAATAACATGCTTGAGGGGTTGGAATGGAGTAAAACTGCAACATTTTGTTTTTGATAGCATGCTATAATAATAGTGATTTCAGCATCATGCTGTTCATCTGGGTTGCCCCCAAGACTATAACCATTCTTGAAAAGGTAGCATACCGTCACTGGAGGTTGTTGCAAGGAAATGTTATTGTTTGACAGTTTTTGGTCCATAAGTGACCTTGAATGACCTTTCGATGACATAACAGTTTTTTATGGAAAATGTTACCTTTGATCATATGCAGCAAGTCCCAGAATTTCAGTCATATCGCACAGTCACCAGAAATGAGTGCTAAAATGTTATTATTTGGCACTTTCTTGACCTCGGATGACCTTTGACATGACGGTTTTTATTGAAAAGGCTTGCCCTCAATGTGATGCACAAGCCCCAAAGCATTATGTAGTCAGGCACACATGCCCTATGCTATCGCCCCAAAGGTATTAAAACCTTTGGCCCCGTGAACTTGAATTACGCAAGTGTCAGACCGAAGCAAGAGTTGGTTTTGTCTATGTAGCAGACAGAGAACTATCACATATCCACAAATTGACAGTTTTTTATTTCTTTCTTTGCCCTGTAACTCCTAAATAAGCACATTTCCTTAAGACTGACCATTGACCTTTTGACCCTCGGTCCTTTAGATTGTTTCGTTTGATCCCACTGAACCCAAAAAATACCATGACCAATCTCTACGAGAACCCTATCTGCACTCATTCCAATTGTTACTGGCCATTTAACCAAATTCCAAAAAACACAATCTCCCACAAACCGCAACATAATTGTTCGCAAAAAAAGTGACCTTTGCAATGTTGTTAAATTTATCAGGATCGAGGTGTACCCCCCTCTCCACCAAGTTTCATGAGGACTCAACCAACTTTAGAATCTGCATAAATTATGACAATAATTAGAACTACGTAAATGCGAATTAAGTAACATTGATTGAACCTTGGTAACAACCTCGTCCCTACGTAATTCCATTGGGACTTATAGATAAACCTCTCTATTCCACGAGTTCGTCAACAATCCACTCGAAAAAAAAAAACTTCAAAAATATCACAGAAATCATGCAAATTAGACTACTTAATTAGCATATTCCATGCCAGGAATCTAATCAGTTCGTGTACGCTTCATATTTTTTTATATATCTCCTAACGGCACCCATCGTTCTACCGATCAAGAGAATATCTTGTACCAAGCTCCCGGTCCACTTTTTTCATTAATATGCAATTTATGCAATGAGTATGGTCTTTCGGGACGAACTGTGGATTCACATCGCAACTCGTCAACCGCGCACACCCACAAAAAGGTCCCAGCATGATGGCCTTTCACGGTTCAGGAGATATCGAACGGCACCTATGGACAGACGGACAGACAGACACACACCCAACAAGTTACCAAGAGCTAGGGTCCTCTCCTTTGAACAAAGTTCAGGCGAGACAAAAATGCTCTCATGGAAAATTGACTTGAACAAGCTCACCAAACTGAAATTCTTTGTAACACGGAGATGAACACGGAAGAGATGAACAGTAAACAAGGTATGACTATCCACAATCTTTGTTAAATAATCTGAAATCTACTAAATATTAGACAACCACAGGAATCAACCGGGTGACAATAGATTCAAACTAATAGTGACGAAAGAAAACGAAGAGTGGGGGAAAGAACGACCATTGGAGTGTATCAAATTCAAAAATCTATGGAAAAGAAAAGGACAGTATGTTCTCCACTGTCCCCCCACCCCCAAACTAAGACCCCTGTGATGAAATTACAGCTAGAGCACCCATCCTACAGCAGCTCCATTAAGTCACAGACCAACTATTAGATCAATTAATTGCAAAGAGTTTAATATTTTCCGAGTTATACTAGATAAAATGGAACCGGCAGTAAAGTAACTAAAGACAGTGGGTTAGTTCTGGAATCATTTTCAACAATGGTGTAAGCTTCTGTGCTATATTTACATTATTTCCCATGCAAACAAATTCTCCGATGACACAGACATCTCTCTTTTTTCTTGAGATTATTTAGGAATCCTGTTTAGCTACAAACTTTCACTTTCTTCTAATTCTTCAGTCAAGCATGATCATTATCAAAGAATAATCCTTAATTGAATGTCAGCTGATGTGAGTGTGGGACAGTTTTGATAACAATATAATGATTACTATGCAGGTGAAAGATTTTATGGGGAATGGGGCAGTAAGAACATAGAAACTAATTATACCACATAAAATATACATAGAACAAAAATTTTAATATCCCGTCACATTGGAGCAAGTGTGGATTTATTTATATATTCACATTCCTTGTGGGTGCACAAGATTTGTAGCATGTCAGCATACATTCGTATTTCGAACGATACAGATGAATACTCAACACAGTGCTGCTGCCTGGAAACTTCTTGCATGTCTTCTAGTATCAGTGCAATGTGCTGCATGAGACGAGGCATGCCATTTCGGTGCTACCTCGTTAGCCCAGCCTGTTTGCGCAGTGTTCATGCAATGCTAGGCAAAAAACAGGGCCGCATCAGCATACCATCACATGCAACACCATATTTGTCAACCTACAGGGTGTACAGAGTATTGTTCACGTACTGGTGTGCACTGTTGTCAGTGTTCGTGCGGCGCTGGCACAGTGCTCAAGCCTTAGTCAGCATGAGGATGTGAATGGTTCAAACTATGTGTAGCAAGTTTTTTCCCTTTGAATTTCACTCTTACACACAGACGCACTGTCATAATTTTTTGCGAATGACTATGCTGAAGTGCACACCATTACGCAGATGAACTTGCGTAAATTTCGGGTAGCATATGTAACTACAATATTGTCTGTACATACATCAGCTATACTGTAGCCTCAAGTTGTATGCAAATTGCAAACAGTTTTTGCCATTGTTGCTGATTTTGAACATGTTGGCACATGTCAAGAAAAAAACAAAAACATAAGATTGTTCACAAACCTGTGACAACAAGTGGATTTTTAAAAATCAAGATAAATGGTCACACAAATACCAGTCATTCTACTACACTCGCCTTCATCCATACTCATCATAACCATTCTCAAACATTTTGGTCCCAGAATGGCACTCCGTTGTGCCGAGAACAGCTGGTTGAGGTCACTTGTGCATTGTGGGTCATTTCTCATAGTTTAGCATTCACTTCACAAGAAACTTGAGTGGATAATAGTTCAAATTTTCAAATCGAAAAGATGGAAAGGTTAACAATTCATCAGCTGTATGCTGTTGATTCAATTTAGGCAGTTTTGTATGGCACCATGGCTCACTCGCTACAACAGGGCTTCCCATTGGTCAAGAATTTAGAAAAAACAATGACGGCAACTAAATCTCACTGGACGCCAATGCAGAAATGAAATTGAACAAGTAGTACAAGGAATGCTGTATACAGCTTGCTGAATTTTTGAGCGTCATTTCGTGATGGAACACTGTAAGAACTCTTTTCTGTAAATTGTTGAACGATCACATAACTCCAATATAGTGTGAACTTGAGGCTAGCTAGTTGGAGGGCAGAGATTGCCACCTCGTAGGAATGTGACCAAGAAGAATCTCACTCCCGTTGGCAACAGAGGGGACCTGGCAGGGCCGCGCAATAGGGTCTCTTCCCCCAGGTACACACAAAATGCTACAATGACCCACCCCGTTTTGTCAGTCGGCCCCCATTTTTACTGATGGAACACACGATGAAAATTATTCCGTGCAGTGACTTTTACAATGTTCTCACAAACTTGCAACTGTGTAAATCTATCGAGTCACTAGTCGGACGGCAGGGACAGGTAGCAATGGACCACAACCGATCACAATGTCACTTGGGGCTAGTGGGGGGGAATTGAATTGTTGCTGGGAATGACAGTGGACTATGACCGCTGGAAGCCAGACTGCTTGAGGTGGAGTAGCATGGAGCGAAGGCGGGTCACGTCCTTCGTGTTCCGGTTGTTCTTGGGGTTGAAGTCGCAGAGGCGGGCGATCCGCTCCCATTCCTGGCCGGGGGTGACCTCGTCGCGCTCTTGATGAACGCCTCCTCGGCAGCCCTGGCGGAGAAATGAGAAAGGTTATGGTGCATGCTGGGATAGATGGCCCACTAAATTTTTACAATGAAAACAGAAGGTTATTGCGCTCTTGGTATACGCAAAGAATTAATTACTCCTCTAAAAATTGTTAAGACAGCTGTGACGAGGCGGATCAGGGGGCATTATTAAGGTTCACATTGTAGGCAAGCACATCCCGCCACCATGAGGAACCATTGCCCCAAACGATCCAGCTGTACAGTCCTATATAGAGAGGGAGACATTTGCAGAAGCGAGGTCAGTGACAACCATGCTATTCAGTGTTTTCTACGTGGATATTACCACTACCAGGTAGACAGTTTAGGCAGGGATCTTCTCCTAATCGTCTCATTTTACCAGTGGTGCACGCACTGATCTCATCCAAGGTATGGAGCCCTCTATTACTTTCCCCACTTTGATGCCTGTGTGGGGTAGCATGGTCTTCCATTGATATGCACACCATGTAGCACTCTAGAGCCCAATTCATACTTCACCGCAGGTCACTAAGGGGAACGAAAATCAAAAGTAGGGCATACGCATCTCGCCGGCGGACTAATTTCCGATCTCTTTTGCTTGACGTGTGTCCAAAACGTGGTCCGTTCCGTCTGAGATGAATCAGTTATCTTTTGACGGCGGTGACAGCGGAACGCATTACTTTCATGGAAGGCCAAAAAGGAATTAACAAATGAAACTTACTTTTGAGGCTGAAAAAAAACGAGATTGCAAGGTAAATGGGCGGGGTTGGTTTAGGCTAATATACAATTTTTTTAAATGGAAAATTGAAATTAGGTACTGTGGTTTTTAGTATAGGTCTGAATTATTAATAGCATATCGGCTTCCAAGCAAAAATAGCTTGTACCAACGCCTTCCCCTTCTCCTTTGTCTTCGATGAGTTACGAACCACAAATTCAGCGCAAATACTTCCTCATCATCAGAAACCATTATTTAGAGGGAGTAATTTCGTGGCAGTTATGTGTTAACTGACCAGCAACCGGGTCCGCACACCACACGGCCTGTGAATATGATTGGAACGCCCGTGAAATATGTGCGGCGGCAGATATAATAGCCACTACCAGCCGTCCGTTGAGAGTGGCAGACTACTATTAAGCGATGCTTTGCAAGCATACATTCCGAGTTTGGATTCCAGCATTCACAGACATTTTTCCCTTTCTGGGACTGTACTTGCAGTTTCGATAGTCAAGGTCTTGTCTTCACTTCCTGGTTCCGCTGCACTGCAGTGGACTTACCAGGGTCTGCTTGGCCATATTTGCAATAAGTTGTCAGTCCATTGTGTGAGCAGTCATGTCTTCAAGAATCTTCCGCTCATCCAGGTTATGAGAAAGTGGTCATATCCTAGAGTTCACTGAATCCTTATGCAGCAGAACCAGGAAGTGAAGACCAAGACCTCGATTATAGAGAGACTACCCAAAACATACCTTTTCTGAGACGATTAAGTCATATTTATTCTTTCACCACTTGTAATTTTTGTCTTAGTCTATTAATTGTGTATCTCACTGGATCTATATTTTTATATTTACTCTTACTCAGAATTTTTGGAATCTATCTTCTATCAACTTACTGTATTTTTAGCTTTCATGCATACTACATGTATACTATTCTATGTAATTTTTACTCTTATATATTTTCTGTGAAGGGCGTGAAGAAGCACTTATAATTTGGTAATTATTATTATTACAAATCATTTCATCTGAGCAACAGTGAAAAAAAGAATAATCGCTGATGCCCATCCAGCATCCAAAAATAATATGGCCAAAGCCCTTGACTGGCTCTCTAATTGACTTCCTGAACCTGGAGAAATCAAATCGCCCTCACCTGTTAGAAGCTTTAGACTTTGTGAGCTGTTCTGCCTCTCTGTTGTACCAGTCATCTAGTTCTTTCTTGGCCTGCTCCGTCCACTCCTGCTGTAGTTTTTTGGATTCCTCATCTGGGTCAAAGAGAAATAGGAAGCGAGCCTGATTGAAGAGTTCATGGAGACGGATAGTCACTGTGACAATAGTCACAATGTTTGAGTCAACCATGTATCAGTTCCAGTCGCTTTGTCTAAGTCTTAGTCACTACGTTTGAGTCACTATGACTCTGCTGAGTCCCTTTGTCTGCATCACTTTGTCTGAGTCTCTGTCATTGTGTCCGAGTCACTGTGTTCAAGTCACTGTGTCTTTGTCTGAGGCACTTTTCATGAGTCACCATGTCTGAGTCACCATGACTCAGCCTGTAACTTCAATTTTATCACTTTGAGTCTGAGTCACTATATCTCAGTCACTTTGTCCGCATCACTTTGTCTGAGTCTCAGTTAGGGCTGTCACGTTTAAGCGTTCAAACGAACGATCAGCCGTTCAAATGGTACTGAATATGACTAAACGCTTAAACGAATTTTGTTTTAGGGTTATGCCTTTTGAGTGGAATTCCAGTTCAGGCGCCGCAAGACATTTCAATTTGACATAATCACACGAAACGACCGAAGAATAGACCCACGATCACTGGGTGATGTTTAGTCAGCGCTCACAAAAGACAATACTGATGAATAAACTGTGATGGCATGTACAGTAAGTACCTCGCCTTGGGTTCAAAAGAGACTTAGGAAGAATTATACATAATCACGCGAGGAAACTGAAGAATAGACCAGCGATCGCCGGGAGATTGTCCATGCTTACAATAGCCATAGTGTTGAATCAATGGCATGTACCTCGCCTTGAGTAGTGAATCGTTGGACCCCAATCAGTTGATCACAAATAAGTTTTAGTCACTATGTTTGAGTCACTATGACGCTGCTGAGTCACTCTGTCTGCATCACTTGTCTGAGTCTCTGTCACTGTGTCTGAGCCACTGTGTCCGATTCACTGTGTCTTTGTCTGAGGCACTTTTCATGAGTCACCATGTCTCAGCCTGTCACTTAGTTGCATCACTTTTGAGTCTGAGTCACTGTGTCTAAGTCACTATGTCTCAGCCTGAGTCACTTCATCCACACCACTCTGTTCAGTCGAGTCACTTCCACCGAGTCTTGGTCACTGTGTCTGAATACATGTATTCCTATTCTCGAACGGAATTCTCTCTCTCGCGCCGCCACCTGCTGCGAGCCAAACCACGATACAGGCGGCCCTAGAATTTTCCCAAAACCCCGGGGAAAAGGCTGGGGAACGGGAAACCCAAGGGGCACGGCAGGGTGGACAGGGAGGGAAGGGATAGAGGGGTAGGGCCTCGGGAAGGAAACCCGAAAAGACAAAGAAGCCGCGTGGTACAGGCGCTAGGCCGGTTACCAGCGGAGAGTGTTGCTAAGCTGCAGTACGCAAACCTACATCGCGGTAAGAAGTTAGGCTAACGCTCGCGCAGGGAACGGCGGAAGAGAGAGAATAAAAACCTTTCAAAACTCACGTAAGTGAGAGATACTTGAACGAAAGGTGACGAAAACGCTGTAGCAATTCCGCGAACGTTAAGAAAGGATGATAGAAAGCCAGAAAAACGCTACTAGGAACGATTTTTGGGGCGAATATCTTAGAGCCAAAAACTTGACGAACTAGACAACTTGCCTGGCAAAAAGAGAAGGGCGATGGGTGGCCAACCTGCATTTGTGTAATTGCCAGAAGCTTGACGTGGCATGGGAGTGGTGCATAGTCCATGTGAAGTAAGTTGAATAAATGAGCTGATTACAATGTATTCCGATTTGACCTGTATTAACTCTAACTTTAGTGCAATATGACCACCGCTTCACTGCTAAGCATTATAGAATGCGGCATGCAACAACACAATTTACATTGAATGTCCCAATTGAACATCTGGCAATCTTTTACAGGTAGTCTGGACTGGCAACCCTCTCGGTCCTTCTTACTTGCCAGTTTGGAACATTTAAGTTGAGTAAGTGAAATAGATTTAATGATCCGATTGACCTGCACTTCGAAGGGATAGATACATAATATTAATATCAAGGAAGACAGCCCTTGGACTTTGAAATTACACAAACAGTGAATAAATAGGCCCCCACCTTTCTTTGCTAACATCTTAGCTTGTTCCTCTCTCCATATTTTGATTTCCGCCGGTTCGTTCTCAGTCCTGTCCACCTTGAGATGGCAGTGTAACTGTCGCTGGGCCCGTTGGTCTGTGGGAAGTCCTCGCCCTGCATGAGGATACGAATATCTGTCATTGTGTATCCCGCAATATCTGCCAACTCCTATCTGCGCAATGGAGCAGACCTGCATTCAGACTTTTTCACTACTGTTTCATACCGTACAAGTGTGCCTGTGTTTTTTTTTCTCTCCACTTACAATGATTCACGGAACTAGCACTGGTCTTTTAACAATATAATAAATCGCATAAATGAAGCATGAAGCTATGAATTTGGCCTCACCATCTTTTTAATTTATGGCAAGGAACAAAAATCACCACAAATTCCATCTACGATCCTAATTGCCCAAAAATTG
This sequence comes from Sclerodactyla briareus, assembly GCA_026419785.1. Lineage (NCBI taxonomy): Eukaryota > Metazoa > Echinodermata > Holothuroidea > Dendrochirotida > Sclerodactylidae > Sclerodactyla > Sclerodactyla briareus. Next base: position 78,042 of record JAODTK010000223.1, on the reverse strand, counting down.
CTACAGAACTTTTGACAAAACCCATAGGAACCCCACAATAGGCACTGTCCGTAATACCAGTGCACTGCCACTACTATCAGTGCACGACCCTCTATCAGTGCACTGCCCCTATATCAGTGCAACGGACCCTACGATCCGTGCACTGTACCCTTCCTATCAGTACACTGACCACTGCATTGATGCCTTGTCCTCTATCAGTGCACGAATGCTACTCTCAGTGCACTGCCCTACATAAGGGCATGACCCTAATATCAGGACAGATGCCTTTACTTAACAGTACAACTGCCACTGCATCAATGCACTGTCCCTACTATCAGTGCACTACTGATACTCTCAGTGCACTACCTATTAGAAGTACACTGCCCCTACTATCAGAGCACTGCCATACTATCAGTCAACTGCCATACTATCAGTGCCGCCCTACTATCAGTTCACTGCCCCTACCATCAGTGCACTGCCCCTACCATCAGTGCACTGCCCCTACCATCAGTGCACTGCCCCTACCATCAGTGCACTGCCCCTACCATCAGTGCACTGCCCCTACCATCAGTGCACTGCCCCTACCATCAGTGCACTGCCCCTACTATCAGAGCACTGCCTTACTATTAGTGCAACTGCCCTACTATCAGTGCACTGCCCCTATATCAGTGCACTCCCTCAGTTCAATGCCCCTACTATCAGCGCACTGCACCTACTATCGTACACTGAACCTACTATCAGTGACCTGCCCCTACTATCAGTGCACTGCACTCAGTTCCTGCCCCCTACTATAAGTGCACTGACCCTACTATCAGTTCATGACCCTACTATCAGTGCACTTGCCCCTCAGTTCACTGCCCCTACTATCAGAGCACTGCCTACTATAAGACACTGACCCTAATCAGTTGCACTGCAACTCAGTTCAATGACCCTACTATCAGTGCACTGCAACTACTAGTCAGTGGCACTGACCCTTACCATCAGTGCACTGCCCCTACCATCAGTGCACTGCCCCTACCATCAGTGCACTGCCCCTACCATCAGTGCACTGCCCCTACCATCAGTGCACTGCCCCTACTATCAGAGCACTGCCCTTACTATCAGTGCATGCCCCTCAGTTCACTGCCCATACCATCAGTGCACTGACCCTACTATCCGTACAATGCCCTACTATCAGTGCACTTGCCCTCGTTCATGCCTACTATCAGTGCACTGCCACTACTATCAGTGCACTGACCCCTACATAGTACATTTGCCCCTACCATCAGTGCACTGCCCCTACCATCAGTGCACTGCCCCTACCATCAGTGCACTGCCCCTCCGTTCACTGCCCCTACTATCAGTGAGACCAATATCAGTTCACTGCATCGATCAGGCACTGACCCTACTATAGTTCCTGCCACTGACTATCAGTGCACGGCCACTACTATTCAGGTGACACTACAGCAGAACAAATTGCCCAATTCTCACCGGAAGCAACACTGTCTGGTGACCGAAACTCATCCACAAGGTCGTTTGAGAAAGCTGTGGAATAAAACAGAAACATCACATATAGGTCTTCACTGTATTTGTCAATTGTACATCAACACCCTCATGAGATCCTAGTGCGAAGCCTGCATGAGTATTATAAAGGTGGGTTCAAAATACCTCCGAATGTGAAACTCACGATGAAAACCTAAACAGGTAATTTTTCCATCTGCTCATTCAAGAGCTGCGATACTAACTTTTAAAATTGTTTTGTAGATAATTTGAAAAACGATACAACCCTGGAATATAGTCACGGGGTTGCGCGAGATCGGGGTACCTGGGAAATAAAGAAGTGCACTGAAAGCCGTTCGTAACTGACCTAGTTTTCTGTTGACGTGTAGTGACCATATACAACAAAAAATAAAACACTGGGACTCCTGGTCGTAGCTGAGGTGCGGGGGGGGGGGGGGAAGGGAAAGAATGAATACGAAGTTAGCCGTCCTTTTAAGTATTATTCATGTCATGGGGTGTTATAAAAATTATTAAAACTATATAAATCAGCGTGCAGTTCGTTGACTTAGGCCTTAGAGTATAAATGATTTTTGACGGGGAATCATGCACTGGCGATTCGCGGGGGAAGATGCTTGTCAAGTGTCAGCAGTCAACGAAGTAAGTAGTCCGCATGTGAGGGACAGATGACACGTAGGAAGTCAGAGGCATAGTCACTGTAGTCGTGAGTATACAATGCTAGTAGGATGTGCAGCAGGGTTTGTTGTGCAGTCATATAAGCGAGGACATGATCGAGATTGAGAGTGCGACTATTACCTAGCGATGTTTCAATCCAGAACTGCGATAACAAACCAATATGTCAGCAGGGATGAAAACTGAAGCTCGATGGGCCATTCAAGGAGTTGCTTAACCTCCCCAGGGTTGCAATGGTGGCTTTGGTATGCCGCCAACGAAAATTGTTGTCATGTGAGAGATGCGAAAAAGAAATTAGGGCATGTCATTCTGGAAAGAAACCGAGTCACTGTTCGGAATAGTTTAGTGAAACGGCGCTGGGCTGAAAATCCGGTTGGCCAATATCTGGTAAGAATCCAAAATTTATGATAACTATATCAGGCCAATACAGCCAATATCGGCCGGTACCGATACTGGTTACCGTTAATCGTCCAACCACTACCTTTTATTTGATTCTGGTGTCTATGTGTGTTGTTTCTATCATTAAGTTGAAAAAAGATTGCCCGTAATAATAATTGCAAAGTCTGTTGGCTTGTGCCGACTACAGCATGCAATTACAATGCTAAAGTGCCATTGCGTTCGTGACGTTGTGATGACGGGTAGCCAAAATATTGTGGATGGGCTATTGATACGAAGTACATCGGGCAGGTAATTAATTTACTTTATTGCTGGCAGTCGGGTGATTTGTCCAAGAGCCTTAATATGGTTCGAAAGGGAAACTTTTTTTATTACTCTTGAACATATGTTTATTTTGCGCATGGCTGTATCTTCGGATCCTGATAGCATAATTACCCTGGTTCCCTGGGTATCATGAGATTGGTGTTAGGGATGGTGGTGGGGTTAGGGGTTAGTGAGAGAGGCTTAGGGCTACTGAGTTTAGTTGTCGGAGACGATCGATATTAGATTCCAATTTTTGATTCTGACCCTAACCCCACAACCCAGAGCCTAATCCATAAACACTAATCCCATACATCCAGTTACACATTGTCACATATGCACCGGGATTTTGCCGCGATTGCGCAAATCGCACAAAAACGCGCATATTTCCTAGTCTTCGTCGCGCATGTTACAATCCATCGCGCATTCATGGTTTTTCGTGAACTACCAGATTTTTTCATTAAAAAAAATCCATAAAAACAAACTACCCTCATAATCCAAATCACCAAAAGAATTGCGGTGTCTAAAGACCTCATTACACACGCAGGCCCAGTATTCTTCCGTACCTCCCTCCCTGGGTAGTGCGTTCACAACAGTTTTCGATTCAGTTTTAAAAGTTTCAATGATCTAGGATATCCGCCCATCAATCACGCGCTTCACTGCCAGCCTTGACGTCGCCGCTCATTACACACCTGCATGACCAATATCAACAGGTCGTGTCACTTCCGATAATTTTTGTGCTACACATATGCACTGTTACATTCCTGCACAGACTGTCACTGGCCTCTGTTTCCGTAGCGGGAACTATCACAGGTGATCGGTATGAGGACTAGTATAATTGTTCTCTTAATGGTGTATTGCATGGCACATAGACATGTCTGAAATTGCCGTGTTACCCTGTTAATTCCTATCCACTGTAGTTACCCCTAACTTCCGTATACTTGCCCAAAAATACATCGGTGATCCTCGGTGCGGCATGTTCTCATTGTCGTTTATCACCCCAACTTAGACAGAGTCTCTGATTAGTCTTGAATGCCTAATTTTCGTGATGTGGATTGATCGCGAGCTGGCCTAGCCTGCGGTGGTACGTGACTTGTGTTTTGGCATATCGCTAATAATTACCAATCGGGCGGTCCCTGATCGATAAAGCAGGGGGCATGCGTGCTCCTCGTATGTTATTTGCCGTTTGCATGAGCTGCAATCTGCTGTTGGTAAAAATTTGTGTCGTTGTAGTCGCGATTAAGTTCAGTTCATTTTTTTCTATTCCCAATTTCAAGTATTCCAACTAGCGTCAGAAGTTACGTGACCTTAAATTATCTTTGAGAATCGATTGTTTTTTCAATGCAACTTGAAGATTGTATGTTGCTACTAAGAGATGAAACTACATTTTTCACGATTTTGGCACTCGATTCTTCCTCTCTCTAAGAAAGCATGCCTTTTGTCCTGTGTTTGAGTGTAAATAATGTACTTTTTAATTCCGAATCGTAACCGATAGAGCATTTTTGGCCTTTTTTTGGCATTATCGCGCATTTTGGGGAAAAGGGAAAGCGCATTTTGCCGTTCAAAAAATCGCGCAAAATATCCCGGTGCATAGGTATGCAATCTGCAATATACCATCATTTGGAGTGCTTTTATCCCTTTTCTAAAGTAAAAATAACACATATTTAGCGTCCCGCTTTTTGAATGAGGAGAGGCGGCCCCCGCCTTTTTTTTTGCGACCCCGCCATTGCTTATCAAGATTTTTTATATACCATATGGGTGTCCCACATATAGCTCGAACCTAATGCTATATCCATTTTCATACCAGAAAAGCATAATGAACAATTTCTAAATAAAATTCAACCTGAGAAATACCAGACTTAGACAGGTTTGAAGAGGAAAGAATCTGGCTGGAAGCAGGGTTCGCCACCTGACCTTTCTCAGATGAGGCGGCCTCTTTTATTACTTTTTTTTGGTTTTGGTATACTAACCTAAACATGCGTCAAATTGTTCCTTCGTCAAGATCAAACTGATTCCATGGAGTTAGACTCTCAAATATTCTTTTTTTTTTTTCAAAAAAGTTTGGCCTGAAATTAATGAAAAAAAGACAAAAATTTTTCAGAAGCCTTCAAAAAAGGAGCGGGCGGGGATTCTAAACTTTATTATTATTTCCTTTGGTCCTTATTGCAAATCTTTACAGAACATTTGCACTGATCGAACGTCTCTAGGCCCCAATTTGTGTGTGCGGGGTTTTAAAATCATTCAGTGATCTTCTCCGCAATAATTCGCCGGTCTGGCGGTACTTGTTAAATTAAAGATTATTTTATTTATATATCGCTGAAAAGGTGGGGGTTTTTTTTTTTTTTTTGCCCCTCGGTAGTTCAGCAGGTCTTCGGTTATTTTTTTTCATGCAATCAGGATGGTGGTGACCAGACTACCAAAATTTCCAGTGCCTGTTTTCAACCTGTTCCTGGAAACCGAGTGTTTCGGTGCTATAAAAATTTAAATCACAGATTGTTTACGGTGCCCGCAAGCCTAAGTCCGTTCGTGGTGGCCTGTATATTCACGCTGTTAATGTTAGGTCCTGACTGCATCGACTCGACCCCTAAACTTTACTTTGGTCAACTAGAAGTAGCCTAACTTGTAGTGTTAGGCCCGTAGCACCGTAGCACTGCAGCATTGACCCCCACCTCGTTTCGCGGAACGTTATGCAGAAAAACCACAATAATTGTAGCATTAGTCTCATAGCAGAGTATAGCCGCTCCTAGGACCTAGCTTGAATTAAACCTTCACCGCTTAATACATCATTTCCTCCTGCTTCCTGGTTTAACGGCCGCCCACATTAAACATCTTCGATTCCAGCTAATTGATCCTGTTCGCTTCTAGAAATTTCTGCAGCGGACGCCTTCTTCGAGGCTGGGACGGTATTGTCTCCTCAATATCAGGCCATGTGCACAGATTTCAATGGGCGTAATATCACGGGCTGCCAGATCACATTGAGTACATTAGTTCGAACTACTGCTTAACGCTCAAATGAATTTACGTGTGTCGTCCTATCAACTCAGTCCAATTAGGTGTAGAAAAAAGGTTGTTTCATATCTAGGTTTTCTCGACCATACGTTTCATTATATTCTTCATTTATAATCCTTCACCTTTCAAGAAATTGCTACATGACAACTGATCTGGGAATCATGACGAAAGCATGCTACTTTTATCTCCAATAAGGCTAAATATTGTTGTCCTCCAAAAATTCATTGCGTTTTTCCAAGTTGTATCACAAGTAAAAATTAAAATTTTTACGATTTTAGCCGTGACCTATTCAAAATAGGGGGGTGGTTCAAATTTACTGCTCATTGAAACTATATAACCTAAAATGGAACCGCGTGACTCTTCTGTACATGAATATAGAATTCGACGTAGGCGTAATATAACCTCGGTGGAAGATACTGGCCATGTTCCTAACTATCTCAGTTGAGCTTTTCACGATGTACACTGTTTAAGCTTGAGCTGCGTTCCTGCACGCGGGCGGGCCGGCGGGGCGGCGGAACGGGCGGGCGGGCGTTTTGGAAGATTCCTTTCCATGCCATGGGCGGGCGGGCGGGCGGGCGGGCGTTTTCTCGGTCCGCACCTCTTCGCACGTTTAGTGTGTATATGCCTATATAAGACCGATGTAGCCTACATTATTAATATTGTTTATTTTATATTGTTATTATTGTTATTATTGTTATTATTATTTGTATTATTATTGTGTTGTTGTTGTTGTCGTTGTCCGTGTCGTTGCCGTGTTGTTGTTGTTGTTTGCCGTTGTTGTCGTTGTTGTCGCGGTCGTTGTTGGTTGTTGTCTTTTTGTCATTGTCGTTTGTTGTCGTTGACGTGGTTGTCACCACCGACGCATATTAGTGTTAAAACCTAAACAACGGGGGGTGTTCATTTTCTAAAACCATTGTTTCTGAATGTCAACGATGACGGCCCACCATTAAAACTTCACAATTGACTTGTTTTGAGATTTTAATTAGCAAATACTTGACATACCATCAGTTTAAACATGTAATTGTTGTTCAAAAGGTGTCCTAGCCGTTTGGTAAGGACCAAATCTGTATAAAATCTCACACCTAGTGTTGAAACAGTTATGAATTTTGTTCGGAACATTATTTGAACCTACATTGTCCTCTACTCTCCATTATCCTGCTCCAAGCCGGTAAGATTGAAGGAAAATCCTCGGGAATTGATTGCGAACTACCACGCGGACACGCGTTCGGGCGGAAAAATCGCTACATGCCCGATTCGAGAAACGCCCGCCCGCCCGCCCGCCCTCCCGTCCGCGTGCATGAAACGGCTCCATTGCAAATACGAATGAGCGATTTGACGCCCTCCCCCCCCTCCGCCTCGCCCGCGTGCATGGAAACGCTGCTTAAACTTGCCGTTTCCCATGCACGCGGGCGGGCGGCGGGCGGGCGGGCGGGACGGGCGGGCGGGGCGGGGCCGTTTTTTTGGAAGACTCGGTTTCCATGCACGCGTGCGGGCGGCGGCGTTTTTTTTTTTCTGAGTCACGCAACCTCTTCTCACTTTTAGTGTGATATGCGCTGTATAGACCGATGTAGCCTACTAGTATTAATATTTTTTATTATTATTGTTATTATTGTTGCATCTTGTTATTATTTATTGTCATATTTTATTATTATTGTTGTTTGTTGTTTGTTGTTGTCGTTGTCCTTGTCGTTGTCGTTGCCGTGTTGTTGTTGGTGTTTGCCGTTGTTTGTCGGGTTGTTGCGTCGTTGTCGTCCGTTCGTTGTTGTTGTTGTCGTTGTTGTATTTGTCGCTTTGTCCCGTTGAACGGGTTGTTGTGCAAACACCTGACCTTACTAGTGTTTTAAACCTAACAACCGGTGGTTCATTTCTGAAACCCCCTGTTTCTGAATGTCAACGATTACGTCCAACCATTAAACTTCCCAATTGACAGGTTTTGGAGATTTATGTAGCAATACTTGACAAGCATCGGTTTAAACATTAAATATGGTGTTTCAAAAGGTGTCTAGTTCCGTGCATATATACACAATCTTGGTATGAAAATCCCATCCCAGTGTTGAAACAGTATGAATGTTGTTTGGACATTATTTGAAACCGCAAATTGTCCTCTACCCCATTATCCGGCTTTCAAGCGGTTGATTGCAGGGGAATCCCCTGGAATTGATTGCGAAATACCACGCTGACACGCGGGGCGGGCGGAAAAAATCGCTACATGACCGATTCGAGAAAAACGCCCGCCCGCCCGTCCGCGTGCATGGAACGGCTCCTGAAAAAATACGATGAGCGCTTTAGACGCCGCCCTGCCCGCCTGTCCGCCCGCGTGCATGAAAGGCGGCTTTAACACTAGTGCGCGCAACTAGCATGCCACGGCGCCTATCCCGGGAGATTGGAACCCCCACATACCACGTTTGGTAGTGGGAGGTGGCTATACGAATGTATTCCCGTTTTCAGGCATTGCCTTCTTTGGACGGAAAAGCAATTTTCCCAACTACCGTATGCTCATAGTGGTTCAAGTCCCAACGGTGTATAAATCCATATCCCCAATGTATCTCCATGTCCGCAGCTGCTTCCATTAAGTCGCCTTGATTATGTACAAAACAGGCCAACTTTTCGAAGCGCGCAACCATCTCAATCTCAACCATTTCTTTCCGTCATCCTGTCATGTGTGCAGGCTGGATGCAAATCTGAACGTTCCATTAGAATCTCCAAAAATTGTTAAATATAGTGTCGAGATACCTGCTTTGCAAGAGCCCACCACAGTGCGTGTTGGAGGACTCGAGGCGCCTCGGCCTCGAGGCCAGTCTTTGCCGGCCTCGGCCTCAGCATCGTACTTCCGGCCTCGGTTTTTGGGCCGAGGCGGTCCGAGGCCCGGACAATATTTTTTGGGCTTTGAAATAAACATTATGTCCAGAGGCTACTTTGTTTTGGAATTAACCCCGCGAAACTTGAACTAACATAGCATACTCGGTGTCATCGGCCCGCCCGCCGTTCGCCATGCAGTTCCCCATGCATGCTCGAGTGCCGGCTGCCTAGCGATTAGCTGGCCATAGACAACTTACATTGCTGAATGCCCTTGCACCACAGTGCAGACATATCGCATATTTGCTATGCTTTTACAATCATGGGGGGACATGCCTAACATGCTAACATGGGCGTCGAGCCCGGTTTTTTTTCGAAAAGTGGGGGGGGGTGCCCATCGAATGCAAATTACCAACTGAGCGGAGCGCCACCATTGTTTGGCGCGAGCGTAACGCAGATTTTAGTTTTCATACCCTCCCAATCGCCGGAAACGGCACTGCCAACTCGATAGCACCCAGCTACATGTGTTTTGATAAAGCAGGCAAAAATTGATCATTGTTCATACTGAAATGATTTACCCCGCCTTTCCATATGGTATGTTTTATTACTTGATTTCTACTTTTTGGCTTCGTTTGCTGGGATCCAGGGGTTTACCCAGCGGTCCCTGGTGAGATCGAGGGGAATCCATAGTCGTACGGACCATTCAATTGGGGACATAAATATTTTGCCGAATTTTTAAAGTCATTCATCGAAGGTCCAGCGCGCCACGTAGCGCGCAAAGTTTTTTGCATGTTTCCCGAGCATTTATCGGAAAAGTCATCCGAAAATCCAGGCATTTTTTCCCCTTTGCCTTTCTCCTTTCAACGTTTCCACGAATTTTCTGCCCGAATTGTTCATCCAGACAAATTGGGGGAGGGGGGGGGGGGGAAGTACTGCCCCCAAGCCTCTGAAATTAATCGAGTGAACGAAATGAGTCGAAGCATTACATCGCATATTCACAACGCCGGGTAGAAAAACGCCACTTGACAATGTATGCACTTTTGGCCATTCGATTTAAATGCGAGCACACTCGGTTAACATGGTAATCCTTCGACTTCGGCCCTAGTTGGTTCCAGACTTCATCTGGGTTCCGGCCGCGATTTTAATTAATTTCCAACGCGATTATTGTTCGGTAGACAATACGTGAATCAGTTTTAGACGATCAAAAAATTATTATTTTACTTTGCCCACATTTATTCTTCTCTATTCTCCGAATTTGGGTTTTTCCTTCGTGTTTTCACTCTGAAATTATCCTGCAACCGCCCGACCCAGTCTCGGATATGATGACTGATTTGCCTAGTTGGTTCTGTATGCAATCCTGTGATATACTTTAACCATCTTACTATTGGGCATAGTTTTCAATACACCCTAACGTGGGTTTGAAAACATGGATGAATAAATGTTTGCCAATTAGCAATATACGGTGTAATAATCTCTAGGACTATATCCCATCCAAGGGCCCAGTCCTTTGTGGGGTCGTGACCCCCAACTTTTGAAGTCCTCCGTACATATGTGGTCTTCACTCTTGACCACCCGTCCGGTACCCTCAACTCACCAGAAATTGCCCCTTGCCTAGCAAGCAAAGCCAATGTGAGCCAGTGCCAGCTTGTTTGAAGCACATCAGTGAACAATTTGGTCCTCATACTTCGTAGGCGAAAAAGTCTATAGCCACCTGGTCTAGGCGTACGGGACTCTTCTGATTTTTTGCAGAACTTTTTTGCCTAAACGACACAAAAGCATCACCGCATTTTTTTTTTTTTTTTTTTTTGTAGCTTGCATGCTTTTTTCGGTCGTTTGATTTGAAATCAGGCCATTCAGCAGACATTTTGGGCATTCCTTCACTTTTGCTTTTTCTGTCCAGATTTTCCTCCCGAATTATTGTCAATTTTGCCCGAAATTTTTCCCATCTCGCATCTTTGCGCTCTCTTCAAAGGCTCAACTCAATTTGTTAAGTCTAGCCAGAGTCAAAGCGTTTTTGGATTTACAATTATGAATGTGACAAACTAAGTGCCTAAGTAGAGGTCTAGATTTATGTTTCACTCTGTCGGCAGCAGTGACGTAGAGTTTCTTACCTAGGCGAGGGGCTAACTTTATTAGGACCCTGTTAGAAGGGATCTCTGCAGTCAGAGTTTACCCTGTCCCTTGGAGTTTTGGCTTTAGGAGAAATTTCATGCTTCTAAAAATGTATTTTTTTTTTGTGCCGACAATTTGCTGCCACCAAGAGCAGTAAGTTCTTCTTCTTTTGGTTTTTGGTTATTGCCTGATCCTACCTTCCAGGGGCCAACCCTTAGTTGGGGTCTCTGGGAAATAGATAGAATGTACTGACGCTGCCTCCGGCCCGCCCGCCGTTCGCCCTGCAAGTCCCCAGTGCAGTGCTAGAGTGCCGCTGCCTAGCGATCTAGCTGGCCATAGACAACTACGTGCTGATGTACTGGCACTGCACCGTGCAGGACTATACGCCATATGTGCTAAGCTTTTACAAATCCTGGGGGGACATGCCTAACATGCTAACATGGGCGTCGATCCGTTGCCGAAAAGTGGGGGGGGGGGGGCTACCATCGCAGCAAATTACCCTCTAACCGGAGCGCCCCCATTGTTGGCGCGAAGCGTACAAGACAATTTTTGCTTTTCATACCCTCCAGACGCCGAAACGCACTTGCCAGACTCCGATAGCACCACATCTACATGTGGGTTTTGAATAAGAGACAGGCAAAAAATTGTCATTGTTAATCGAAATTATTTACCCGCATGTCACATATGGTATGTTTTTTATACTTTTTCTACTTGGGCTTCGTTTGGCTTGGGAATCCATGGTCTGCCCAACGTCCCTGGTGAGATCGAGGGAGAAGCCATAGGCTTACGACCATCCAATTGGAGCGTAAATATTTGGCCGAATTTTAAACAGTCAGTCTCCGAAGGGTACCAGCGCGCACGTAGCGCGCGAATTTTTGCATGTTTCCCGAGCATTTTATAATCGAAAAGTTCAGCAGAAAATTCCGGCAATTTTCCACTTTGCCCTTCTCCTTTTCAAATTTTCACGACTTTCGCCCGAATGTTCAATCTCCAGACACATTTGGTGGAGGGTGGAGGGGGAAGTTACCCCCAAGGCCTCTGAAATTATTCGAGTGAACAAAATGATTCGCAGCATTACTCGCATATTCCACGCCGGTAGAAAACGCCATTGAAAATGTATGCACTTTTTGGCCATTCGATTTAAAATCGAGCACTCGGTAATGAACATGGGTAATCCTTCGACTTCGGCGCTAGTCGGGTCCAAATCTTCATCTGGGGTTCCGCCGGATTTAATTTTCAACGCGATTTATTGTTCGTTAGACAATCTGAATCAGTTTTTAGACGATCAAAAATTAATTATTTTTCTTTGCCCAAATTTCTTCAATTATTCTCCGAATTTGGGTATTTTCCTTCGTGTTTTCAATCTCAACTTATCCTGCAATCCGGCCCGACCCAGTCATCGGATCATTCTACTGAGTTGCCTAAGTTTTCTGTATGCATCCGTGATATACTTTACCCTCTTACACTTGGGCATAGATTTCAATTCCCTAACTTGGTTTAAAAAATGAATGAAAATAATTTTTGCCGATTTAAAAATTTTTCATGAGCAATATACGGTGTATACTCTGCTATGACTATATCCAATCCAAGGGCCCAGTCTTTGTGGGGTCGTGAACCCCCAACTTTTGGAATCTCCGTACATATGTGTCTTCACTCTTGCCACCCGGGACACTCAACGTTCAACCGGAGATTGCCCCCTTGACTATCAGCAACCAATGTGATGCCAGTGCCATCTTGTTTGAGCACATCAGTGAACCTTTGGTCCTCATACATTCGTAGGAGACAAAAGTGCTGATGAGCTGGCTTAGGCGTACTGGGACTCTCTGTTTTTTGCAGAACATGTTTTGCCTAACGACCAAAACCAGCACCCGATTTTTTTTTTTTTTTTGTATTCATGCTTTTCGGCTTTGTTGAAAATTCACAGGCCATTCAGCAACATTTGGGCATTTCCTTCACTTTTTGCCTTTTTCTTGTCCAGATTTTCCCCGAATTAATTGTCAATTTTTGGGGCCCGATTTTCCCATCCTCAGAATAACTTTGCGCTCTCAAGGCTATATACGCATTTGGTAAGTCCGAGACAGAAGTCAAAGCAGTTTGAATTACAATTAATGAAATGTGAACAAACTAGTAGCCTAAGTAAGTTAGATTTATGTTTCACTCTGTCGGCAGCAGTGACGTAAGACCATTTCTGACTAGGCGAGGGGCTAACATTTAGTAGGGCCCTGTGAAGGGATCTCAGGCAGTCAGAGTTTACCCGTCCCTTTGGAAAGTTTTGGCTTTAGGTGTAAATTCATGCTCTAAAATGCATTTTTTTTGTTGGTGTCGCGAAGTGCTGTCCACCAAGAGCATTAAGTTCTCTTCTTTTGGTTATTGGGCTGAATCCTACCTTCCATGGGGGCCACCTTAGTTTGGGTCTACGTAAAAGCCTGGAAGTCAGACCGTTACCCAGTTATATATTTTTTTTTTGCCTCGGTAGGGCTCGTACCCGTTTTCTTCTTCTCGACGAAATTTTTGACTGAATATCACAAAGTGTTCGAATTTTGTTGCAATTCATCCAAGTAGAACACACACAAGTCGAAAGTGCTAATTTCGCCGGTTCCTGGTATGGTCTATAATTTAAAGAATTGCTCCTCATCTTTGCTAGAATTTAACATTTCTTGCCCTGGTTCGTGTTATTTGTTAACATAACATTTTAATTCCTCCATAGCGCATCACAATGTATGGAATATCTCGACGCGCTCCACAATTGTTTGCTGTCTCGTTTCGGATCAAGGGCCAAGGACCGTTTTTGTGGCAATTGCATTGCAAGATTATATGGTTCCAAATTGGAGTGCACATGGGCGTCAAAAGTGGGGGATACATATAGATTCCCCCCCCCCCACTTTTTCAATACAAATAATGTCACTGCCCGATTTGATCACTAACTAAGTGATCATCTTTGTCTAACCAAACAAACGCGTTGGAATTGACTTGAGTTCCAACTAATTCCAGGTGCAGACCCCAGTGTAGATCTGGACCCGCTAGGGCTGAAGTCGAAAGATTAACCCATTTTTCATACCGGGTTCTCGAGTTTTAAATCGAATAGCCCGCAAACTGCAATAATTTTTTACTGTGTTTCGCGCGCATGGCGTTTTTCTCCAGGCGTTGTAGGATAATTATGCGGTGTAATGCTTCATCATTTCTGGTCACTCGATTGTTCCAGAACCTTGTTGGCAGACTGCCCCCCCCCCCTCCCATTTTTCTGAGATGAACATTCGGGGCGAAATTCGAGAAAATTTGGGAAGGAAGAAGTCAAGTGAAAAAATGCCTTAATTGTTTGCAGACCTTTTCGATAGAATGCCCTGAAAAACATTGCAATTTTTTTCCGCGCGCTTCGCGCGCGGCCGTTTTTTCCAAAGGACTGCCTTGTAAAATTCGGTTACAACTTTTCTGCTCCCGTACGCCCTGTGGCTAACCTTTTTCCTTCGACCGATCCCAACCAGGACGTTTCGGTAGACCCCCTGGATCCCACGCCACCAAGCCAGAGTAAAAGGTAATAAAAAAGGCCATGTGCGATATTCGGTACATCCTCCTTAGTATCACAATGACAACTTTTTTTGGTCTGTCTTTTACTCAAATCACACATATGTAGATGGGTGCTATTGAGCCCTGCACGTGCGTTCCCGTCGATCTGGAGGGTATTAAAACCTTGAAATTTCCTCCTTGGGGGCGGGCATTCGCGCCCAACCAGATGGTGGCGCGCCCTCGAGAATTAAATTTGCATTCTGTGTCCCCCCCCACTTTTTCAAAACGGTCCTACGCCCCTGTAAGTGCATCGTCTATCCGATGCCTCCACTGGCTAAAATGGCGATGTCCAGCTAAGAAGCAATTTGTAGAACATAGTCCCAGAATAACAAAATTGCACTCAAAATATTTTTCAACGAGGAATCTCATTCTATCGTGCACGTGTTCACAGTAACTGACAGCGAAACAACAATCGGATACCGAAACGGCGAGTTTTTTGTATCTTTCTTGGAAATCGATAAAATCACAACGTACAAGCTTGAACAAATTTTGCTCATCATCGGGCTTTTGGACCATAATCGGCATTCTGCTGACATTGTGGGCCTTTATCCACTTTGGGCAGTTTTGTATCCTGACTGTGCCTATCCTTTGCCCAGTGGTTGTTCATCGATTTGCAAACTTGCTTTTACTTCCATCATGTGTTGTGAGCAGTCCTGACTCTCATCCTCATCCGGCCTGTTGGCCAACGCCGTTCGTTTTTAATTCATGGTCATTTCTTGTGAATCTACCTTGTTTGAAAACACAAATAGATAGTTCCTCACTTATGTTTACGAGTGAGAAAACTTCTAAAACGCTTTCATACGCCAGAATATCCTTCAAACTGCATCCTCCCGACACGATAATACACATTTACATTCGTCTGCGCGCGCAGCGCGCGGAAATTGGGACAATCGGGTTTCGGAATAAAGCCACTGTGGTCTTTGTGAGGCTGCTTTCTCAATATATTTCAGCCCACAGCCACTTTAACGGATACGTGTGTGAACGTACATGGACTTTCGTCCTTCATCGAGGACAAAAAGTGGTGGGGGGTGGGGTGGCCGGGACATTTGATATGAGGTCCCCCCCCACTTCGAAAAGGGGGGGGGTGGGGGGCTGTCCCCCCCTCCCAGATCGAACGCCCATTTCATCCTAAGAACAATTCCCAGCCTTGAAACGGGGGGGGGGGGGGGGCGGTCGGGTTTTGCATGGGCTGGTTCCTGGCCAATTGACCAGCCCAGCTCAAATACGATTCCAGAAGATTTTTGCCAACAATTTTGGCTGGGATTGTAGGTTTTGTAGTTATGCAACGATGATGAGAGATGATCTTCCCTCTATTTCTAGTAGAGTTGTGAGGTGAAATTCTAGTCCCCAGTGCATAGAACTGTGCCTAAGCCTGGACTATTAAACAAGAATGTTGTCTGTGCTGCCAGATTGTGGAATTTTATTATTCGTCAACTAAAGTTGGGCGGGATTTTGGCACAGTCCCAGGCCAACATTTCCTAGCGTCATTAATACTTGAATTGCCGTGCCGGCAATTTCGTATTTAAAAAGATTTAGCAACACGAGTTATTATTAGCTTTCAATTAAGCCCACCTACACTGTATTCTGTATCTGTACATACGAAAATCACACCAAACTATTTTTTATTCCTTGACTTTAGTCAAAGGAATCTAATGCAGTCATGGCGTTGTGTGTGGTGTGTGTAAGTGTTCCTGTGGGTGTGTGTGTGTGTGTGTGTACGTGTTACAAAACCTGTGGCTTTTAAACACGAGAACTCGACCCACTTGGTGGAATCAAGTTCATACTTGTATGCTCGTTCCTCAGCGTAAAGGATCTCTATTGTTTTTAGGGTCAGATCAAAGTATCAGATCTGAGGTCAATTAACTTCGAGGGGGCCAAAAGGTTTTCAAGATCACTAAGTCCCTTGTCTTTTTGGTTTGTTGTCTGTTGTTTTAGGTGTGCTACTGGAATGTATTGCTTCCTTACACCTGTTCTTAGCAATACTAAATATCTGATGTTAATGATCAGGTAGGCCTAACTGATAGTGCCATGGAGAACATTTAATACGGTGCACGCGTTTTTTCCCTCCCTCTGGTGAAACAACACCTCAATGTGACCCTGTGTGGCAAAAGCCTATGTGATGGTTTTCATTGTCATTGAGGTTGTAAATTTGATGAGAAGTATAACCTTTGTATCGATCTCACAAGCATTAACATTTTTAAAACGACTGCAATCATATTCTTTCATTCTGAGTACTACTTCAAGCAGAAGTGTCGCATACCCTTTGTGGTTGTTCCTTCTCATTTTTTGGACTTTAAACCTTTTGTCTCCATAATTCATTCTATTGATAGCTGTAGCCATGGTGAAGACAAAACAAAATTGTTCATGATAAAAAACCTTTACATTTCATGCTATAAATATTGCCCGGCCTCGGCCTCGGATGTGTGCCTCGGCCCTCGGCCTCATGGGTGCGGCCTCGGCCTCGCCTCGGATGCAGCGGCCCTCGCTACCACCCTGCACAGTTGGTTGTTTATGCTGGTCGATCCCACCTCTGGTGAGCGGTATGGCCTTTATAGGCTCTTCCATTTTTCCGCATGGCCGGAATTACGGCTGAACTGAACTCACCCGTCCGCGTTGTGATTCTTTTGGATAGCCCACGTGGACAAACCTTATGGACTCCACATATCTCTCGAACTGAGTAGACCGCGGGAGAATAGATCCAAAGAAGGTAATAAATCTGGTGTCTTTCCCTTTTACTGCTGTTTTAATAAGTACACATGTATTGACCCTAGAACGAAAAATGGAAACGACGGCACATCTAACACAAGGTCCAATACTCAAAGGATCCCCCTCAGTCAATTACTCAATTAACATGAAATCGATGCGAGAGTTCTCATTATCCAGTACACTATTCGTCGGTGAAATCCAGTTTCAGGTTAATCCACGGTATGTGCCTCCCCCGCGAGATAGTTTGCCTTCAAGCATGCGCCCCCGCCCCAGCAGTCCTCCCCTGCATGCGTTCCGGCTCTCGACAGGTACCTTCACTGCAGGCTCTCGTCACCTCGACAAGGTACTACACGGCAAGCGCTTCTGCTCCCGTCTCTCGACAGGTATTCCGCTGCAGGCCCTCCGTCCTCGACAGAAACCTTCACTGCAAGCACTCCCTTCTCTCGACAGGTACCTTCACCTGCATGCGCTGCGACACTCGACACGCTCTCCGTCACTCGACAGATACCTTCACTGCATTCGCTCCGTTACTCGCCAGGTACCTTCACTGCATGGGCTTCCGCCCCTCACAGTACCTTTCACTGCAGGCTCTCCGTCACTCGCAGTACTTCACTGCATGCGCTTGCGACAACTCGACAGGCTCTCCGTCACTGCACAGGTACCTTCCCTGCCAGCACTCCGTCTCTCGACAGTTACCTTCACTGCCTGCGCTGCGACACTCGACAGGACTCTCCGTACTCGACAGTACTACTCTTCTCACTGCAGCACTCCGTCCTCGACAGGTACCTTCACTGCATGCGCTCCGCCCCTCGACAGGTACCTCAACTTGCAGGCTCTCCGTCACTCGACAGGTATTTCCACTGCAAGCGCTGCGTTCTTCGACCCGTATTACATTCGCGGCAGGCCCTCCGTCACTCGACAGTACCTTTCCCTGCAAGCACTCCGTCTCTCGACAGTTACCTTCACTGAATGCACTCCGTCTCTCGACAGTTACCTCCACTGCATGCTCTCCGTCACCTTCGACGTTACCTTCACTGCAACGCCCCGCCCTCGACAGTCCTTCACTACTGCAGCTCTCCGTCACTCGACCGGGTATTTTCAACGCACGCTCCGTCTCTCGATAGGTATTTCCGCTGCAGGCCCTCCGTCCCTCGACAGTTACCTTCACTGCAAGCACTCTCCGTCTCGAACAGGTAACTTCCCTTCACTGCCTGCGCTCCGTCTCCGACAGGTACCGCACTGCGGCCCTCTCCGTCAATCGCCAGGTACTTCACTGCCAGCCTCCGTCTCTCGCCAGGTACCTTCACGTGTCCCTTACGCTAACATTGCAAAATTGCTCATTCCCAACTTATTTAAGAGATAATTACGCCCTTACACAAAAACTATACCCGATAAGTAATTGTAACTGTCATAAATGTCAGACAACATTACCACTGTATCTCCATCCCTTACGTCCTTAGCCCTGTTACCCCTGAGAATCAATTAGCGCCCTAGCTAGAAAAGCGATGTCTAGGGAGCAATTTGTAAACTATTGTCCCAGAATTACAAAATGCACTCAAAATATTTTTCACGGAATCTCTAGCATCGTGCACGGTGGGGCTCAGTAATGACAGCGAAACAAACATCAGGATACCGAAACGGACGAAGTAGTGGGAGATTCTCGGGGACACGATAAAATCACAACGTCCCAAGCTTGACAAAGTTTTGCTCAATAATCGGGCTTTCGGACAAGAGAAATCGGCAATCTGCCTACATTGTGGGCCATTTATCCATTTGGAGGTTTGTATGCTGAATTGGCCGATTCTTTGCCCAAGTGGTTGCTCCTCGATCTGCAACTGGCTTTTCTTCAAATGTTTGGAGCAGTCTGAACCTCATCCGCCGGTTTATGCCAACGCCGCTCGTGTTCTAATCAATGGGCATTTTATTGATGATCTACCGCTTTGTTTGAAAAACAACAAATAGAATAGTCGCACTTATGTGACTGAGTGTGAGAAAACTTGCATAAAAAAAGCTTCATATCGCCGCTAGGCCTTCAAAATGCACGCTAACGGACACTATATAAGCAACAGTTACATGTCGTCTGCGCGCGCAGCAGCGCGGAAATTTGGGACCAATCGGGTCGGAATAAAGGCCACTGTGGTCTTGTGAGGCTGCTTTCTCAATATATTCAGCCCACAGCCACTTAACGGATGCGTGCGTGAAAGGGCATGCTTTCGCTTCATCGAGGATCAAAAAGTGGGGGGGGGGCCGGGAACATTTGATTATGATGTCCCACCCCACTTCGAAACGTGGGGGGGGGGCGTTGTCCCCCCTCCCAGGATCGACACGTGGGGGCCCATGCATCCTAAGAACAATTCCCCAGCATTGAAACGGGGGGGGGGGTCGGGTTGGTTGCATGGCTTCCGGCCAAATGGACCATCCCAGCTCCAAATACGGTATTCCAGGAAGATTGTGACAACAATTTTGGCTGGATTGTAGGTTTTGTAGGAATGCAATGATGATAGAGACGAGCTTCCCTCGTATGTCGTAGTAGTAGTTGATGGGTGAAAGTATAGTTCCGTAACATCAAACTGCGCCTAAGCCCTGGACTAGAGATACAAAGAAAGTGGTCTGTGCTGCAGATTGTGGAATTTATTATTTAGTAAACATTAAATTTTGCGGGGATTTTGGCACAGTCCTAGGCTTAAAAGTTACTGCGTCAGTAATCTTGAATTGCCGTGACGGCAATTTCGTATTTTTAAAAGATTATGCAAACAAGAGTAGATAGATGTCAAATAGCCCAACAGACACTGTAGTCTGTAGTCTGTACAATACGAAAATCACACCAAACTATTTTTTATTCCTTGACTTTAGTCAAAGCAATCTATGCAGTCATGGCAGTTGTGTTGGTGTGTGTAAGTTGTGCCCATGTGTGTGTGTGTGGTGTGTGTGTACGTGTGACACCGTGTGGCTTGTTAACACGATAACTCGACCAAACATTGGGGGACAAGTTAATACTTGGTATGCGAGTTTCCCCATAACGAGTACATGATCTCTATTTGTAGGGTCAGATCAACAGGATCAGGATCTGAGGTCAATTAACGTCGAGCATCAAAGGATCACTAAGTCTCTTGGCTTTTTGGTTGTGTTTTGTCGTTAGGTTTGTGTACTTGTAATGTATGCTACTTAAAACATGTTCTTGCAAACGAAATATCGGATGTAATGATGCAGTGAGGACTAATGATAGGGGCCAATGAGATAACATTAAACTGTGCACCGTTTCACTCCTCGGTGAAACAACATCCCAATGTGAACCCCTGTGGTGGCAAAGCCTAGGTAAATGGTTTTCATCTGCATTGGGGTGGTGGTAAATTTGAGCAGAAAGTATAACCTTTGTACGGCGAATCTCACAAGCATTAACAATTTTATGACTGGAATCATATTCTTTCATTCTGCAGTACTGACTTCAAGAATGAAAAGGGGGGGTTTTGTCCATACCAATTGTGTTTGTTCAATTCCATTTTTTGGACTTTAAACCTTTTTGTTCCATATATTTTCATAATGAATAGCTGTAGCCATGTGGAGGACAAAACAAAATTGTCATGTATAAAACATTGACATTCATGCTATATCTATTGACGGCCTCGGCCTCGGAAGGTGTGGCGTGGCCTCGGCCCTCGGCCCTCGATGGGTGCGGCAGCGGCCTCGGCCTCGGATGCAGCGGCCTCGACTACAACACTGCCACAGTGGGTTGTTTATGTGGCGATCCCACCTCTGGATGAGCGGGATGGCCTATATAGGCTCTTCAAGTTTTCGCATGGCCGGATTTACGGCGGAACGAACGCACCCTTCCGCGTGTGATTCTTTAGGATAGCCCACCGGGGAAAGAACCTTTGTGACTACACAGGATCTCTCGACTGATTCTAGGACGGGGAGAGTAGATGACAAAAGAAGGTATATAGGGGTCTGTCCCTTTTTAATGCGTGTTTGAATATAACAAAGTATATGAAACATAGAATACGAAAATGGAACAACGACGGCACATATAACACAATGTACCAAATACTCAAAGGTCCCACTCAGTTCAATTACCAATTAACCTGAAATCGATGCGAGAGTTCTCAATTATACAAGGACAATATTCGGCGGTAAATCCAGTTCAGGTTAATCCACGGTTATGCGACTCCCACGCGAGTAGGTGCCTTCCGCATGCAGCCCGTCTCCACAGCGCAGGTACCTACACGGCATGCGCTCCGGACTCTCGACAGGTCCCTTCACAGCAGGCTCTCCGCACCGACAGGACATCACGGCAGCGCTCCGTCTCTCGACACGGTATCCCGCTGCAGGCCCTCCGCAATCGACAGAAACCTTCACTGCAGCAATCCGTCATCTCGACCAGTTAACTTAACTGAATGCGCTGCGACACTAGACAGGCGCTCCGTCCTCAGGCAGATACCTCCACTGCATGCGATCCGCCTCGACAGGTACCTTCACTGGCATGCGCTCCGGACCCTCAAGGTACATTCACTGCAGGCTCTCGTCACTCGACAGTACCTTCACTGCCCATGCGCTGCGACACTCGACAGGCTCTCCCCCCCCTCCCGTCACTCGACAGGTACGGTCACTGCAAGCACTCCGGTCACTCGACATGTACCTTCACTGAATGCGCTGCGACACTCACAGGCTCTCCGGTCATCGACAGTACTCTCACTGCAAGCACTCCGTCACTCGACAGGTACCATAACTGCATGGCGTCCGCCCCCTCGGCAGTTACCTTCACTGCATGCATTCCGTCACTCGACAGGTATTTCACTGCAAGCGCTGAGTCTCTCGACGGTATTTCAGATGCAGGCCCTCCGTCACTCGCAGATAGCCTTCCCTGCAAGCACTCCGGCTCTCGACAGGTACCTGCACGGCAAGCACCCGTCTCTCGACAGATACCTTCACTGAATGCACTCCGTCTCTCGACTGGTACCTTCACTGCAAGCGCCCCGCCCCTCGACAGGTACCTTCACTGCAGGCTCTCCGTCACTCGACAGGTATTTTCACTGCAAGCGCTCCGTCTCTCGATAGGTATTTCCGCTGCAGGCCTCCGTCACTCGACAGGTACCTTCACTGCAGGCTCTCCGTCACTCGAAAGGTACCCTCACTGCATGCGCTCCGTCTCTCGACAGGTAACATCACTGCATGCTCTCCGTCACTCGACAGGTACCTTCACTGCCAGCGCTCCGTCTCTCGACAGGTACCTTCACGTGTCCACTTACGCTAACATTGCCAAAATTGCTCAATGCACAACTTATTCTAAGAGATATTCCGCTTACAACACAAAACACTATCCGAGAATAATTGTAACTGTCATAAATGTCAAGACACATTACCACTGCATCTCTATCCTTACGTCCTTAGCCCTGTTACCCATGAGCATCAATAAGCGCCCTCACTGAAGCCCTAAGCCCGGCTTAACACAGTTACTGCAATTGAAGGTGATGCGCGCTAACACTACCCCCCCCCCTCCCTTGGGTCCTAACCAAATGCTTCCCATATGTATCAGTTAGGCTTTCGCCAGAGCATAACACCTGCCTTAACCGTTACTGCCATAGAGGTCAACGAGCGCTAACAACTAACCTCTAATTCCACTCACAGACTAAGTCCCGTCTATCGTCAAACTCCTCCTCCAAAGATCGTGAAATCTGGTGGTAACCAGAAAAACAGCCACCAGACGCCGACGCGGCCCGATGCAACCCGGTTTTATTCCTCTGCTACTAGGCTCTGATTGGCGGACAACGGTCTTGCGGGACCCGCGGGGAGAGAATTTGAGGGGGGGGGGGCTAATCATTGTCGCGGCCCACCATCTGAGCGGAGCGCCACCATCGGTTGGCGCGGAGCGTATCCGAAAAATTTTCGTATGACAGACCCCCCCAGATCGCAGGAGAAGCTACCTTTCGTGCGTTTTCAAGCAGTAACTGACATTCTAAAAATTGGATTCATGTACCACATTTTTTTTTATTCGCCACAAACGAATTACTTCTTACCCAAGGTAAATCAAGTAAAACCTGAATCTAATAGATAAACTTGGAAAATGTCATTATTAAGGCCCTACAAAAATAGGAATAGCCACATACGTATCGTAGGCCCGAACATAGACAATTGAGGGATCTGCGGAAAATATGTAATGAAAAAAAAAATCAGTGAAACATACAAAATGAATGGGGGATGTGTGCCCGCAGAAAGGACACGAGTGTTGGGCAAAACCAATAATCATGTTATCAACATCTAGTACCCAATCTCCAGCAAAAGGAAGGTTGATACACGGGAACTCAATGCCATTAGACTGGAGCATTAGGCGTCTATTCGATCGAATTAACATTTGACGTTACCAGTTACCGCTATTGTCGAACAAACAGACAACGTCAGGAAGTTACTAGCAGGGTTCCTATCTCCATGTTATGTGTGTGGGAGAAACAGGGGCGTCGGCGTTTTGAGTGAAGTGGGGGGGACACATCGAATGCGAAAAGGACCATCTAGTCGGAGCGCCACCATCGGTTGGCGCGAAGCGCACTGAGAAAATTTCAGATTTTCATAACCTCAAGATCGACGGAAACGGCATTGCCAGGCCAATAGCACCCATTACATGTTGTGATTTGAGTAAAGACAGACAAAGAGTTGCACTGTGCATGCTAAGATGATTTAACGAATATCACACACGGTATTTTAATCACCTTTTCTACTCTGGCTTGTTTGCATGGGATCCAGGGTCTACCGAACGGACAGTCAGTCACTACCAGCGCGCGCGAAGCGCGCGAATGAAAATTACATGTTTTTTAAGTGAAAAAGTTCTGCAGGAAATCCAGGCATTTCTTTCACTTTGCTTTTGACTTCCCAAATTTTCGCCGAATATTTCATTCCAGAATGATTGGGGGGGGGGGGACAATCGGGGACAATCTGCCCCCAAGGCTTCTGACACAATCGAGTGCAAAAATTCGAGCATTACATCGCATATTAGCCTACAATGCCTACAACGAAAAACACATTAATAATTATGCAATTCTGGCTATTTGATTTAAAAATCGAGAATTCGGTATGAAACATGGGAATCCTTCCACTTCGGACCTAGTCGGGTCCAGACCTTTACCTGGGGTCCGCACCTGGAATTAGTTGACCTTAGACAATTCCAACGCGATATGTTTGGTTAGACAAAAAATTGAAATCGTTTAGAGTGATACAAAATCAGGCAGTGCCTATTTTTTTTATACGGGTCCGGAAAAGGGGGGGGACGAACGAGATGATATCCCCCCCCCCCCCCACTTTTGAAAGTGGGGGGCAGGTTCCCCCGTCCCCCACCTGTTGACGACCCATGCGAGGAACTGTGTAGGCCTACGACTCAATACGTTTTGCAATTCAGAGAGGTGGAGTCAGATGTTACTTACATAGAACCATAGAATATATGTGAAACAACTGACAGAAGGCACGTAAAATGATAAATGCACAACCCCCAGTAGGCTTCGTGTTTTTACGTTTACACGAATGGTTCGCGCGTTTAAACGGACCAAATTTCTGGTAAACGGTCTTGATCCCCCAGGCCTGGTTTGTCCTTCATGTTACTTGCGACTAGAAACGGACATTCTTTACTCAATCTAAATGAGCCAAAACCTTGATCTTTCGTCTGGGGTTACTACCATTGTGGGCTGCGGCAGTCGAGTAGGTAACCGAACGATAGGGCAGTGCTGCATTTCGGGGCGTTATCGTAGCAGAATCCTACGTATTGATTGTTCTTCAGATTGCAGAGCTGTGATTAGCCGGACAAGTCCAAAAACATTGCTCATTGCATATTTATTTTTGTAATAGCTGAAATTAGTAGGCTAAACATAATTTTTACCAAGTCACAGGGCGGCCCAAATTTAGGCGGCCCAAACTGCGATGACAGAAAGTGCGGGGGCTAAAGTCCCCGCAGCCCCCCCCCCCCCGTCTACGCGGTCCCGGTCTGGTCACTCCCACTAGCTGTCTGCCTCTAGATGGACCAACCCCCCCCCCCCCCCCCCCCCCCCCCCCCCCACAAGGCTCCAAAAGGTTTTCTGGCCAAATAATTCCTTAGGCTTGTCCCGATTGGCTGCACAGATCCACAGACATCGTCGAGCAATGCCCGCCGTCTGACTCCGATTGGCTGCCCGATCATCGAATTAACGGCACGGGCACTCAACTCCCCTTGACATAACCCAGGGCACGGTCTGCTGTCGCATCCACGTGGACTGTGGCTCTACACTTCCCACAGGCAGACGTAAGGGCTAAAAGCCACGTGCGCTCTCATTGGTTCACGGACAGCGGAAGTCACGCCCCACAGCACAGGTGCTAATGCCTCTCGCAACTTCTCGGAAAAGCTAAGGGGTGTTTTATTGGATCAAGCGCCGGGAGGAAAAGCTTTCCGCGGGTGTATATTCTGCTCAGTCAGGGAGTTGGATTTCGCATACGTTACAGAACCAAACGAGGCACATGCCCCGGGCAAGCTGAGCCAACAGGTAACCAGAATGCAAGGCATTCATACTCGGAAAAATGATGGGCCTGGATAGGTGCTATCTTTGTCATGTAGATTTTTTTTTTGAACGGTAACCTGAGTTAATTAGATCCCCCCAGCCTTGGGTCGGGGATACCCGGCCGTATCAAATGAGATTGACAGTTCCCGTTCCCGGCATTTGAAAAATTAAAAAAAAAGTCCTCTGATGACCGTAAAATGACCTCCACTTGAGCAGGAACAATTGTAGTTCACATCCACCAAGTTTCGTTCAAATCCGACAAGTTGGAAAATCGCATAAATCATGCAAATTGCTTCTGATTGAACTTGAAATGACATTTTCGGCGACCAAGGTTGACCCCACCCTCCAAGTTCGTTCCAGCGACGAAGTTGAAAAAAAACCGAGAAATTATACAAATTTGACCTCCGATGACCTCCTCATGAATGACCTCCATGTTTTTCGGGGCGGAATTGTTATCCCTACCCACCAAGATTTGTCTACATCGAAACAAACTTTATTCATAATTTCGCATGAAAACTCCGAAATAGAGGGCAGCAGACATGCAGTATTGCCCACTTCGATACTCCATCTGAGATTTATGGGCGTGGACATGGTTGGTTGCCCCACAAGTTCGTGTCAATCGGATGTAATCCATATTCTTGGCGGTTTTGGGAAGGAGGACATTTTTTGCAATATAAATGACAGTCGAAAAGATAGTGTTAACGCACATCGAACACACACTCCATTTCAGAAATTGTGTTGCTTGTATATGTCCCTAGATAGTTTTTGTGCTCTGAAAGAGATTTTAGTTCTACTGTACACAAAGTTCCCTCCTCTGGCATGGCTGATGTGAATCGGTCATGGCTATGATTTTGACCGCAAGCAAAATGCGGCTAAAAATGTTAAAACAAAGCTGGCCAGTGCAGCCTAAAAGGCTGACAAAGCTCACCTGCCCTCCGAAAACCTATTGGGTATTTAATGCGGACCAAATTGAACCAAAATGAAACTGGTAAATAAGTTAAGAACACGTAAAATAACGCAAACCACATTCACTAGCTCTCCTCAAAACGGTGAAAAACGGAAAATGCGCACACGACAGGAATCGAACCCTGGCCGCGAGATCCGAAAACGTTAGTTTTAACCACTACACCAGCCTTTCGGTCACGTATGGCGGTGTGTGAAATTGTGAATATCTGTATCTAACCTATCGATCGAATGCGAAGGACGTGATTTGCTACTAACAAAAACTGTGGTATATTATTTTCGGAAAATTGTTGAAAAGATGTAGACAATCCGACAGGAACGTGGAATTTTCCGGACATCAGAAAAGAGGAAGGCGAATCCTGTTCGTGACCCTATACTTCCGCTGTCGTGTTGTTTTGTTAACCTAGGCGAATTAATTGCGTGAGACTGCAGGCAAAGCCACGTAAAATTCAATTCTTTTATAAAATAATAGCCTATTTGAACACAGTTCATTGAATGAAAGGGAGCAGAATATCAGGATTACGTCACTGTATCGTTTCTTACACTGCAAAAACATCAAGGAGGCGAACACAATCTTACGAAAGCACTAAGGTTCGCATTTGGCCCTGGGCAATGGCTGTGGTGTGAACGAGCTCGTCGCTCTGCAATGTGCTTCTCCTTTGACGTCTAAAAGCGAATCAGCTTCCTGTATTTTCGGACTGAGTTCAACGCTATAATGGGGGTTATTTTATGGGATCACCTCTAATTTTATTTGCGCGAAACATCATAAATGATTCAAGTCATTTCGATCGGTTGCAAATGGAACTGCTATTCCTAAAATAAAATAATATTTTATCGGTGTTTACTTTCGTAAGAAGCCCAGAGACAAACTTTTGACGCCAGTTGTTCTATATCAACGTCTTTCCTCTCCAACATGACAATGGGCAATCCTCGATTGAAGCTGTTCGGAGCTGTCCGCCGCTCCAATTCTGACGTAACCTGACTAGAATTAAAAGTATTACCAAACTACATGCAGCATTCGCTGTCAATCGCATTGGCTATAGGGACTTTTTGCACACACGTCACCAGAGAACGTTCATATTATAACATAATAACATTCCATGACTACTTTTTATTGAAGGCGACCTGCGTCAAGGCTATACATAATTTAACCAATCGCACCAAAACGACTACACTACAGCGTTTTCATCGCTCTAAAAACGTAAATCCACTGGGCATTTTTGTCCGGGCTCCCGCGTGCATTTGTTGGAACTTTTCCCGCATCCGTGTATGGCTACACAGAAGGGGAAGACGCACCCATACGGCGATCACGGGGGGAAGCGGTGGTTGGGGGGGTTTTGGCGGGGACTGCCCCTCCAATACTTTTTGGGGTGGTGGGGGGGGGGACATAATATAAAATATATCCCCCCCCCCCAGATTTTTTACGGACTGGCGAAAAAAATCCTCTAATCATAGGTTACAGTACGGACATAACAACAAAAGTCTAACTTCATATTTCGTTATTTAGATTGCTACAATTTTATGTGAGAAGGAAGGCCGAAGCAAAACCAAGAACCAACGCGGCAGTATTATTTCCTTGCCTTTTTTCCTGACATGTTCCCTTACCTTCAGCTATATCAAAAACCCCGCAGATGTGTGTTGAACCAAAACCTGACACAAAACGATCACCTCCAAAATATTTACTCAGCGCATGAATGATATACTTGTTGCTTTGACCAGGTCAAAAAGTCATCGGGGCAATTGAAAAGGAAATAACTGAAAAAACTAAAGCCTGGTAAGAGTATGTATACCTTGAAGAGTGAAGGTAAGTCACGAGTCAAAACCAGCGAGGTCCAATGTTTTCCATTCAGATCGGAAGTCCCAGCGCCGTAACACTACGTCGCAGACTGCCGGCAAAAGGCTAAATATGGAGATCCCATCACTTTAGCAACATTCAATACTCATAAGTGACTGGTGTGGGTCAAAGCGATAAGAGTTGAATGACGTGGCATTTCTTTGATCGGACGACCACATCTTAACCAACGTGAAAAAATAATCTTTTTTTAGGGTACTATGTGGGGGAAGAGAAGTGCATACAGGCCTATATCTTATCAATTGCATCCCTCCACTTTACCCTGGACACGGCAGTCATTGTAGGTCCAGTCAGTGTCGAATCGCATTGGTGTTCATCACTGTTGGTCATTGTCCCAGATCCTCATCAATACTGTGGACTGAGGGTAATCCATTGCCATCAATCGTTCCATTTGTAACAGCAGATTAGTCGGTGGTTCTTTTTCACAAGTGACTGTGGATGTATCATTTTCACATTTTTCGGCATCAAAGTGACGAGGGTGCATCATTTGTTGAAGTGCAATGACTCACCTTGTCTGGGTACACGAAGGGTTGGTCATGCAATTGACCAAATGCATAACTGTTCGAATACTTGTATCAAATCCATTTTACCAGCCAATCAAATGTCTTATTGCTTATTTTTAGGGTCAAACTTTCACAGGCTTTCAAATCACATAATCCTTCCTACACTGGTGTGGATTAGGAATGTCCTCTCTATGTGGCTCACCCCATGCAGCACTCCCATAACAATATATCTGGCTGCACGACTATAATACAAATAGATAATAGAACTGACAAAATCTTGTATTTCTAGTATATATAAGCCAGTTAGAAACCTTATTCTTACTTATGTGGGCTCAGTTTATGTTGATTCAGTATGACTTCTGGCCAATTGTTTACCAGGTTATTATCCTGGCAATCACTTTTCCCAACTAGTGTCACTCATGTGACAGTCACACCAGATAGAGAGGCACGGTGGAAGAAGAGAGATACTTATCTAATCGACTTAACCCCTGCCCATTTCTGGCTGGGGTAACAAGGGTCTGCCCTCACTCTTGCTAGCACCTCGTCATGGACCTCTCCTCCCCCTCACCCCGTCTACCCAAGATAATCCCATATCCGATATCCATAATATCGTATAGAAGTATCCCAAGAAGAAACGTATCTGCTGCCTTTCAATTCGGAATTTGCAATGATTCAGTGATGCGGCTTCAAATTGGGCCTAATTTTTCAATTTTCATAGGCTGCCTATGACACCCTGGGGGAGGGGGGGGGGGTGGGCATGTACGAAAGAGGCGTATCTGCCTTGCAATTCCCACGCCACGCCATAGCCACACTTGACCACTACTGACAGGAGGTACAACACATACATACATAGGCTGGTCACTTGGTGCTAGTCCAATTATCAGACATATCAGGAATTATAATACAATTTAAGAATTTGTAGTGTCGACTGGGGGAATACTTGTAGTGGGTGGAAGGGGAGAGGGAGGGTGGATGTACGCAACCCAGATTTATGAAAGGGCAACACACAACACTTTTGGTGGTCGAAAATGTAACACTAAATCGAGAGGAGGTATAACGCAAGAAGAGGCGTTTCTTCTGCTTTGCATTAGAAATTTGTGACAGAATGCAGTGATCAGGCTTCAAACAGGGGGCTAACATTTTACATTTCATAAGCTGCCTATTAACCCTGGGGGAGGGGCGTGCAAGACCAAAATTGCCACCTCCCACCCGTAGCACCCCCACTACTGGTCAGGATGTCATCTATGCGGGTCACTGTCCTAATATAAAATGACAATTCAATCAACAGAATTTGTACTGTCCCTTGTCTATGGGAATAATTTGGTTCTAGTCAATACTCAAACATATCAGGAATAACATTTACCTGACAATTCAAGAATTGTAACTGTCTTTTCACTGGGGGGCAATAGTGTTTTTGGTCCCGGCTAGATGCTTGTTCTCTCTCTGTATAATGAATTGTTGCAGAGATATAAATAGGATTGTCCTAGGTGACCTGGAATACCCTGGACCCTGATCCCAAAACATTAGGGTTATTCTTCATCATTGTACAATCCACACCCTCATTTGAACTTGATAGATACTTGCATTTATTAGATATCATGCTTGATAGCAATGGCAAATGTGCCAATTTATCCACAAGTCCCGTGTTTAGCTGTTTAGACCTTCCACATTCATTGAGAATCGCTTGTGATAAGATTACGTAGTATGGTAGTGTCAATTGACTTTTTCGTTTGTCTTAACAAGACGCTTTCCAGCCAACACATAAAAAGTCATTCAAAATCACAGGTCACACAGGTCAAATGGGGTCAAAAGGCCAATAGGTTTCAATGAGGTCAAAGTTGTCCCAGAAGTATTTCATCCCATACGAAAACGAAACTTATCCATTATGACAGTCCTCAAATGTATTCGCGTGCCGAGATATAGACATGTTTAGCTGTCTTGACCCTCCACATTCATTGATATAGCTTGTGATAAGAGTCTCCGAGTATGGTATTCATTGCCTTTTTTTTGTCCCTTAACAAACGGCTTCCCGCCAATACAAAAAAAGCAGGCAAAATCACTAAGTCAAGGTCAATGATGTCAAAGGTAAAGGGTCACATGAGGTCAAAGGCGGTCACCAGATGTATTTCCAACGCAACGAACAAAACTTTCCATTACACATCACTCCTAAAAAAGTTTCGTTGCAAGATATATAGATTTGCCTATACTGACCCCTAAATTACCTTGATCTCACCCAAAAACATAGGGGTCAATCTCCGCATGGGTTACAAACCTACCTACCAAATATGATTTCATACCCCTGCTTTGGATCATTAGATCTCGGGCGGAAACACTTTTCAAAGTTTAACCTCTCATGACCTTGAACGACCATCGATTGGTACCAAAACCAATAGGGTCAGCCCTTCATGGGTGACACCTACCTACCTGATATGAACATATACATGCTTGCGTTTGGGTAGATCTCGCGTGGAAACGACGTGGTCACCCCACACACACACACATCCACACACATAACACCACAACCACACCCACACAACACACTACAAACACACGCACACTCTCATGCATAACTGCATCGATTCCTTTTTGGCTTCGCCAAGGAATCAAAAAAATCGCCGGCGTCCAATCGTTTCCGTTCAATGTATAATACAGTAGGAAGGCCCCGTGTTAAAATAACTTCGCGATTCTGGCAAATATGATTTCTGTCCATACCTCGCATCTTCAGTTGTTTACATATAGGTAAGGCCCTAGGAGAATTTGGTTGGACTTGATTCATGTTGCCGACCCCCCCCCCCCCACCTACCCACTACAACCAATGGCTGGAATCCACTTCCATTGTCTTACACTGCCACAGTTTATTCTACGCATCTCTGATCCTTTTGGTTCAGATTGGCTTTGCCAGCCTGACTTGTTGTTTTTAATAGAATATGAAAGCTATATGTAAGCTGACCAACAACAGGGCAGGGGATCATTCACATCACTATGGAAGTTCACGTGATTAACGTATGGAACTATACAGCCGGAGCGGGGCGAAACAATTCTGAGACATTAACAAATTGGACAAAACAAATCCTGAAAAATGACCAAGTGTCTTCTGCTGACTGGGTCAATCCTTTTTAATATCAAATGCCCGAAAAATGCACACATTTTCCATGACGCTGATGTTCAAGCAAATTTTCACTCTGCGGGCAGAAGCCTCCAACCCAATTGGAAGGGTCCTCATGGAATATCTCTAAACATGGCTATGGCTACGAATGGAGACCACAAATGAATTACATCGATCAGTTTTTCGGAAATTTTCCTGTCAATTTTCAGTCATTGCATACTTGCCATAATTCGCGGGAAGTGCCGTGCTCTCCTCTGCAATCTGAGTGGGGGTACTTTACGCGTCCACTAATGGGAAATGAATATTTCAGGTTTCCTTTCAAAAGTGTTTTCTGAGATAGTCATTTCAGAAATGTATTTGGTCAATTGTGGGCGATGCTGCTTAATTAACTACCATAGACATGGGAAGCAAGGGTGGCGCTAGCGGAGGGGGGCTTGGGGGCATGCCCCCTACCGGCCCGTCTGTGAACTCTGGCCCCCCGTCGGGGAATTTTTCTCGTCGGGGAGCCCCGAGTGGGTTACGCTAAAATGTAACACCCCCACGAGGGCTTATTGGCCCGCAAGTTTATTCCCAAACTTCAAAATGCTAGTGAAAATTCCTATTTGAAAGCTGAAAATTTTCGGCACGCTTCGCGCGCATCATATCTTGTCTAAAATAATATCAATTCCCCTCGTTCGATTTTAAGATCAGCGCAAGCATCTTCCAACAGACTAACAATCGTGGAAATAAATAGATAGGAAACACCAAGCCTATGAATCTTGAAATGTCCCTGCAAGGAGATTAAGGTTACAATTCTTTTGGTGGAGCTCGTTCTGCGTCTATCACTGTTTTTCTCTGTGTAGAGGGTTGTGCTTTCACGACGCAGTGCCCAGGTAATTTTCCTGTGCAGTTATCGGGAATGCCTGGGGCCCTATTCTACTCACTCATAAGGGCGGTCTGATTTGAGTGGGAAAGTATTGAAAGTAAGCAATGCTCTCCCACATGTGTATTTCATTTTTTCGTGTTTTTTTTCAAGGAAAAATTTCAAAAAAATGAAAACATTAAAATGAGGTTTTGACTTAGTGGGGCGGGTGAGCCTCGTTCGGGAACTTGCCCGCCGTGCCCCCCCGTCGTAGATTCGGACCCCCCGTCGGTGAAATCCGTGGGCCACCACTGATTGGAAGTACCGTTTCCGGCAATCTGGGGGATTTTTAATGGCTCAAAATGTCCTTGGACCTATACGAGACCACTGAATGCTGGCCAAATTGTAGGAATAAACGCGATTAGTTTCCCTTCAAGACGTTTTCTTGAATACAATTTCTGAAAATTATTGCCAATTTTAGAGACGTTTGTCACTGCCATATGACCCAAATTAGTGCCGTTTCCCTGCAAATTCTGGGGGGGGGGTGGTATTAAAAAAACAAACTTTTTCTTGTACGCTACCCGCCCACCAATGGTGGCGATCCGCTTAGATTGTGCTACACGAGAACTCATATGTCCCCCCCCCCCCCAATCTAAACACAGGATCGCCGCCCCTGATCTGGTAGAGGGGCCTGATATATCCCTCCATGCAAATGGTTGGAGGGGAATTATAATACAACACATTCCACCTCCTGGCCCCCATAAATACCTGGGTTAGCAAATATTTTTATGCCTATATTTACACATGACCATGCACATACAACCTATTGGGTGTAAGTTTCTAGGGCCTACTAATTCTTCTAACTTCTTTCCGGAACTTCATCAATAGCTCTATATCTAATTCCTACTAAAGTTTGCGCTCCCGAGCCGGGCATTTAGCAAAACTTAGCATGATTGGGTGAAATTCGGGTTCCAAATTGAATTTTCTGGAAGGCAGATCTGTACAATTCACCTGAAGCTAGAAATATTCATACTCTCTAAAAAAAATGTTCCCTTTTCTTGGGAAATTCCAACTAAATTGCCAAAATCCGTAGGTGACGGTAAAACGGAATGTAGTTTTGGATTATTTTTGGCTTTTTTTTTGTTGCACATATTTGCATTGCGCTCAGAGACGGCGCTCTTGGTACTTAAATCCAATTACAAGTTGGACTTTTTCAAAGGTGCCGGGCGATCTAGATAGCTAATTTACTTGAGCCATAGAGTGTTGATATTAAAGGATCCGGTTTTCAAATTATACAGAAAAGAAATGTTTTCCTGTAAAATTACATCTAAATTGCTGCAACTCGTAACGTAAAAAGTGACTCTAAAAGTGAATTTGGGGTCACTT
Organism: Sclerodactyla briareus; assembly: GCA_026419785.1. Lineage (NCBI taxonomy): Eukaryota > Metazoa > Echinodermata > Holothuroidea > Dendrochirotida > Sclerodactylidae > Sclerodactyla > Sclerodactyla briareus. The sequence goes on along the minus strand of JAODTK010000223.1, from coordinate 43,853 downwards.
TGGAGGGCATCGTATTCTGTAATATTGTTCCGTTGGGAGACATAATAATAATCAATAATCAAATGCCCAGTTCTCCCGATATTTGGCTGTTTGGTGGATGTTGGAGGAAAAATGAACATTCAAAGGACCCGTAAGTTCCTGAAAAACATTTTCCTAATCAGATTGCTCGAATCTGTGCTGAGAGTTTGAAATTTTGAATGCAAAATTTGGCGCGCTTCTCAGTATTAGTTTTATTTGGGTATCTAACCATGTGATTCGGGAAGATATTGTTATACTTTCTCCTGACTGGCCATGGTAATGGCACATTAAGGAAGCCGTTCACTTCCACGAATCCAGCCCCTCCCTCCCTTCAAACCCCAGATCTGTCTTTTGGTCGTGATATTTCCGTACCCTAGTATTGCGACTATGGTTCTAACAAACTGGGGCACGTGGCAATGCAAAATTGCGATTCGGTTCCTCTATAGAATGCATCAACTTTTGCTTGGCAACCACGTGGCTTTGCCCCTGGACCCAACAGGGACTTTGGTGGTCCCCTGTACTGGAGGCGCAATACTTCTAGCATTAGCCTCAGTATGACCCTGGCCAAGCTGAAAGCACCCGCATGGGAGTTGGGAGAGGAGGTCAACAAGCTCCTCCCCTTTTCGGGAAGTTTTCTGCATTCTCTGGATGAATAAGTGTTCATGCCATTTTCGTACTCTAGTTTTTTACCTATGCAGTGGCGTAGCCAGGATTTTTCTAGTAGGAGGAGCTGGGGGTGCAGGACCTTTTTCTAGGGGGCGACATTCACCATCTAAGCAGAGCGCCACTAATGGTTGGCGCGGAGCGTACAAGAAATTTGAGCAAATTAACTCCCCAGATGGCAGGAAAGGCCACATGAAATTTCCTCAAACTAAAAAAGTTGCCAGAGTAAATTTCCTTGCAACTCACGTTTATTAGGCCCACGAAGACGACACTATACTTTGCGCGCGGAGCGCGTGAGTTCCGCCACATTTTGGGGCAATCAACGAAAAGAATATGCACGCAGTATAGCTAAATATTTGAGGTAGGCATAATGCTTTCACTTTTGCTTTGTCCAAGCTCATTTCCGGAAGCTGTTAATTGCACTTTGGTGCGATATAGAACACCGAAACATCTATTCCGTTCTGTGTATAAACCATTCCTCTGAATTTGTTGGTTTTGCAGGCGGGCGTTGATGCTACTGGGTGCAATATAGCACACCTAAACATCCAGTCCGCTCCGGGAAATATTTTCGTTTCACCTGCTGATATTATAGTAAACTCCGGGAATTTGGCACTTCAGTGGTCGTTGATGCAATACGGGTAATGACAGAACCACTGAAAACTAGGGACCGCGCAGAAGGAAAAAATATGCTGGGGTGGGGGTTACGGAGCTTATTACCATATCACGATCCGCTATTTCGGTCAAATTAGCGATATCACTTTGTCGAAAGTCAAAACGTATTCTGGAAGGCGGCAAGGGCGCAGCCACTAGGGGGGTCCGGGGGGTCATGACCCCCCAACTTTAGGAAAGGCCTCCATACATATGAGTTTTCACACACAACTTGTTTCCCATCACTGCTTCGGACCCCCCCCCCAAAAAAATGCTCTTGAACCCCCCCCCCCCCCTCCAACTTCCAGACAGTGGCTGGGCCCTTGTCTATGTCTTCGCCTCCTTCCGTCCCTCAAAGTCGTGATTATAATCCTTTTCTTGAGTCGGTTCCAAGAAATATTCGAGACGCCCTTTCGTATGCGATTTTTTTTGATGCGATTACTGTAGGTCGCGCCCAATACGTTGCGCCTATCATTACGGAGACACGTATACATATACGTGTAAATAATTTAATAAACACGACGGGCCGCGACGGTAAGTCCCGTAGAAAAACCCATACACATACAGCTCTACTCGGTCAAAATACGAGTTATGTTATTCATTGTGCGTCATAATTGAGTCGTGTGTGGACCACTGACCACATAAACAAAGGTACAAGATGGCCGACGGCAGAACGATCCGCCTCCCAACAGAATTCTGACGTTAATCTCTTGCAGGACATTTCGAAGATATTCATAAGGATTGTGTATCCTATGTTTATATGCGACGATTGTATATCTGTAGGAAGATAGAAGATGGATACGGCTGATCTCAAACTCGAGCGAGGAACCTGGCAATTTTATGGAAGATATGAGGCGCGCAAAACGCGCTGAAAATCTTCGACTTTATTATAGGAAATTCCGAATTTTCGCTATAAAGAAGGTGGGGAAATATTAATACTGTTGGGAAATAAGTCCTCGTTGGGGTGTGTAAATTTTTGCATTACCCACCACGGGCTCCCGACGAGATGGGAAAAAAATCCCCGACGAGAGGGGGGAGGTTCCCCGGCGGGGTTGGGGTGGCCCTTGCCTCCTCACCGCCACCTTGACAGATTTAATCTACACTGTTTTCGTATTCTCATCAAGCGGGCCCACATGTTTGGGTGCGTAACTTCATGGGCATTGATGTGCCTTCGACTGCATACTCCACGTATGGGAAGCCACATTCTTCAACAGTGAAATGAAGTTTTAGTTGCGTTGAAGCCATGTCATATTGTATTAATATAAGAATATGAGACCAGCCCAATATCTCCAATCTTGGAGCTCTGCCCGCAGTTGATAGGTATAAGAGAAAGAGACTGGCGCGCGGGGGGCGCTGAAAAATTCAGCTGCTCGGTTTCAAATTCAGGTTTTCGGGCACAAATCCGGTCCAGTCCAGTTTTAAACAAATTCGTTTGGTACATATTTGGCCTCGATTTTAGTCGTATTTACGGGGACAGATACTCCGGCCGCTACCTACTTAAACAGCTACATTACTTGAGTCCATATAAACCCCTGGGCTGATGGGACGAGAGTAGCGCGTCTCCGATCAAGCACAAGTCGCCTACATGAAATGATGGAAATCACCCCCACCCCCTCCATCTCCAACCAAACAAATGCTATAATCACTCAGTGCACTGTTTGCATACAAACTCATGCTTCAAAGTGGAATTGCCAGTCCGGAGTATGATTGATATACCGAGATTTTAGCAGTTCCTTCTTTTGCGCAGTTATGACTATGAGGACACCTTGGACAAAAACAGATCCCTTTTTCGCGCGTTTAAGCGCGAGAGTATTTTGGAATACTGAATATGATGTCCTAATTTGCCCCCTCTTCGTGTTACATGCGCAACATTGACTCGTATTGTGAGAGGATTGTGATTTTTCCAAAAATGAAAAAACAACAACAGACACTCTAAAATTTTAGGGGGGGGGGGGGGAGGGGGGATTGGGGGGGGGGGCGACGAAATTCCATGGGGGCGCCCCCCCCCCCCTCGTAGCTACACCACTGTAGCTATAGCTTTTTGGCTTTCTGAAATTAGTTTCAGAGGAACTGGCACCTGGCAATGAACAATTCGATCTGCGTCCTCAGAGGAACCAGCGTTGGTTTAAGGGCCTGCGCCCTCGGACGGAAACAGGGGACCTACGGTGGGCCCTGTGACCCCTGGCAAGGAGATGCAAAGGTCGGGAGAGAACAGCAGGGGAGAATTGAACCCCATCCCAGCTCCATCAGTGGAACATATAACATATCCTGGGTCAACCACAACATTTGACTAGTTAGATATAAATAGCAGCCACATGGGCGCAAACATGTCCCACTTCCAAAAGTGGGGGGGATATCATATCATTTGTCCCGCCCCCACGTTCCGGACATTATTAAAAAATAATTTCAATTGATTCAATTTTTGTTCAACCAGACAAGCTCGAGTGGAAATGTCTTAAAGTCCACTAATTCCAGAAGCGGACCCCAGGTGATGAAGATATGGACCCAACTAGGGCCGAAGTGAGAGGATTACCCATGTTTCATCGAACGTTCTCGAATTTTAAATCGAATAGCAAAAGTGCATAAAATCTCACGTGTTTCGCACGCAATGGCGTTTTCTGTACAGGCCGTTGTAAATAGCGATTTTGTAATGCTTCGAATAAAGAAGCCTTGGGAAAGACTCCCCTCTCCCCATTTTTCCGAAATGAAGATTCGGCGAAAATTCGTGGAAAATTGAGAAGGAAAGGGCAAAGTGGAAAATTGCCTGAATTCCGCAGATTTTTCTCGATAAAATGCCCGCAAATCATGCGAAAATCCACCCAGGGGACCGTTCGGGGGACCCCTGGATCCCAACGCAAACAAAGCCCAGGTAGAAAGGGAATACAAAAATACCATGTGTGATATCAGTCAATCATCTTCGGATGCACAATGACAACTTTTTTCTTTCACTCAAATTCACAAGGTAGATCATCGGGTGCTATTGAGCGGGGCACGTCCACCGTTTTGATCTGGAGGTATGTGTTATGAAATGAAAAAAAAGTTGAAAACGATTCGGCCAACCTAGGGGCCGCTCTCCGCTTAGATGTTTCATTTGAACCCGATGTGCCCCAAAATTTTACAAAACGGATTGACGCCCCTGACCGACCATAGTTCGTGAAAGATTGTACAAGACTTGATTTGTAAGAAAATGTCCACATTTCCGCATGGGCTACTCGTCAGGGTGATGGCGGCCGCCGATATCGCAATATTTAATAGCTCTCATAACTTACCCTTGTAAATTGTTATGTCGATACGACCTATGGTGGCGCCCACGCTAGTTAGTAAACCAAGATCACCCCCCCACCCCCAACACAACACCACAACACACGCTCCAAAAATCGAATAAGAGCGGAATTCTAATGTTTTCGGGCGATTATGTTGAATTCCACAAGGGGTGATGTAGCCACGCATACCAGTGCGCGGGGAGCGCAAAATATTTGCCACTGGCTCGGGCTTTCATCAAGACTGGGCTCTCTGCCTACAAAATTAGGGGGAGGTCCGGTCAAGAAAGAAAACAGGTTCTTAAAAATGGTCAGTAAGTGAACAACAGAAAAAATAACTTCATAAGGGTTTGGGGAGGGCTTTGAGAATGTCTCTAACAAAATTGCAGTCATCTTAATTCTGTTTGAAGTGACCAAAATATCAAAGCCCTTTGTCAGTTACAACTTCCGCCGGAGGAAATTTCTCTAGGAAACCCTCTCCACTATATGGAACTACTTTGTAACTTCAGTCCTAAAATTTCATACGTTCTAGGCCTAGGTGATTCTATCGGATCGACATGCAATACATTCGGAGCTAGCTACTGAGAGCGTGTCACGACTGAGAGCTTCATTGGGTTCCAGATCAATTGGAGTGAACACAACTGGAGAGCTTTAAATAAGGCTTTAAATTTGGTTCCGAAAACTCTGATGAATGGGCTTGTTTCTTCAGTGTATTACGGTTTGAGTGGTTGGAGTCTAGATTGCTAGCGGTGGTACCGTCGGACATCCGACTGGCAATTGTTTTTTTTTTTTTTATTTTTTATACAAGTTTCGAATTCTAGGCCTAAGTGCATACAGCGCATGTGCCGCCGAATGCAATAAAGTATTCGACAGAAAAAAAGTCGAAAACAAATGTTCCTTTCATACAAGAGTTGAAAGAGGTTAGTTGGAATTTTCAAGAAAAAAATTCACCTATCAGGAGATGACGTTATGTCTAAAGGTAAATCGTCAGAACACCGGTCCTCAATGATTGCAATTTAATTGATTATGGAAGAAATGAGCCTCGTCCTAATTTAAAGGTTTCACTCACGAAAATTTTATGCCGAGACTAGCCACGAGTGACTTCAGAAAAAAAAAAAACGGCGGTTGATGAAATTCTCACATTGAAAAAAATGGGCGTGAACCCCGGGACCCAAACCCTCCGTCGACGCGGCCCGGAGCGGGAGCGGAAGTCCCTAGTGGACTCACCGTCGCCAGCAGGGGTGTAGCCCCCCCCACCCCCTCCCCCTCACCCCGCCTGTTATTTTCCACCAGGGGCGTAGCGAGGGCGTTTTGATTGGGGGTGTGGGCGTTTTGATTCCGTTTGATTTGCACGCGGATCTGGCAATGGTGGACTAATATGGAGGAGTGGAGGGGGTTCCCCTCCCCTCTGGAAAATTTGAATATTGAAACGGCCTCAGATTGCAATTGGTGCATGTTTCAGTAAAATAGGGCGTTCCGTAATTAATCGGATCCCGCCCTCATCACGTATCGCGGGTCCGGGAACCTTTCAATTTGGGAAACGCCGAAAAAGTCTTGGCCCGGATCCTAAACAATGCCCGATTTTTACTGCAGCTCGTGAGTATGAACCAGGCCAGTAATACCGATTGCGCGCGAAGCACGCAAAAACTTGACACTTGAATGGGGCGATTGATCAAGATTTTCGGCATTCAGTACAAACTAGACAATCTTTCACTTGAATACTAAGATATCTCAACAGATTTTAACTATTCTTGCAAAAGTTTGGTAGTTTCTGCCCGAATTTCCGAATTCTAAAAAAACTGGGAGGGGGGGCTGCCCTCTATACTTCGCCTTGTACTTAGCTATGCTGCTCGCAATGATTTCCCGCCTAAAAAAACGGACGTTTCATTGTTAATTCTGGGAAATTCTTTCTTGATTGTGTCAGCGACAAAAAAAATGAATGCTATCTCTGACAATGAGACCAGAAAAAGAAGAAAACAAAATATACTGTCAAACAGGGACGTCGCGAGCGGGGGAGGGGGAGGGGGGGGGGGGGCTCACCCACCAACAAATTGGTCCGAGCGGACCTGCAGTTGGAATTTTCTAAGATCCAGTTGGACTTTCTGACAGATCGCCAGATGGTATATTTTACGACAGGGCCGAGGCCCAATCAACTGTTTTCCAACTCGACCAGAAGAATATTTCTATTCATGTAAAAACGGTGAAATACAATACAACAAAGAATTGTTAATTTTTCACAGATAATGTGCAAAATTTCGCGCGCTTCGCGCGCAATTACAATGCTTCTTACTTCCTAACCCCCATTAAAAACACCCTGTTTACAGCGCCGCCGTGATTGGCGTCGGTATTGTACGACAACCAAAATGGTGTCTATTGCTATGATTAGAGATTAGGGCAGGGATTAGATTCGGGTACAACATACGGAAAAAAGCTTGTAAAAAAAATCTGCGAATTGACCACAAGCAATTTTTTTACATTAGGCTAGTGCAATTTCGTTAATTCTGACATGGAATTAGTAAAATATGCAAATAACGTCCTGGATAGTCAGCTGAAGGCGGGACAACGAGATCCTGTTTTTCCAGTGTTGCCGAAGGGACCCCCACCCCCCCCCAACAACAAAATGCTCGCTTCGCGTGCACTGGTTAGCAGTAATAAGAGACAACACTGTTGAACATTGGGTTAAAGTCGGGGCAGCAGATTAGATCGAGGTCTGACAAAATATGTTCAATTTTTCCACCGTTTACAAAATTTTGTCACAAAAATGCCCAGGTTTGTCAGCCCAAAACGCCTGGGGGAGTTAATTTCCGCCCCATCTGGGGGCTGCGCAAACCAAAAAATTAGTTGGACGCTCCGCGCAACAAGGTGGCGCTCCGCTTAGACTAGTATTCTGGTGCCCCACTGAGAATGTCTCTGCCTCCTTGTGCCCCCAGTATGAAAAGTCCAGCGACGCCAATGGCCAAGGGCGGTGATCTGTGTCAAATATTGGGAGGGACATATGAGCTGGCACATCTCTAAGCGGAAGCGCCACCTATTGTGAGCGGGAGCGTAACAAGCGGAAGTTCTCCGTTTTACCGAGCCCGCGATTGCAGTAAACGGCAAATTACGGGCCATATGGCAAAGTATAGCAACACCCCTAAAACTGGCAATAATTATCGGATTTTTTCGTTCCAAGAAAACATTTTCGACGAAACGGATCGATGTTTATTCGCGTACAATTCGGGCCATGCAAATCGTTTGGACCGCGTAGTGTATACAAGGAAAATTTCCGATTTTCCAGACTCCCCAGGATGCAGAAAACGGCACTTCTCGATCCGTATGGAAGTAAGAAACGTTCCCTAAAAACTGGCAATAATCTTCAAGAAATTTATACATCAAGAAGCCTTCTCGAAGGACCTGTTCGGACGTTTAGTCCTTACAATTCGGGCCCACCATCAGCGGACCGCGTAGGGTACAAGGAAAAATCTCCACCCCCCCCCTTTTAATACCCCCCAGATGCAGGGAACGACACTCTCATGGGCCGTATGGCAATTAGCAACACCCCAAAAATTAGCAATGAATTGCAAAGAGTTATTATCTCAAGAAACGCTCTGAAGGACTGATCTATATGTTCATCATTACCAATTCGCGCAACATCAGTGGACGCGTGGAGTACAAGGAAATTTTGAGCCTTACGAACCCCAGATTGCGGAAATGGGACTTCCCGGGTCTTATCGACCAGTAAGCAACATCCCTGAAATTGACAATAAATTCCGAAATGTATATCTCAAGGAAAACGCTCTTGAGGAACTGATCTAGTTCATTAATTACAATTCGCGCACCATCGTGGACGCGTAGAGTACAAGGAAATTTTGAGGCCTTACGAACCCCCAGATTGCCGGAAACGGGACTTCCGGGTCTCATGACGTTCCAAACATGCCATGCAAAGCATGCATGCAGTCTGAACAATACGGATCAGAAGTAGAATAAACTCTAGCTATTGGGTGGTGTGCAGTGTTAAGGAACAAAATGCAGTGGTTCCAGCATTGTTGTAGTGGGCTTCCCCCCACGCCCCCCCCCCGCCCCCCCCCGGGGGTGCAACATGAACCACGTCCCAGGCCAAATTCTCCTTGTGGCCTACCCAAATGTTCACCCCACTTGAAGAAGGCAACATTGGAGAAAAGTAATATTGAATTAGAATCGAAAAAGTTTGTACTACGGTTTGATAACATGTACCGGAAAAGAAAGAATTACAGGCTGCGCGCAGGCGAAGTTTTTTGCATTTCGGCCTCAACATTAAAGTTGAAGCACTGTGATAAGAAAATGAGTAGACCTTGTGTTTATGCATACTGTACATATGCTTAGAGGATTTTTTCAGACAGTACGAAAAATATGGGGGGGGGGGGGACATTTGATAGAGGTCCCCCCACCAAAAAACTAATGAGGGGACATGTCCCACCCCCCCCATCCCCCGGATCGACGCCCATGCCAGTGGCTGACTGGCAAAAATTTGATAGAATGCCCGAAATAACGCCAAAAAATGGGGCCCGCATGGTAAGTACTACACGGTACGCCATGTAGGCGGTCCCCTGCAGGTAAGAATACAACCGACCCAAAGAATAGCCTACTTACTGCCATGAAGCCTCAGTAAAATGGCAGAAAAAATCACAAGGATCCCTGAGTAGCAAGTCGATTAAGGACATGAAAATGCAAAAGTATTTCTGGAACGATGTGAGGTAGAGTTTCACAATGCACAGATTGCATCTAAGGTCACCAAAAATTTCTCTAGAGTGAGAGGAGGGGCCGGGATTCGGCGGTCCTCTCAAAGTGAGATCTAAATTTACTTAATCCTAGGTGCTGCCCGCGGTTCGAGTTGGCAGGAGAAAAAAACAAATCGCATCTAGGACAGGTGAAAATGCGAAATTATTTCTGGAATGAGTGAGCGTTCTCGAGTGAGTATTGACACCACATTGCCTCTCGGTCACTGGGGAAATTGCAAAATTTGGCAAAGGGGAGGGGGAACCCAGATAAATTATCAAATTCACCATGCCGCTAAAAATTACGTTCTTCGCCACTGATTGTTACTTAAGATTCAGCACTGCTGTCAGTGTTGTAGTCGAAGCTTGCGGCGACCCAGCCGGCCCGCTACCCTCCCAACTTCCAAACCGAGAGTGCCACTAAGCCACTTGAAGCCCTATAAAAGCACTTGGTATAGGAGTAGGCAGGCCTACAGTTATATGCGTTGTGTTACTGTGTATCTTACTCGAGCTTGATGTCGAGTAACATTTCCGTAACATGAGGTGGCATGAGGTGTCCACCAGTCCACCCCGGAAAACAGTTCTAGATGAGATATGGGCTTCAATTGACTAACTTCATGAGTCCATATCTGTTGAACTCTCAGTCTAGATTGATACATTTTCAAAAAGTTGACATACCGCTTAAATAAAAAAGGCCGGGATCCCCAGATGACAAAAAAGGGAACGCCAAAAAAATGCACCTTTCAGTATGAGGGGGTGTGGGGGCAATAAGATGACCCTAGCTACGTCCAGGCCCATGGCGAACGATGACTTTAACTGGGGGTGCTGAGCTTCCTGACAAAAAAACCCTTACCTTACCCTCTGACAGGAAAACCATATTTTGTCATTTAATTTTTCAGATTTTTCTTTTGCGATTTTTTGTCCTTTTTTTTAGTTTTTTCATAGGGAATCGCGTGATTCCGATTGGACGTACACCCTGATGTACCAGCGGTACGGTCCACTAATCTGTTAATTAGCAGAACTAGGTCGGCAAGGGCGTCCCATGAGCAAAAGCAAAATAACAGTGAACAGCGGGCGCAGTAGCCAGGTTCTGGTGTAAGAAGGGGCGTACGCGAATGGCTGATGATTGGGGGGGGGGGGTAAAAGATTAGTTTTGCCGACGGATCTAACAATGCTGACTGATACGTGGGAGGGGTCCAAGGGGAGAGGGGTCCCCCTCCCCTTTGGAAATTTTTTATTATTGAAACGTCCCAGATGCAATATGGTGCAATATTTCAAGTAAAAATGGCTCGTAATTACTCGACCCCGCTCACCACATACGTGGGACCTTTCAATTTGGAACGCCGGAAAGTTTTGCCCCGCCGCTTCCTAAAGAATGCCCGATTTTTACTGCCAGCTCGTGAGTGTAGGATGCAGATCTCAATAAACACTGCGCGCAGCGCGGAAAAATGGGACACTTCAAATCAATGGTGCAATGATCAAAGTTCGGCCATTTAGTACTTTTCTTTTCCATTATGCTAGGGGATCTCTAACCAGATTTTAACTTATTCTTTGCTCAAAGTTGGGTAGTTTCCGGCCCGAATTCTTCATCTAAAAAAGCGGGGGGGGGGGGTGCCTCTATTCTCTCGCCGTGTACTCTAGTTCTGCTCGCTCGCTGAGTGATTCCCAGAATAAATACCGACTGTTTCATTGTTGTCTGGCGAAATTCTTAATATTGTTTTCAGCAAAATGGCTTGAATTTTTTTATGTATGTCGGAATATACGACCAGAAACGAAAACTGTCAAAGAAAATGTCAGTCTCATGGAAAATAAAATGTCAACGTAACGCCTTATTTCCCCCTTTGCCGAATTGCCGACTGACTCGGTCATTCGTCCAATTACCACCGACAGGCGGCGCCGGTTTGTTTTTTTGTGCGGGCCGTCACAATATAAGTTTGGCGGCGTGCCATTCTCTTGACGACGCTGAATGGGCCAATTGATGAAGAGCCAAAAGTCGAAATTAGCCGATAATAATAGAGTCTGGCTTACGGTTTTTTTCTATTCCTCTTGCACATTTCCCTCTTTCCTCTCCTCTTTCCTCTTTTTTCTTTTCGTTCTCCTCTTTTGCCGACAGACCGAAAATTTGCCGAACGGCACGCACGAAATACTCAAGGTGTCCCCATTAGGACCGCCGTCAGTGAGGTATAAGGAAGGGAGTGTCCTGTTTTCATATTAATCACTTGATAATAATTACTGTCTTTCAGTTGGTGTAGATCAGGGCGGCGATCTGTATTGAATATTGCGGGGACTTACGAGGGTAGCACAATCTAATCGGAGCGCCACCATGGGTCTGTGCGCGTAGCGAACAAGGTGAATTTGCAGTTTAATTGACCCCCAGATTGCAGGGAGGGAAGGAAAACGGCCTAAATTTGGGGCATGAGGCAGGGGACGCATGCAACAACCATAAAATTCGTCAAGAATTCCCGAATTTTTTATTCAAGAAACATTCTTGAAGACAATGATCAATGCTTCTTCCGTACCAATTCGGGACACGTCGGTCGTTGACGCTGTAGGGTACAAGAATTTTTTGTTTTACAGACCCCCCCCCCCCCCCCCCCCCCCCCCCCCCCCCCCCCCAGATTGAAAGGAAAAGAAAACCGCATTTCCGACCGTTGGGCCAGTAAGCAATGTCCTAAAATTGGCCACAATAAAATGTTCAGAATTCTTATTTCTAGAAACGTTCTTGAGGAACTGATCGAGGGTATTCCTTACAACTTCGGCCAGGCCGCCACCATCGTGGACGCGCAGGGTACAAGGGACATTTCTCGTTTCATAGACCCCCCTCCAGATTGCAGGAACGGCCATTCCCGCATGTATGGCAGTGAGCAACACGTTCTCCAAAAATTGGCAATAATTTCAGAAATCGGTTTTCAAGAACCGTTCTTGAAGGAACTAATTGACGTTTTCTGACAATTTGGGGCCAGCATCCAGTGGTCTATTCGTTTATAGTACAAGGAAACTTTGAGCCTTTAGAATCCCCCCAGATTGCCGGCAACGGTACTTCCCATGTTTATGGCAGTAAGCAAACAGCCCAAAATGACAATAAATTTCTGATGAAATGTATATCTCAAGAAACACTCTGAAGGAACTATATACGTTTATTAATTACAATTCGCGCCACCAATCAGTTGACGCGTACCGTACAAGCCAATAGTACTGACAGACCCCCCCCCCTCCCCCCCCCCTCCCATCAGATTGCAGGGAGCGGCAACTTCCCGCAGTATGCAATCACTCAAATTGACAGTTGTAAAATTTCGAAAACTGAGATCGATGTGAATCCTTACATTTCTTCATCATGCTGTCCATTCCTACCATAGACATGTCTTAGAGATATTACATTGAGGACCCTTCCAATTGAGTTGAGGCGCTCTGCAGATTGGACAGTGCTGAAACATTCACTGTCTGGAAAATGTGATGTGCATTTTCGGGCATTTGATTGAAAGGAATTGAGCCAGTTAGCAGACAAGTTGGTCATTTTTTCAGATTAGACTCGCTCAAAATTTCTCCAATTTCACCATGTCTCAGAGTTGTTCGCCCTGCTCGGTGCCTGTATAGGTCATACGTCAATCACGTAAACCTCCATTACTAAGTGCACGTGCCCTTCAGTGCCTGCTGTTTTTTGTACATTTAGTCATCTTTTATTTTAAAAAACAGCACGTTCAAGCTGGCAAAGCCATCTGAACAATAACGGATCAGAAGTAAGACTCTTTCAAACTGTGTGCAGTGTTTTAAAGTGTTAAGAAAATCGCAGGTGGGTTCCGGCATTGTTTAGTGGGGAGGGGGGGGGGGGGGGGTGCAAATGAAAATTCAAGTCCTCTAACCCAAATTCTCCTCGTGTTGGCATCCTATCTGTTCACCACATAAAGATGGACACATATGAGAAAGAAAGGCTTCTTTCCCCCAAGAAAAATCTATTTGCCAAGGAATCCATGACTAGATTATTTTACACGTGGGTCCACTGTATTATACATGACAACGGGAAAGATAGGATACGGCGCGCGGAGCGCGATTTTTTTTTGGCATTTCGGCCTTCTCAACGAAAATTTAAACAATCAAATAAGAAATAGAGGTTTAAGACTCAAAGTAAATTGAATAACAACTTACGACAGCGCTGATCGAAAAACCCGCGGATACCAAATTCGTGCTGCAAATATTGGTCATGCAGCTTTGAACGCTAAAAAATTCGACCGGGGGTTGCTGGACACAATACCTGAAATCTTAGCAGGGGCCTAGCTACGTCCCCGCTGTTCAAAGGGAACTGTCAAACTCACGAAAATAAAAATGTCAAACGCTAATGTCTTTATTTCTCCCTTTTGCCGAATTGCCGGACAGACTCCGCACTCGTCCCCTAAATTACCACCGACGGCGACGGGCTGTCACATTATTCTACTGTTGCCGACGTGCCTATTCTCAGGATGCCGACGCTGAATGGGGCAATTAGATGAAGAGCCAGGAGTCGAAATAGCCGATAATAAAGTCCTGGATTCCATTTTTTTCGTTCTATTCCATTTCCATTCCCTGTCTTCCCTTCCACTCCCTTTTTATTTCCCTTTTCCTTTCCCTTCCCCCCTTTCTCTTTCCTCTTCTCTTTTTTTCCTCTTCAGTCTTTCCCTCCTCTACTCTTTTCCTCCTTTTCTCTTCCTCTTTCTCCTTTTTGCCGACAGACCAAGATTCGAGACGGCGACCAGAAATTTGGGGTGTGACACCCCCCACACCCCCCGAGCTCGCTACGGCCTTGCTTTCCTCCAAGCGCCAAATCAGCACCACGGGGCCGTACTGGCTGTTTGATATTCTTGTTCTGGCAGATCCCTTATCTCCAGAATCGACCGTCATTGTGCGTTCAGAACAAGGCTACGAAGGCGAAGGGCAAACGCACTGAAATGAAAATGAAAAAAAAAAGAACAACCGTGGTCAAACTGTATTATAATTGAATTCGTCAAGGGCAAAATATTCGTATTTGTCTCGATAGAAGGAACTGTATATTCACAGACTTGTCAGTAGTTTAATGATTCGCACTTTTCGTGCTGTCCTTCCAAAACAAGGGGAAATTTTATTACGGTACTAATGAGTTTTCGCTTTTGATTATTAGTCAGTTCCCACTTGACAGCATTTCCATCGTAAATAATAATGCGGGCCAAACTAGGGTAAGGTTTGTTGTTTTCAACTAACAGCCATTGTTTGTGTAGATATTTGTATTACAAAAAACAGGGACAAAAGTTTTCAAAAAAGTATCAGCTATCATAGCAAAACAGCTGATGCGAAATAAATATAGCACTATACGGCTTTAAGCAAAGTGCAAGTGCCGCTATATGCTTTGTGACTGACAGTGTGGATGAAATTGCTATAACGGCTAATTCAAATCAGCAATCATAGTTCTGAATTAGACTTGTGGCTTCGTACATCACGAAATCGAATGCAGAACATGGAGAAGACGTTTGTTGAAGCACTCAGAGGGACATACAGCGCCGACATGAAGCCGAGGAGAATTTCGTTAATATGGTCCTTATCACCCGCCGCGGCGCGCATTAGCACTTCCGCTGAGTTTGATTACTAAGCAATGTGGTAGGCGATTGTGTCATATATCTTCTGTATTAACCTCACAATGCATACATCATTGCCACAGCATCATAGGTGCTAACCTAGCCTAAGCCTAGGCGATTTCATCTAGTCTATGGTTGACCTTCCAATAACATTGACAGACTGGTATAATTCAGTTCGCGTAAGCAAGGGCGACTGCATGATCAACCCACTAGTTTCATACACAACCGTTACTTATTAGGCCAACTCATGATTTGTCAGCTGGGCTTGCTAGAGGGAGGTGGGGGAGGGACCCAGGGGGATGGATGCCCTTGGTATGCTATGGCCATTTTTCATCATTTTAAATTTTCTAAGGCCTCTGAATCAAACAAATATGACGGACATAACACAATATCAACTTTTTAATGATAATAATAATAGCAAATAGGACATTTGTCTAGCACCTTTTCGAAAAGATACAAGGCGCTGTGAACACTTAAGACAAAAAAAAGAGAAAAGAATAAAACACACACTGATAATGTGAGTTACACAAATAAAATGTCTCTTGAGGTGAGCTTGAAGCGGTGGTGGAGGTGACTGCACGTCGTGAGGGAGCCATTCCACAGCTTTGGAGCAGTGGCGGAACACGATGATCGCCAACACAGTGTAGGTGGTGAGCTCCTGAAGTCAAAAAAAAAAAAACAAAATTTGTTAGCATTTGTCGAGTGGTAGCTGTGAAGGTTGTGGTTGGTTTGTTTAGAAGGCATATCTCAGACACATACTGTGGAGCCTTCCTTGTGTAGCTGTTGAACGTTATGTGAGAGTTTTGAAGCAAATGATAGGGATGGATGAGAAGCAGTGAAGCTGCGTATGCAGGAGCGAGGCGAGGTACATGTAGGCTGCTGAGAAATTAAATGGGCAGCTTGTTCTGAAGGAGTTGAGACGATAGATGAATGTGCTCACGGATGGGGTTTTTTTTTTGCCCACCAGGTGTGGGGAATGAACATCTCCCGAGTAGACTCTGCCCTGTCAGCGCCCTCAGCCTCTGCCCCAACGTAGTCGATCTGGACCTCTCTGAATCTGATCTCCAAATGCGTCCGATGTCCTGAATGAAAGTCATATCCTGTCTCCAAAGATCAAATTTTGAACCTTGCGGGAATCGCATTCAAGACCATTCAACCGTGAGGGTAAAAAAAAAAAATACAACTTAGACGTTCAACGTGACTTGTTGCTACCCATAAACCTATATTGCATGCACCTCTCATTTTTTCACTTTGACACATTTCAGTATGTGGAACGTGGTTGCCACATAGGACGATAATCACCCATATTTCAATGTGAGTAGCATTAAAAAGTTGAGGAGGAAAAACATGCCTTGACCAACAGTGCTGCCAAGTAGTCTCAGGCTCACAATAGGTTTTCAAAAATTCATAGGTCAAATGTTCTGCAGTCCAAAGCCCTACTAACTGACCAACAGGTAGTATGCCAGAGAGTTTTTTTTGGTAGGCATTTTTTTTTCATCCCTTGACATGTGTGGGTAGTGTGTCCGGCTCTGATCCCAGTAACCCAATGCGCCTGTATGGGGTGAAGCTCATTCTCGTGGTGTTTCCCCAATTTGAGTATTGTACATAACCTATGTTTGGGGGGGCAGCTCAAAGGTCATATGAGGTGAACAGAAGTCAAAACCTTGAGATCACGAAAGTCCAGAAATGTTGGTCCGTCAAGTGAAATTGTACGCAGCGTTCTTGGGAGAGGACAAGTACTTCATCAAAACTTTTTCATTTATAGTGATTCATGGTCATGGATGAGCACAGCATAACTCACCTTCTCTTCCGATTTACTCGTGCTAGGATGATATCAAGACAGAGGGAGTGTACATGTAACTAATGCGAACCTGCTCGAGGATGGGGAGTGTTGTTCAAGTCCCCTCTAGAAGCTTGGTCAGCAAAAATTATCCGATCACATCTGGATCTAGGAGGAGCATTGAGGTTCAATGTGACTACTCGCAGCCAACCAAAAGACTCAAAGGACAACTGCAAGATGTTAAAACAGTGGCTCTATAATAGCCGAGATAAAAACTGGATGCGTCAGTTCCAAACCCGAAGTCATAGCTTCCGTATGGAGTATAGTCATTTGAAGTTTGTGTATTGTGAAAGCAGTGTATTGCGCAAGATTAAAAGATCAATCAGGCATAATACATGAGGGTCTACTTGCAAACAACCCTCCCCCCCCCCCCCCCCATGCAAACATTCTTGGTTTCTGTTTAATTGAAATTCAACATTAATTTCACTTCGAAAAGCATTTAGTCTATGGAGGGATGCGTGTAGTTGGTGTTGGTGTTGATGGTTGTTTTAGTGAGAGAAGGGACAACCGAACTTCTGCTAAATGTTGACAATTCAACAAAATGAAACAAATCACATACATAACATAATTTCCGTGTTGTCCATGTGTGATGCATGCATTATTGCACAATGGGGATTTCCCCAGAAGTTCGCTGCTCAATGGCCCAAACTTTGAAGGCCAATAAACTCCACATCGGAACATCACATTGAATGTGGGGTTTGGACCTATAATACAGTTTTCCATTCTCCACAAAATAAACTCTGTTGTATCTGAGCCCCGCCAGTTGCCCTTAAATACCAAAACAACCCCAGGAGTCAACTTACATTACAGCAGAAACATGAAGTGAAGATCAAGACTTACAGTAGTCCAAACGCGGGGGACTGCAAGTATAGCCAAGCCCCCTACGGAAAAATGTCCAGTGACTGCTGGAATTTGACCAGGAATGTTTGATTGCAAAGGTCATTAAATAATGAATACTATTTTTTTTTATTGCTATCGTTGGCCACTCTGCCAATTTTGGCCCACTGAAAAAACCTATATCTGCTTTCATCCATTGTCTTTGTCCCCAAAGGATGTGATATCATGGCCAGGAGCATTGCCCTAAGAGCAGTTCGGAGGGAAAACTTGTTCGAATCACACAGGAGGCAACGTGGTAGGGCGGCTGCAGTTGCTATTGGCAACATGGTCTGCCAAAACTGAAAGGAGCTGCACCTCGTCAGAATGGTATGATCCAAACATGTTGCATTATTTCCCTGGATAGGTCCAGCCAGTTCATAGAGCAGGGACAGTCCGTTGCAATTCTGGTAGTGGTACACAGTTTTATACTTCTTAAGTGTGCCCCTTCTGCCACTTTGCTCAACACTGGTTAAAAAGACCTATTTATTGTGTATTACTTCAACTATAACATCATGAACAGTTTTTAAAAGCATGAAGTCAGAGAAATTGAGCAGTCATGGCAAGGTGGTGTATGGTGATACCTGGCTTTTTGGCACATAACTTGATCCATGGAGGTATTAAGCTATACTAGATGTGGTTCCCCATGATAAGTACATGATTCCTATCGTGTTAGATTAGGGTCAGGTGGGGTCATCGCAGGTTTAAACGAGGTCAAAGTCAGAAAATCTTGTTTTCCACAATGATCCCATACTCCAGAATGCCTGAGTCCTACTTAATTGGAATTCGGTATGCAGCTTTTCATGAGAGTACATGAGCCATGAGAGGGGGGTCATTTTTGCAGGAAAATGGAAAACGCTGAGAATTGATTTTTGAGTTTGTTAGGCAAATAACTCCATCTACCTAGATGAATAGGTCATCTGGAGATGTGGCTTTCCTAGTATGAGTACATGTTCCCTTTTTTCTTTGGGGTTAGGTCAAAGGTCTTCTAGGAGTCAAGCAGAAGGTTGAAGTCTGAAATCCTTGCTAACATTATTAGTCTAGGGGGCCGGGCTCGATCCAGTTTGAAATTGGTAAAACTTTTTTTTATGGAGAGTACATGAAACCCCTGTTGTTTTCAGTGTGGATGGAGGGAGGGTCATTCTTGGGGAAAAACATACCATACTTTGGCCATTGTAATTCAGCTTTGTTACAGGAAACTTGACCTCAATTAAATGGATGAAGCTCATGCTGAGATACATGAATAAAATGTAATTAGCCATAAAAACTCCAACTGAATAATTCTGTCTAAAAATTCACCTTTCCTTGAATATGAATCGTAGTGTGGAATCATGGGTAATACCAAGGCATGAAATTGAACCTTGTAGATGATGTGACCCATTCTTGATGCCATTGCCCAACAGTGAGTGTCCTCGCTCTGATAGCACAGGTGTATTTGTGCTTTTCGTTCTTCTCTCCAGAATACGGGGTGCTGCACCCAGGAGGATCTCGGCAGAAGTCTGTCAAACTTGAGATGTCTGCGTCTGAATGAAACCTTCAAAAGGTACGCCCCTAGAACAGAGAGAAGGCTCTCATCATGGGTTTACATCATTCAAATACTGTAGGTAATAAAAATCCCCACACCCCCCCTCCCCCTTCCATCACATGCCCTCTCCAAACGAGCAGCATGTTGGGGCCTCCATGAGGTTGGGTCATTTTCGAAGTACCCAACCCAATGGGGATACCACCAATTAATTTTCATTTTCTATTTGCCTGACAACTTAATTTTCCCGAGAATGTTTGGGCATTCGACTTTCCTGGGAATGTCACTTAGGTTGTGCACTTAAGTTCTTCCTCTTCCTCTGTGCCTCCTGTAACTGAAAAAGTAGCAATTCAAATGTCCCACGTGAAGACACAAGTCATTCAACTTTGAAAATCATCACATAGATTACAGTCAAATAACAATATATCCAGAGCTTTTACCATGTCAGGACATGCTCAAGCCACTTCACAGATATAATTACCCCTGATCATTACTTTGCCAGAAGGTGTTCTCACCCATATCGAGACTTGCGCACTTCTTGATTGTTCACTCCCGACGCATTATTTCAGTGCATAGCTTGGTTCGTGTCCTTCGGGGGACTTCCCAATAAAGCAGCCACATACAGCGCTCCCTACCCTTCACAAGTCACCTCACAAATTACCCACTTTAACATGTGGGTGGCGTGGAGATTTCAGGAGATATGCCTTGTCTAAAGCACTGTGGACAGGACTCCATTTTCATAGTGGAAATTGAATTTGGCATCAATGGTTCTGCAGTCCTGATCTCTAAACCGACTGAGCTAATCCGCCTCCCATGGAGGTTTTCTGGAGCGGCAACGCTTGGATAGTGTCCTGTACTTCTTGACTAGCGAAGAGCGAAAAAAAATTTGGAATCGGGTGCTTGGCTACACTACACAACTTGCTGGTTGAATAGCTGCTATATAGCTGGTTGCGTTTATATTGAAATGATTTTACTGAAATCGTTTAGCACTGTTTTGTGAACATACCCTCTGAGAAATTGAGAAATAAACTGAACTGACTAACATTCCAACGTTTCTTCCTTCTCGCAGTGGTAAGAGATTGGAAAATTGAAGGAACTTCCGTCTCTCGAGACCTGATCCTCTCACAAACAACCCCCTCACAACGTGACAACCTCGTACCCTCTCTCCACGGAAGGCCACCACCCCCAGGAAGTTGTTGGACAGCCCCTCGAGCAATAAACTCTCAGCTCACCTAACCCAAGAGCTCGGACAAGTAGTGTGGGGAAGGATGAGGAACCACGGCGTCAGGACTGTTTCTCTGGGGAACCTGATGAGGTATACTTGCTGTAAAAATGGCAGTGGTGGTGGTGGTATTATTGTGGATGGTTTTGGTGTCGCATGTGTACTAGCCGGCAACACCCCTCCTCCTCCTTTTTAAAGCCTACTTAGTCCTTATTCTGGGAATTGAACCCTATTTCACTGGCAACCCCATCGTCTTTTCTTTCGCCAGAATCTCTGGTCGATAGACGCATTTCTGGCAAAGTTCTATTTTTATTAGTTTTCACGCTTTGACGTCGTGTTTTATTCGTCACGATTCCTGTCCCATGTTCTGGAGGCCTGGAATACCTCCCCAACATTCCAATCATGTGCTTTGAGGGTGCATGGATCCTGAACTTTCCATATTTTTTTCTGAGACATGTCCGAGTCTTGAATGGATATTCATGTCTACGCTGCTCAACCTCATACTTACAAACATACTTACACAGCGCTCCCCTCTATTCATCAGCCTAGTAGTCCCGTTTTTGGCAAATTCCCCATATCCCACCCAAACTGCCATCCCATCATCCTCAACATCACTAGGATTAGGCCTCCTCCTCACAATGTAACGAGTCAAGGCCTACTGCTGGTGGTCACCGCTTAGTGAGTCCTGTGACTGTTAGCGGAGGCTCATCGCAAGCGGTGCCCACATTGTTCCAATTCACTGGAGTAACTTGGATAACTCAAACAAGGAGTTTCTCCATGTAAGATGTACTTACTGCTGCATCCCTCTAAAGGGCCGGTCCACTAAACTATATTGGTTGTCGTGTAACGATCCAATATTATTGGTTCATGCCGATTAATACCGGGCCTACTATGACGGCTGGAACACCCTGCCGCCTGATGAAGGACTTGATTCGCTATTTGCCCACCATTCCATGTGTGGTGAAAGCCCTTCCTCCCCCTTCCCGGCGGTTTGATAATCACATATTTCCTATTTATCGTTTGGCTCAACGATTTTCTCGTACGACTCTTACCATTTTCGATATGACGCCATTTAGGAATGAGTTTTTTTCGAACACTTATTCATTTGAGAAGGTATTGTGATAATGTACCAGTATTCATGACCATTGTTACCACACCAGACCCTCTTCCTTCCGGTTCAGCCGAAAATCTAAAAAGATCGTGTAGCAGAACGATGAAATAAACTCGTTATAGTGTGGACCGGCCCTTAAAGATTTGCCTGCGAAAACTTGACCACTCATAGCAGAAGAGGTTACTCCATTCTGTGGGGCCATTTTAGTTTTCCTATTTGCACATGCCTAATAATATATTGCCCTTACAAAGCTTCAAATGGACCTTCGATAAAATCCTAAAAACCTGTTCAAAACTTTGCTGTCAAATCTCGCAAGGCTTGCATTGACTCACCCCACCTTGTAAACCCACAGAGTGACCATCAACATGCGTGAAAATTTTTGTTCACAATTGTTGGTGTCCATGTCATGAATATCTTGCACCTTTTCTATACCAGCATTCATCTTGCAATGATATTACGTCACCCCCCAGCGGATGGATGAACCTCATGCTTTTTCCCCCCATTTTGGGGTCATGTCAAAGGATGTTTCAGGTCACCAGAGGTCAAGTTTTAAATCCTTGTAAACAGGATAGTCCAGAACCTAGTTTCGATCAAAAGCTAAACTTTGGTGTGTAGCTTTGTTATGAGCACCTTTGTTACTGGGATAATTTTTCCAGCCCAAGGGTGGGGTAAAATAAGTGATAAGTTGTCAATTGGAATGGTTTCAATAGGTTACCAGATTGATTGTTGTCTGTGAGGTTTGCATCTGAGGAAAGATTAAAGGTCTCGGTTTGACTTCATTGTAGTGAAGGACAAATTCAAGGTGATTTTGATTCAGGTTTTCACAATGGACCATGTTTCCGATGGGCCTTTCTTTGACTACGGCTTTTAATTTTCTAATGTGTATGGTGGATCATGATGACACTTGGTCACATGATCCTGAGTGAAGGGCCTCTCGGGCTGTTTCAGCAAGTTCGAGGTCAGGTCATCTAGGGGTCAAGTTTGGCCATTTTGGCGAAAACTGCAAAATATTCTCGTACAGTTTCACATCGATTTCATGAAACGTTGGCCATTATTCTGGTGACAATGTTTCCTAGGGGTGTTCATATGAATGGAGGTCAAAGGTCATTTAGGGGTCATTTTGACCCTAAATCTAGGGGTCATTTTGGCCAAAAAAGGTGATTTTTGTGGTCCAACAAAACAAAAATGCCCTTCTTTCTCCACAGATTGAATTGGATGAGCGTGATAGTGTCAGTATTATCATCGCCCGGTTACATACGGGTTGTTCAGGAATTTTGAATCGAAGGTCCATCTAGGGGTCCAATTTTGGTCATTTCGAATTTTCGATCACACGTTCCAAGCGGCTTCTCCCTTCTCCTAATTTTTACATACGGGATGCGCTGGGAATTTGAGGTCAAACGTCATCTAGAGGTCATTTTGGCCAAACAAAACTCATTTTTTGGATCAAAAACTAAAAACTCTTTCTCCTTAAGATTGAAGGGATGACCATGATAGTTTGTCAATATTATCATTGTCAATGGTACATAACAACAACAATGTTACAATGGTTCAGGAAATTTTGAGGTAAAGGCATCTAGGGGTCAATTTTGGCCATTTTGGTTCAAACGTTCCAAGCGCTTCTCTCTCCTATGGGACAGATCAGACTACCAATAAAGTTGGGTCAGTTCTAATCAAAATCGACCCGTTGTACATTTGGGGTGTTCACGAATTCAAGGTCAAAGGTCATCTAGGGGGTCCTTACTGCAAATTTTGTTTCAAAAAATGGTACAAGCGGCTCTCTTTCCTTCCTACAGAAAATCGGATAATCATTGAAGTTGGTCAGTGTAATCTTTTACCAGTGTAACATATCATACCTACATACATATAGAGTGTTCAAGAACTTGAGGTCAAAGGTCATCTAGGGGTCATTTTGGCCAAAGAGGTCATTTGGGGAGTCAAACAATCAAGACGCTCCTTCACCCAAAGATTGAATTGGATGAGCGTGATAGTTGGTCAGTATCATCATCAGTGTTGTAGTCGAGGACTGGCCGGGAGGCCAATTTGATATGGCCGCGGCCTCGTTTGGCTTGAGGCCGTCCATACTACAGTGTACAACCTCGAGAAATGTGTCCGGCCTCGGCATGGCCGGCCTCGACTACAGTCCCGGAATTATCATTGACCAATAGTACATTACTGATTCTGGAATTTGAGGTCAAAGGTCATCTAGGGGTCAATTTTGGCCATTTTTTCTAGCGGTCATTTCAAGCAGCTCTTCCTACAGTTCGAATCAATATGCACAAAACTCGGTCAGTATCATCGGTGGACCTATGGTACAGACCTGTAGACAGCGCCTTACTACTGTCACTACTACAGAATAGGAATGATGAGCATGAATTGTGGTTACTGTTAACATTGAACCAATGGTCACTAAGAGTGTTCAGGAATTTGAGGTCAGACGCCATCTAGGGGCCAATTTCAGCCATTTTGTTTCAGATGGTCGAGAGACTTCTACTCCATTTTACTGATTAGAACACTCGTGCAGCTTCTCTTTCACGAATATTTTGGAGAATTATGAAAGTTGTACTTGACGCTATTTAAGCCTTTCTTGACTGATGAACATATTATGCCGAGATCATGTGAGGTATCTTTAAAACTTAATGCCATTCCTACAATCCCAACTGGTACAAATTGATAGGTGAGCTACACTGTGCAATGGCATTCTTGTTTTGGGTTTGTAGTAGTTTCAGGGCCATTTATGAGGATTCTTCCTTCCTGAACCCTTCTTACTAAACTAAGTGAACCATTTCACTATAAATGAAACTTCTCTCTTCAATGTGACAGAGATCAGAATCCTCCCTGGGATCGGCGGGGGAAAAGATGGGGACGTGGTCAAAGACTGAGGAAGAGATGCAGTCGTGAGTTGACCAGACTCAGAGAGGATGCATTAAATGCTATCTGGACCACGCCCTCCAAAAACCGAAGACCCCCGAACTTGAATTGACTCTTAAACGTCATAAATGCACCAACGGAGTCTCCGAGTGAATGCAGAGGATGATATCACAGAGTGCGTACACAAACCCAGGGTTCCCGAGGCTGCAGATGTTGTGTGTCAGCGATACGAGGTCTCTCTGATTGGTCAGATCTGGAGGGCCCTCAACAGGTTCCCTAGTCTGAAGGGTGCTCAGCATCAGGTTGGTTTCCATTGCTTGTGGGAGAGTTCAGCATGCTTCATGATCCTTGACATAGTTGATGGGTCTATGCATCATGACTGGGGTGTTTGTTGTGTGTGTGTGTGTGGTGTGGGTTGAGATTTGCCTAGCTTGATAACATGGTAACCTCACCCTGCATGGATGGGTGAAGCTCATACCTAGTATGTGTTGTGATGAGTACATGATTCACGATTGTTCAGGAGATCAGGTCAAGGCAATCTGAGGTCAAACAGAGGTGATCAGTCTAGAATAGTCCAATCAAGCTGAAGTTCGGCTTCCTTATGAGGAATACAAGAACTCTATCGCTCGGTGTTGTTGTAGAATGTTGCCGGGGGGTCATTCTGGGTATAAAAATGATAATAATAATCATATTCTTGCCAATTTGCTTTTTTATATAGTATAGAATACAATTCTGGTGTTTTTGTTAGGATTGTGGGTCATTTCTGGGGAAGAAATGGAGAGAGAGTTGAGAACAGAAGCAACTATGTGTAGGAGTGATTCCTTGCCAAATAGCCAAACTTTGAGTAACAAAAGGAGACTTTTGGGATCACCTAAATCTGAATATTTATTCCAAGAGGCAAGTATAAGCAGAATAATTAACTTACAACACACACACAACCAGATTGTGCTGTCAAGTGGAGTTTCCAATGTAACACCTCCTTGTTGGGACCTATATCGCTGCGACACTGGAAGTGTCCGGGGATATATTGGTTTCGCTTAGCCGAAAACTCTTTCATAGTGCTTTACGGATTGATCTGAAACTCAGTACACATGTCCGCCCTAGTGAAATCTGAGATGAGTTCGAAAGTGAGCATCACTGCATTGCTGGAGGCCGCTAATTCGCAATTAATATACGCTAAAATTTTCACAGTTAGCGGATTTGAACAAACGTGGTGTTTTAGGGACTATCGTTGATCCCGAAAACATGTGGAGATAAGTTCAAGGTCACGGAGGGTCAAATTTGCATAATTTTTGCCATCTTCCAACTTTTCAGATGTGAAACGAATTGTGTGGATGGGGACTATAGTTCCTCCAAGAAAATGTGGAGGGAGTTCATTCAAGGTCATCGGGAAGTCCAAATTGATAATTCATACGATTTCAAACTCTGTCATTTGAACGAAACTTGCGTGGATGGGAACTCATTTGTTCCTGACAAAGTTAAAAGGTCATTTCAAGACCATTGTGGGTAAAATTTGCATAATTATGTGATTTTTGTAGCTTACATGGGATGACAACAAAACTGGTGGATGAAGGCTATCTTGCTTTCTGACCAAAAGGAGGTCTTTATGGGAGGTTAGAGACTTCTTTCCAATGATGCTCAAAAGCGGGGGATATACATGTGGGAAGTTCCCTGCCTACACAGGTCTAGTTGCACATGCAAATAATACCTTGTGCCTTTGAATCCCTGCTCTCCCGAAATGGAAGGGGTTGCTATCTGCTCATGCTGGTAATGAGCAAAAACATACACGGTGGTTGTATCATCACGAATTGCTTGGTTCACTCCACCGTGATTGGGTACATCGAAAGTTGGGTACAGTGGTAGCCACACAAGGAACATAACTTCTCTGCCCTTTCTATGAGATGTCTCAGTGCCGAGCGTCAACGTTGAACATGCAATTTATCAGCTGTTTCAAAGTGTTTCACTCTCTCCATCAAAGGACATAACGGAGATAGAATGTGGGATAGAAGTAGTTAGAGTCAGGTAATTGACTTAGGGGTTTGTGGCAACACGAGGTCTGGTCATTACAAGAACTGGGTTGTGAATGATGAGGTCAAAAGGCAAAGTATGTGGTCGCCTAGAAGAACAAACTTACCCATTACAGCATTGCTCTGAATGTTTTGTTGCCAAGATTAAAAGGATTGCCCCATGGCAACCTTCGTGACCGGGGGACCAGATGGTAGTTTGCACAGGTGACTAAAATTCTTCAATTACGCCAACCCCCTGAAATGTTTGTTGCAAAGATATATCTTAGCATTTGGAATTTACCAGTGTTTTAGAGGTTGTGTTACCTTTTACAGAAGGAGGACATAGTGGACGGATAGCATGTGACAGCCAGTGTTTTTTGACACAGTGCAATTGACTTATTAGTTTGTTGGAACAAGACGAGTTCGGTCATCCAAAAAAATTACTCCAAAGGTCATTCTGAGGCTCAATAGATTCAGATGGTGAAAATCTTGTGAAACATGACAAGTCCAGGGATGTGAGGATTGGCAAGGAATACTTAAGCGTATTGTTTCTCCGGTTAACAGTTTATCATTTGGTAAATGAGAACTTATAACAATCTATCTGTGGATAAGGCATGAAAAGAATAAGATGGAAGCAAGTGATGCTGGCTGCAGATTGTGTCATTTGATCCTTCATAAAATTTAATGTTTACAATGAATAACACCAGTCTCCTTCATTCGATCTGATTTGCAGAACACATATTCTACCAGAATAAACGATTAGATGACCGACGCGAAGCTCCTCATTTCAATGGGAGTACAAATAGATGGCTGTGAGGCAAATGCATGGTTACCATGGAAACGTTATGGAATTTTATTTTCATATACAGGGAGAGAGAATACATTTTTCATGGGAGAACCACGAGAACCACTTCGACTGTGCACTCAGTGCCACTATTCAGTTGATATTTCCTGATGACTTGGGAGAATCCTTAACCTCAGAGATAGAGTTAGGTGATGGATTTTCATAATTCGGTCAATATCTTTTGGTTCTTCGAGCTGGGGTCCAGGACCCTGGTGCAGGGTAAGGAAAAAAACCCCCCCAGCATAATAACACCTCCCCCCCCCCCCCCAGAGATTTTAATCAATATATTCTCAAGTTTATGATACATTCTGGGGGAAAGATTGACAACTGAGAATCCCCATTTTTGGGGGAGGGGGGGAGGGGGGGCATTCGTCAAGAGAAGGCCTTCAGACGATTATGTCATCACCCGGAAAGTGTGGATCTGTCATGATGTCCAAGGAGAATCTACACTGAAGGCAACTCCAGCTGAATCAGGGTCTAGGGGTTGGCTTACCTAAGTCTGTGAATAAAGGCAATGAATATGAATGGACTTTTACTCTCTATGTATTACATTATGGAAGCCTACTCCAGAATTCCAGCTGAATCAAGCGTCTGATAAGGCACAATTAGCTATTGCAAAACATCACATGGGGAACTACAATCCCCCGATAATATGAAATTATGTAAAACATGACTTTTGAAAATCTTGTACCCAAACAAAACTATAGAATGGGGATTCACAAAAAGCAAACAAAATCGTCATTTCTTTCTGAGTGGATACCTTTTTCCATTTTCCTGTTATCATGGCACAAAAAATACAACAATTAAGTGTGGGGTCCGTGGGCAGCCTTTACATCGTCCCCCCATAGTCATAGAACCCCTTCTAGTTGGAGGGCAAATCTGTTAAGACTATGGCCTTCAAAAGGTAGGTGTATTACTTTTTTAAACCAGAGGACCAGTCAACAAAATCTGTGTTCAATCAAGACCACGTAGACTTAAAATATGGGCAGTAAGTTTAGTACAGGCACATCACTGTAACTCAGTGTGAGCAAGTCACCAGCATTTACCAACCTGGAATTTGTCAAACATGTTACAACACCACTCGGTCTATTCACTATTACTTGTACTTTCTGCCCCTCCCCATCCTCCTCAAATGCTGCTCATTAATGTTCAACATGAGGTAAACATTCCCCTCTACTTGAGGAATTTTTTGTTGTCAAATATTTACCAAGAAAATGAACAATACTTTTCAACTACTGTTCACATCCCTTTTCAAGAATAAGGGTCAGAGACAGGTGTTAGTTTCAAAAGGAAGAGCTCCTGGTCATGAACCAGGGGTTATGTTGGTAGGACCAGGGGCTCCTGATACTTTTCTCGGCTTCTGCAATGAGGAGGACCAGAGCTTCTAATGAGAGAATCAACCCCACAGGAGGCTATAACCTACCTCACATGCATCACCACACACAATGAAGTGTCTTGGCAACAAACTTTGAAATAGTGCTTGCTGCATTTATTAGTTAGGCCTACTAAAAGTGACCAAAGTGAAAGACCCCAGGGGTTATTTCCATCCCCCAAAAGTGCCCCCTGGTTCATACAATTTCATAGGACCTGGGTATCGATGTATTTCAG
Organism: Sclerodactyla briareus; assembly: GCA_026419785.1. Classification (NCBI taxonomy): domain Eukaryota; kingdom Metazoa; phylum Echinodermata; class Holothuroidea; order Dendrochirotida; family Sclerodactylidae; genus Sclerodactyla; species Sclerodactyla briareus. Next base: position 15,058 of record JAODTK010000223.1, on the reverse strand, counting down.
GGGGCTAAAGACCCTGGATCCCGCTCATTGTGAACCCTGGCTCACTGCTGTGTATGGTTCCTAACTCTCTTTCAGCCTCCGAATGTTGAGGTCCTTAAAGGGCAGTGACGGTCACCCCCTGTGAGCGAGAACCAATGGCTGAGCAGTTCTTGTCGACACTCATAAGGCAGCCAGTGACCAGCCCTGGCAAGCTATATTCGACTCTTGGGTGCAAATATACGGTGAGTGAGTGTGTCCATTCCCAGAAGTCAGAATCCTTGTTTGCCTGTCCCCCAATGCTGGATCATACAATGTGCAATTTTGTAGTTAGAGCTAGACATTGTGCCAGTGTGTATGACTTTGTCAAGACAGTGAGTCTGTTCCATAAGTTCACTTTTGAGCTATGATCTTGTTTGAGAAAATACCAGAATGTTCCTTATCGCCATACAATACTGCATAACCTGAGAAATAGTCATTGGAAAAATTATTCAACTGATTACTATGTGACCAGACAATCCCACCGACAATTTCCCCCCGGACATTTCCCCCTCAACGGAATGTTTTTTATGCTCAGAATTAGGGTTAGGGTCTAAACTTAGGGTCATGTTTGGGTTGGAATTGTCTGGGTGTGAGTTGTACCGGCACCGATTACTATATCAAGTGAACTAGAAAACTGTCAGAGCTCCTGAAATGAACAATATATATTTGAAATCATACGTAAAAATGTCACTGACGGCTGAGGTACAATGGTCCATGCCACCGACATCTTTTAAACTGGCCACAATCAAAAGGGACATTCGGAACTCCAACCAAATTTTGAGATTCTAGTATTCCCTCTGTTGGGGTATTTATTTTACACCTATAGCCCAGGGTTTCGCAACCTTTTCCAACTGAGGTACCATTCCACATTTTCGTGGAGCCACTGAGTACCACTGTATTTTACTAGCTAAGCGGAGCGCCACCATAGTTTGGGGCGCGGTATCATACAAGGGAAATTTTTTGGCACCAAAAAGCTCCCAGATGCCAAGAGATTGCATCTAGGAACGTTTTTTTTCTCTTGAAACTATCTCTAATTGGCCATTCCTCTTCTTAAAATTTGTATATCAGAAACATTTTACGGAAAAAGATTTTCCCAGCTCCCAATGGGTGAGAGTGATGTTCTTGATGACCATCCTCGCCGCAAGCAATCGCCAGATTGTGGACGGGAGGGGACCGGTCCATGTGAGGGGGTATTTTCCTCCTCCCCTTTGTAATTTTTTTTAATAATTAAGGAACCTCATATGTCCAATCTGGTGGCAATTTGCATCATTATATCCCGCAACACGTAAGTGTTCGGGGTATTATGGTTTTGGGGCCGTTTGCCCGCCGTCTCCGCCGCCGCCGCCGGCATCTTTAGGCGTTCGCTGCTCTCATTCTTTAACAGTTTATCCGATTGACCCAAAACTTGGTACCATGTTCCGTAATGAGTAAAAGTCTCGGATAGTTTTCGAAAATGGGCTATATCGATATTTGTTTGCCCTCTATTTCGCAGGTTTTCGGCAAATTTTCAAGTTTGTGTCGATTTACAAACGAAACGTGGTGGTTGTGGGTAGTTGTTGGAGCCGAACAACATGGTGACAATTACAAGGTCATCCGAGGTCGTTTGCATTTCCTTTGGCCAGTAGCCTATTTAGCAGAATGTAAATGTGATATTTCAAACTTCCTTGGATTTTCATGAACCTTGTGAAATAGGGGCCAACTTCGTGCCGATGGAATTTCCTAATGTGGCCGAGTCACTGGAGGTCACTTGCATACTAATTTTCATAAAGTTGGCCCAAATTAAGCAATTAGGCACATTTAATAACTTTGTTGGATTCTCACGAAAACCTTGGTGAGTATGACCTCTAACAGTCCCAATAAATTTATTCATTGCATGAAATCACGAAGGTCATTATGTGTGGTTAATTTACATATTCGTTACATAATTAGAATATTTACTGCAATTATTTTCTCCACTTTTGGGGATTTTGAACGAAACTTTGTAGAATAGGACCTACTACCATCCTGATCAATTTATTCAATAAGCATCAAAGATCACTGAGGGTAAATTTGTGGGACAATTTTCCTTTAGTTGTCCTGATCAGTCAAAATGATGCGTTTAATACTTTTTTTTTTTTTCGCAATAACATTGAACATGATTTGGAATGCAAAATGCTTCTAGGATTGGATTCATCACATTGAGTGTAAACAATTTCATAAAAACCGCATGTCATTGAAGTCATTAAAGGTCAATTAGAGGGTCAAAAAACTGATTTTAGTACTTTTTCGACAATAGCACTGGGTGTGTTCCTCAGAATGCAAAATGCTCATAGGACTTGATGTATCACATGGAGAGTTAACAATTTTCATAATATCTGTCATATCATTAAAGGTCATTCGAGGTCCCTTCGCTGGTCCAAAAACGGTTTTTTTGGCTAATCGGAGAATTGAATATCCCTGAAGGCTGGAATGTTCACCACATTGGTGATATAATTGTTGCCTGCAGTGTGTGACCTTGAACCTGAATTTGACCCTCTGTCGGGTGTCCATGTGGTTGAAGGTCGAATCACTTCTTGAATAAATGTGCGTTATTAGCGGACGCACATTGTCCGGGGCTGTTAGGGGTTCCTCCATAAAATTAACAAGGGCATTATGGAATGTCCCATTTTACCTGTTCACGTTGTCGCTTCACAAGCCTATAAATGTCTTCTTTCCACGATATGTCCGGTTTTTTTCATTTCACCCAATTTCTTGAATAATAGATGCGGGATATATAAGTCTGGCGGTTTTTTACCCGCCCGACATTTTCTAGTTAGAAGTCAAATTTCTCAACCACTATCTGTCATTTTTGCTAATGTCTATTTGCTTATTTATAGTGTTTAGTGTCACATGGCAGAAAACAATAGCTGCAGCGCACAGCTGCTCGAGGGATGCATGAGGGAGAATAAAATAGTATGCGAAAGAAAAAACAATGGAGCACCACAACTGTGTACCAGCCCGCGTACCACTGTGAAATTTCAAATGTACCACTGTGGTACCGTACCACAGGTTGGGAACCCCTGACCTAAACGATCCACCTCCCCACCCTAACGATGAACATCCTAGAGTAACACTGCAAAAGTTGCCCAGTGACTTTTACACGTTTAATGTTGAAAAATTGTCAAATGATAGCAGAAAAAACCCTAGTAATATTCCAACACCGAAATGTCATATTTTGTCACTAGCTTTGTAAAGAAGGTACCATGTTTTTGCATTGACTTTGTATTACATAGGATCCCCTGGTTACTCTTGTGAGGTCACGGGGCACATAGCGCAAGAGAAGAATTGCCTTATTATCACACTAGGCTCAGCTGAAATTCGGTTCTGGGATCTAGAATTCTCCAATATACACTAAGACCCCAACATAGCATGAGTCATGTTTACATGACCATTGTACTAATCAGTTGAAATAGCCATGTTGAGGATAATGAACTAGCATTGAACTAACTAATTCAGAGCTTGTCCCTGCCCCTAATGTCTTCTTAGAAAGGTTTTGCTCAGTGATGTACCTCTGTGCAAGGTCACTCCACCTGACTGAGCAGTTGTATGTCACTAATAGACGTGGTGTGCACAGTGAGGTGGGGGGGGGGGGGGAGCATGTCCCCTAATTTCTGACACATGAAAGGATTCCCTGGAAATTTGCTATACTAACCATCACCAACGACTTTTTGAGAACAAGTTTCTGGTGGCTCCTATTCATTGAGCCTCAAGCCTCAAAGTGAAGACACCGCAAGAAGCCTTCCCTCCCCCACTCTGCGTTAGTGTCTGTAACTGGCATGATATATTTCAATGGGAATGAAATTGCAACCGTACAGGGGAATCGCCACAGTTCCTCCCCATGTGGTCACAAGGCAATTTTTTGCCACAGCTGATGCACCTTATCGATGCCTGTCGTTGGGATGGAAATCAATGCCTGTGGGTTTGGCTGCTAATTGTATTCAATAGAAAGTAATACTCTTAAGAAGAAGTGACCATTTGGCCGTTGAAAAAATAAAGACTAGACTTATCTAACTATACTTTATACTTATATTTAGAACTCCAAGCATACATTTTTAGGTTGGCCACCGCCGCGCCCACCCCCCTCTCCTCTCTCTAAACAGAAGAAAAAACACAGACACAAAACACAGCATCGTCATTTAGTTGTCCATCCGAGTGAGGCGTCAGGCACCAATTAGGAAAATATTGCTTTGTGAGTCGAGCCTCAGGTTTCATTTCTGTAACGTAGTGACTGTGCTCATTCTCTTCTCCATCACAAGTCAGGCAATGTTGATGCTCTGGAGACACCCTGGACTAGTTGACCTTGGTCGGGGCTTCCAGGAGATTGCCCCGCTCTGCATTTGTCTACGGGGGCAGGTCGATCCATCAGAGCGATGTACAACTCAGCGGAGCCCATCGTTAAAACTGAAGATCTTTCTGTGCCCAGCTTACCAGGGTACCGACAGGGTGAGCGAACTATCAGAATCATGTTGGTTTTAGGGCCTCATTCTACCCTTCCATAGTCAACCCCCTTCATTTGCACACCTGTCCTATACCAGCGCACACTAAGTTTTGTTCTCCCAGTTTCCTCTATTTTTACACCGGTATTGACTCGGTTAGGTATTGAGGAAGTGATTCCAATGGTTGTATTATTATTTGTGATGGTATAAAACCAGAGAATTCAGTGCATGTGCGCCAATTGATGATGCACCATGCTACTCTACTGACGTGCCCAAATGAAAAGTATGGCTGGATTACAATAACAGTGCTCTTGTTAGAAGGTTGGATGATCTTCTTGTTTGATGATTCGTCAAAATGTAAAAAAAAAAAAATGGTGCTTGTCATCCCTCTCTGTTTGCCTTCACAGTACAGTAATTAGCCTCTCTTATCTGATAGTTGTGATCCAGACTTAATGAATAAAAATTACCAATATATATCCAGAGCTGTTTTGTTGGCCTAATTATGGAATAGAAATGTTTGATTCCAATTGGAATATTCTTTTCTTTTGATTTGCCCAAATTTTTAGTCCTTGACAAAAGTCAGGAATGTGTGTGTGTATGTTACGCCTGACTCGTTATCAGGAACACTCAACCCCACCTCGGCGGCTCGTCACTTGGTATGTGGGTTTCCCTAGAGTACATGGACCTATTGTTTTGGGGTCCGTTCAAAGGTCATTTGATGGTCCATAGAGGTAATGTCCTGGAAAACATTTTAAGTCCAGAATGCTTAGGTCGAGTCAAGCTGCATTGGTTTTGAGCTTTGGGGAGCCACACCACCCTATTGATTGTGGTGTGTATTGGAAAACCTAACAATCGATATTTTGGCTGATTTGGCTTGTGAAAATGCTAAACGACCCCACCTGGATGATCCAGCTCTACTTGGTATGTCGTGTTCTCGATGTGAGTTCTCGGTCCCTAGATTTTGGGGTTTTAGAGCAAATGTCATCTGGAGTCATTGACCATCAAGGCGTCAGGTCACTGAACTTTTGGCTTTCTGGTCATTTCCCTGCCGCAAAGGAAATACGTGCACGTCATCATGGGCTTCAACGTGGGGAGGGGGGGACATGGCCCCCCCCCCTTTCAAAATGGGGGGATATTATAGCGTTTGTCCCCCCCCCTTTTCCAGACCGAAGGAAAAATATAGGCACATGCCCCGTTTTGTATCACTCTAAATAAACTGATTAAATTTTAGTCAACAAACATACTCGCGGTTGGAAATTGTCCTCAAGTCCACTGATTCCGAGTGCGACCCCAGGTGAAGGTCTTGACCCGACTAGGGCCGAATTAAGGATTCACCCTTGTTTCATGCGAGTTCTGGAATTTTAAATCGAATAGCCAAAAGTGCATAATTTTCAATGTATCGCCGCAATGGCGTTTTCTTCCAGCGTTTTAGCTAAATATGCGACAAAAGCTTTGAATCATTTTGTTCACTTGATAAATTTCAGAAGCCTCGGGTAGACTGCCCCCGGCCCCCTCCCCATTTTTCTGAGATGGCAATTCGGGCAAAATTCGTGGAAATTTGGGAAGGAGAAAGGCAGAGTGAAAAAAGCCTGAATTTTTGCAGTTTTTTTCGATGAAATTCCCACGTAAAACTCAATTTTTTTTTTCGCAAAAGGCTTCGCCGTGCTGGTATTTTCAATGACCGTACAAAATCCGGGTACAATTTTTCTGCTCTCAAATTGGAGTATCCCGGCTATTCCCTTCGCTCCCACCAGAGAGGACCGTTCGGTAGAACCCCTGGATCCCACCAAACAAGCCGGAGTAGAACAGGTTAAAAAAAATACATGTATACCGGTAAATCATCTAGTATGCACAATGACAACTTTTTTTGTCGTCTTTACTCACACCACACATGTAATGGTTGCTATTGAGCCTGCAGTGCCGTTTCTGCGATCTGGAGGTATGAAATCTGCAAGTTTCGTTTACGCTCCGTCCACCGATGGTGGCGCTCTCCGTTTGCTGGTCATTTTGCTTTGATGTTCCCCCCCACTTTTCGAAACTCTCTGACGCCCGCGTCATTCTTGTCTGCTGTGTGTGTGTGTGAAGCTCTCCTCTTTGTAACCAATAATTCGAAAACAAAAAGCCGTAATTGCTCCCCATACTTGGTGGTGATCCCTTAGTGAGTGGTCCTAATCTACATAAGTATTCTCGAGTGGCGTGGCTTAAGAACAAAATCATAAAATTTGAATGTTGTACACTTAGGTCCAATTTATCCAACTTTGTGTTTAGCCCACCTCAAAAAGGTGAGGAGTACCAATAATCCTATATGTTGTTTTGCCGGTCCCTATTATTATTCTTAGGGGTTATGGTTCAAAAACACTGGCTTCACTTGTAAACCTTGTACACACTGTAGGTGGATGACAAAAACAGGTTTGACGCCCCTAGTGGTAGAGGGTGCTGTTCTTTTCTCCCAACTAATCAATTATTCCTGTGATGCAGGGTTTACAAGCCAAATTATAAATGCATGATCACACTAGGCTTTACCGACGACTTTTGCATTCCAATCCCGCCGATGTATTCCGTTCCACATCGGCTGATTTCGGTCCGATCCGATGAGGACGGAATAAACTGTTATATCGACCTACGACCATTTGATTTTGTCCCCTTGGGTTGGCGTATGCGTCATATCCTAGGAACTTCTTTGAATAAGTGGTCACCCACACCCTTCAATCTGTAAGCCATCCTAAACGAATTATTGGCCAAACATTTTATTGCATATCAGCTGAACTTTCCTCATCAAGAAAATCGAAAAAACAGATCATTTGATCCTGGTCCTATTTTACTGGCGTTTATGCACTAACTAACAATCATTCACATAATAGCTGAAACTGGATAGTTATTCCCTAGCAAAACATCATTAAATTCAGTGGATTGCTCTGCCATCAGATGGTTGAGCCGGAGTGCTAATACGCCTGATTCGATGTCCGATCTTATTATCGTAGAGCCCTATCACAACTGTCTATCAATGCATAACATTATACCCACCAACTTATTCTTCACATTTTTTACACACACAAACATATATCTTTTCACTGTGTTGAACCTATTGTTTTTCCGTTAGTGGCTGTGCCCATGTTCTGGACTTAAATCCTTTCGCCACGTTGGGAGGTGTGGCATAGCACATACCATCTGACTATTGTATTAAACGTCCATTAGGGTTGCTTCGCTAAAACTTGAGAATCCCCTAGTGGGCACACCTTCTGACCGTTTTATTGCCCCAAGCCTACCAGTACTACGTCCCCAGAGCACTGCCACTCCGGGCACACCTTGCTTTCCATATCATAACTGAGCCATTCCTTCCTCTGTACCAGGGAGGTGGGATGAGCCTAAATACCAGGTTAGTGCAGAACCGTCCTGTTCCGGTATTCATAACCCAGGGGAACCAAATGATGTAAAACCCCTCACAGGGTTTGGTCTGGGAGGGAAAGGCTGTGGTATATGGGTTTAACCTCTGACACAGATCACAGATCACGGAGTGTGATATATATTGGTAAGGCTAGTGCTAGTGATGGAGTGGAAGGGCCAAGTGTTATTTGGTTTTGTTTTCAATAGTGCAATGGCAGTGTATGTACCCGCATTGTGCATCTGGAGCATACATAGCTCAGCCCCTTTCCTAGCTACAGCAATAGAAATAAAATCGAATAGAGGCGTCCACGCCCGCATGACCACTATTCACCCATTCCAATTAGGTGGTATATCTAGTTTTGAACTAACATTGCATGAAATTGGGCTTGTTGACCAGGATGAATTCCTGGTAATGTCCCGATTCCTCATTCTCAATTAAGGAAATCAACAAAAAACCACATCACTTGAGAGATCCAAGACACTTCAAAATCCCCACAAAAAACTTAATTTATAATATAGGGAAGCTGATTGTCCTGAAAACATGAGAGTCAGGACGGCATTGCAATTAATGGTATACAGGAAGAAAGGATGGCAAATATGAATGTTCCTCCAAACCATGTCGTCGAAAAAATGTACACTTGCCTTTGGAAACAAAAGTTAAATAGGTTTTTGTGAAAAACAGCAGTCAAGTTTTAATTCAGAATACATTGCGCGGAACTTTACCTCCGCCTTCTCTGGACAATTGGGAGCCCCCCTCCCCTCCCCTCGGGCATTGCTTAAGTACCACCCGCCAGCCTGAGTGTTTTTATTGGCTATTGCACGCAATCGCCAGTAATGGAGATTTTGATTGACATATCTAGCTTAACCCAGAAGAGGTTGGAAAATCAAGGTGTCAAACAGAGTTTCTACTGAGAAAAAGTCACTATAGTCACATGCTATCCGATGGCCTCACAATAATACGTAAAATTTCAGTGGAAGTTCCTTATAAGGGTATAAGCTCTCTACGTCTCCATTGATCTTATGACCTTATCACCATTGACTCCTGAGCAGCCAAATCCTGACCTAGAATCCCTGGCTAGCTATAAATCCAAACTTTGTTGGGAATGTGGTAGTCTATTTTTAGCAGTGGCGACACTTTGGTCAAGCATTGATTTAGTCATCAGTGCTGTCTTCACAGAGTAGTCTGCCTCGGGCTCTGTCACTTTAATTCATTCTAACGGTACATGTCATTGGGGGTTGAATCTTGATAGGACACAGTACTGCACGTTCAACTGGGCCATACGTATCAATGTTCAACAGGGAAGTGGATAAGTCAAGAGACTCCCCATTTTTTTGCGAAATGAGCGGTTGAAAAGTCTGACTGGTCTCAAAAAGTTGAACGAACGTCACCATGGTCAAACACTAATACAATTCTCTGCCAAAACAGTGGCGTCGCCAAGGGGTGGGGGGGGGGGGGGTAAGGGGACAGTCCCCCACACTGAGTTAAAAATTTGTTCGACCCGTGCCCCCTCCCCTTTTGTAGATACGTGCAATTGTTTCATTTTTGTCTTTCTCTGTCAAATTTGCCTATTTTACTCGAATTTTTTCATCTGGAAAAAATATAGGGGCAGTCTTCCACCACCCCATCGCACGCCTGGGCAGTTCTGTTAGTATCTGAGCGCGGGGGGGACGTCATTATGGAGATCGCAGGAGAAAATTGCAGGCATATAGCCCTGAATTGACAAAATGATAGCTCCAGGACCGTGTGCCGTAGGGTCGCCTTCATGGAGGTCAAATGAATTATTCTATTTTCTGTGTGAGTGGGGAGGGGGGGGGGGGGGCGGGGGACCAGGACCCATAAACAGACTAGGAGAGTAGGAGAATCAGATCAGCGCAGAGCCACAAAGTTTTAGGTATTAGATGAGCAAGCAGACACGGTTTCATGAGGCAACATTTCAGATGATAATTATGAAGTGAGGGATCCTCGAGCGGAGAGTAGTGTCATCTATGGGTGGCGAGATTCATTGTAATAAAAAAAAAGCAGACAGTACCAATTGGGCTTTGATTGAGATGCTGAAAACACCCCAAAAATTACTGTTTGGTCTGCTGTAGCCTGTAGGCGGGGGAGGGAAACAAGGCAAGGAGCAAAGGAGAGCAAGGCCTTGCTTTCAAATTCCCATTCCTCTTGGGAAAGTGGCGACGGGGATAGGCATTGCCCCCGGGGACATGTGCCAGTTACAAACCTAATTCAATCGATGTTTGAGTGCAGGGTATTGACTCCGTCTCGTCATAATGCAGAGAGTTACGGAGAGTCCCTATTGCGCAGTATTATGATAGGTGCAGTTGAACTACACAGAGAATTCTTTATGTATTTTATTGTTTAATGTTACGGAAGAGTGGGTGTGATTGCGAGCAACCTCACCCCTTCCTTCCTCCTATAGTCATCCCGATACGAACGCCCCATATCGAACTGGAATAGCTCCAATAAATGTCAGGCACTGAATGGAAGCGACGTGAGGTTGTGGAAACTAGGAGCAGAGTTAAACTTGATGTGCCGGCCCTGCAAGAAGTTGATGGGGTGGATAAAGTTTCGTGACTGAATAGAAGTGGTTGCGAAAAGTTTCGAGAACCCCGATTCTTATTCTAACTATTCACCTGCATATGTAGAGGGCGGGGAGATATTCCATGTTGTGGAGAAGTGAGACCAAGTTGGGCAGGGCAGTGTAAAGAGATCTGGCTAGAAAAAATCAGGAGTAAGATCACATGGATTTGTGGTTGAAATTTAATGGGAATGAATTTCCCGTTCCACCCAATGATCTAAGGAATTCTGACGTGGAAAATGTTAATGCATGATGATTGATAATGATCATGAAAAATACACAAACATTCCACGCTGAAGTTTGTTGTCTTAATTTCTCTGACAAATATTGAATACCAGCACTACAGCTCTATAAAGCATCGCCTCTATAGGACAATAATTTTCCAACGTGAAATGAACAGATAAATTTGGTTAGAAAGGAAAACAAACATTATTTACAGGGCTCGTTGGGCAAGTTCGACAACATTGAATATTGCATGAAGGGGATGTTTTTCGATATTGCGCAATATCATGCACAAATTTTCACTGTTGAGATATTTTCAATTTACTTTTGAGAAATTCGGGTATCCAATGACATCACGGGGGGGGGAACGATGCAGAGGCGGCCCATAGAACCTACACACTGAGTAAATGCTGCATTGACCCCATCATAACTGGAAAACGAAAGAAGAATTCACCTATAAATGGAAGAGATTATTCTCTCGTATATAGTGAACCAATTTGTAGGTTTCATCCAGATCCCATTTATAGTGTGTTCGTTAAAGATGCGCAAGAGCAACATGTTTTAACTTTGACTCTGTATTATAGGGGATTCTGCGTTCCCCCCATATGATGTAACAAGGCAAATTTGCAATAACCGATTGTGCCTTAGCCTCAACGACGAAATTTGGTCCGAGATATCCTAATGCAAAAGTGGAAAGATTGTCCGAAACTTGTACTACATGGCCGGAAGTTTTATCAATATTGGCCCCATTGAAGTGTCAAATTTTTGTACGCTTCGCACGCAATGTTATTGAAAAAAAAAAAAAAAAAAAAAGAAAATTGGTTTTTTTTCTCTTCATCACTGCAACAACTGGCAGTAAAAAATCGGGCAATTGTATCGGGCCAGAATGTTTCGACGTTCCCAATTGAGAAGCTCCCCCGGCGTGACGTGGTGAGCGGGGTCGCGTAATTCCTGAATGCCAATTTTAATGAAAACATTGCACCAGAATTCGGAGCTGTTCAATAGAAGAGTGTTTGTCAAGGAGGGGACCCTCTCCCTTTCCCCCCTTTCCATATCATCACCATTGCCATATCCGTCGCAAAAGATATCTCCCCCCCCCCCCCCCCCCCCCATTATACCCCTCGCTATCCCCTGCTAGTGATTCATAAATAAATAAGAATACAAAAATGACTTTGGGATGAAATGAAATCAGCCAAATCTTGTGATATATCCAATATAACACATATGATTATCGTAAGGAATAAATCATATAGTATACTCGATTCGGACATCACAGTCCCTTCCGCCCTCAATGTACCGACAGGCTCAGCCAATGCACAGTGTGGTGCCAGGAATTCCCCCGACGGGAAGGGGGGGGGGTGCAAGTTCCCCGACGGAGTGGCCCAGGACTGGATCAAATGATTTCCGAGCCTCCCCCTACCCCCTATATGTCTGCACCTGCTTTTTTTAATGTTTTTTATTCTTTGATTTTTCTCAAGAAAAGACAAAACTGGGGGAAAAATGGAAACGCGAAGAGCATTTTCCAATCAAGCTCTCCTTTATAGAATAGCTTCAATTGGCCCTGCTGGCACTAGAGCTGGATATGTGTGGCTGTGAAGCACCACCATCAACGCATTTGCAATCGCCTAAGTAAAGTCGTTCTCAAAGCTGTAGGCAAAAATAGTACACTGGTGCAGGAATTTTCCCCCTCCCCAACAAATTGTAACATCAATCCCCCTCAAGACTATGTTTCGAAGATACTGTATACCTATATATACGTACCATGATTTGTTAGAGTTTTGTGTGGGAAGATAAGAGGATGGATTACGCTGATCTTAAAGTTGAGCGAGGTACTCGGTAAATAAAATGAATGACATGAAAATTGTCATCTGAATATAGGATTAGCAATAATGGCATAGCCCGCCGGGTGTGTAAATTTGTAGCGTACCCGCCCTGTCCCCCAACCGCTGTGCCACCCTTCTATCATTGGTGTAGTAATGTAGCTTTGTCCTTCATACTTCTCCCGACTGAGAGCCCCCCCCTCCGTCTCGACGTGCAAGACCTATGTTTCTCCTTCTCCGTGTCGTCATTCTTTTGTATTATGACGTCCAAACAAATGAACTAAGCATAATTAAATTAACATTCTAATAGTCTCATTGACACCGATAGCACAATGGGTAGTGATAACCTACTAGGCTTTGTTATATTTTGCTTGAAAGTTTTACTGGAGCAGTTGTTACTCTAGTGCAGTTGACAAAGATGCTGTGTGATATAACCTCCTACGGATTTCCAAAAAGCTTTCTCAAGGTTCCTCATGAGCGTCTCTTCTAAAATGAAAAGTTTTGGCATTACGTTAATGGGAAGTCCTCGGTGGATTGTAAGTGGCGGTTTCATTGGGGTAACAACGAATGGTCGCAACGGAGCGCTCATCTCCTTGGTAAAACGTCAATAGTGGGCGTTCCCAAGGACAGTTGCTTGGGCCTTACTTTTACTGGCGATATTGATTATCTGAAGATATGTTGCATCCTAGAGTTTGAAAATTTTGCGGGAGTACCAAGTTGTGTCAGAGTTGCGTGCTTCGAACGGAAATTTGCAATTGTTCAAAGGGAGCTTGATATAATCTCCAATTAGCCTTTTGATTGACAATGTTTTCATAGTTGATACTGCATAGATCAGGCGTCTCTTCATTTCAACTTCGTGGTGCTTCAAGGATTTGATTTACGTTTAAAAAATTTCATGGGTTAGAGGGCCTTCCTCCACTATTTCTTCCCATTTTTCCAATGTCCAATAGGGGTCTTGGTCGGAAGCTTTCTGACAACGCTTCAATGGATTTCGTAAAGATTTTCTCGAAGAGAGTCACGGATGAGTGGAGAAACTTCCTGAAAGTTTGTTCTTCTAAGAGTGTGCATGCACTTCAAGAACATCTTAAAATTGATTTTTCAAGAAACATGGATGGATTCTCTAGGCATCTTGGTTATCTTCTGCGTGGCTTTTGTGTGGCCTTCAGGTATTTCACCTTTCACCATGATCAATAATTATTTATAACAATTAAATAAATACTAATAATCATAATATATACTATAATAATTGTCATATTTACAGCTACCCCCCCCATTTGTTCGCTACCTTGGGGTCCTGCACTGTTAATCCTAAACAGGCAGTCCCCCTCTGTGGGCTTCTATGGCCCGATTCTGCATTGAAGCGATCCCATCTATATACACACTGTTCTGCAATAGGGACTCGCCTCTTGGCATTTCATGTTGATTTTTTTATCATTGAGGGTCAGGGGGTTTCAAATGGGCTCAGGCTAGTCGATAAATTCAGGTCAGAGGTTGGAATTTTAAATATGGATACCGTATTCCATGGAACCAATTCACTTGGATTTGTATGGAATTTTGAAAACAAAATAGCTAATGTGTGGACAAGGCTATATACAGGCTATTCACGGTTAGTGGATCAATTATGGGAGATTGGCTTGGAAATGTGCAAAAGGCCAGTATTTTTAGAGGCAATATCCCTGGGGATTGAGGGGGCGTAATTTATGAAGTGGCCCATCTTAGCGAGTGTCACCATCTGCTCCGAACGAGGCGTACAGAATATCTGGAAAATTAGACCCTCAGATCACCGGAGGGCTTTCCCAGCCTAAAACGGCTTTAACAATTTTCTTATTGCGAACGTTTATCCTTTCACGCTATCCAAGGACAAATTGGGGGGCCGGAAATTGTACCAAAATTCAAAGCGGTTTTACATATGTTATATAGTGGAGAATTTCTAGCTTTGGCTTGAGAATTCCGAGAGTAGATTGTAAATAAGTATTTCGAGTGGGTTAATTGAAACAATCCGCATGTTTAATTACCAAGATTACCAAAGAAAGATAATCATGACATGTCAGCACGAAGGGTTACTGTCTCAAATGTGTCATGCCTCTGCTACTGACCTGCCGTAGTAGGCTCCCCATGGGATTTCCCGCCCTCGTAGAATGCTACTGAAGGGACTCTTGTGAACCAAGAAAAAAGAACACCAACACTATAGGCCTTCAGCTAAATATCTATATACACTCCAGCTACCTCTTCTAACTTGTGGAAGTCCAACTTCGCCTTTATAACCCCTCTTGACCCTTCCTGATACCCGCGAAGGCCTCTACGGGGTATAGGTATTGCACTCTTGCCTTGCACACTGTCATACAAGTTATTAAAATTCCTGCGGAGTGTTGGATGAATCCTTTTAACGTGGACATTATCCTACCGTAAGTACCGTGCCCACAGGGCTCTGTAGGAGGTGTGTGCTGTTGTGAGTGATCACAACCACCTGGTGAGACACCTGTCCAGCATTATCGTAGATCATAGAATTACACCATGATAATTACCCCAGTTGATAAGAAACTACTGGTAAGGTTGTCTCGTTTTTAGCAGAGAACTGATA